>CAJQUN010000059.1:2412320-3012320 GCA_907163345.1 Haberlea rhodopensis
CCGGCACCATGGTCCATCTTCATTGATCTCCATCAATAAAATTCTAACTAAACTATATAACAATTACATGATTTAGAGAATTCCTCGAGTTACATTCGAGGGGGAGCATAGGGGGGGGGGAATACATTCAGAAAAATAGAGAAGGCACGACTCGCAGGCCGTATTAATTACAAACATTCACAAAATCCTATCTAATAGGTCATAGGGCTATAACCATGCACCATGCTCAAACAACACATATAACATGCTATTAAAATAATGAATTAAATTCTAAACAATTTAAATTAATTCTATATCCATAAACTGT
The DNA here is from genome assembly GCA_907163345.1 of Haberlea rhodopensis. Lineage (NCBI taxonomy): Eukaryota > Viridiplantae > Streptophyta > Magnoliopsida > Lamiales > Gesneriaceae > Haberlea > Haberlea rhodopensis. The sequence continues at coordinate 2,412,628 of CAJQUN010000059.1, forward strand.
AAAATTTAAAATTTTGGAAAATTATCGTACTCCCGAGACATCACATGCCACTGAGACTCGGTGCATCTAAAGCCATGGACCAAAAATTCGAAGAACCCTCACGGCCCAACCATGCATGAGCCTAGGGTTCCAAACCCTAGCCATGCGCGGCGGCGGCGGCTCAACCATCTCGGGCCAAGGTTCGAAAAACCCTAGCCCTCATGTGGTGGCAGCTGTCATCTCGCATGAAACCCGTGAACCATGGTCCGAGCGCGCCTTATGGACATACAGAGGGCTCGGTCGCCCTTCCTTTCCATCTCGGTCGCCCGCTCATGAGGCTCGGTCGCCCTCCTTGAGCTACCGGTCGCGCGCCCAAGCTTGGGAAAAGCAACCGGTCGCGCGACTTGGCAAGCTTCGGTCGCGCGCCCATCAAGGGCTGGTCTCGCGCCTTGACAAGCTTCGGTCGCGCGCCCATCAATGGCCGGTCGCGCGCCCATGCTTGGCCAAAAGGTGGCCTGTCGCGCGCATGCATCTTATACATTTATACACGTTAATATATCACATATATTTTACGATTTGTTTCCACATAATCTAATTATAACATATCTTATATGTTTTACAGTTTATAATAAGCGTGAAAGCATAAACTCATATCTGATAACACAATTTATCATGCAACCCCGATATGAGCTTCGTACACGGCTCTGATACCACTGTAAGGAATCCAACATGCAAATACGCAGCGGAAATAAAAAAAAAATTTGGATTCCAAACCAGCGACCTATACGGAGGTAATCATATCGGGGTGTAACGAGAATCATACCCTTGTAGCGTGTTTGAGTCGAATCCTCCTTGCAGCAAGACGTCCAACGTGTTCCTCAAGTCAGGAGCAAAGATGGTGCACCTCTGCCTCTACGGTATCCACGATCAAATCGACAAAGGATGTTGAATAACAAATTGCTAGAGTTGTTATTCAACAGAGAAGGGGACGAGCTACACAGTGACGTGCGGCTGCTTGGTTTAGGGTATTAGTTAATTCACAATTAACCTCTCTATTTCTACGTAAACCTAATACTCTTGTATATATAGTCGCCGATTATTATTAGCTTAGGTTTTCTCAAAACCACATCAAAGCCCATTATAATCAATTACCCACATATATATATAGCAACCTTATATATATATATATCCAATATATATATATGTTCGGTCCATACAATAATATCATATATTATTATTATATGATTAGGACTCTTCCTAATCAACTTAATCCATCCAATGAATTATATTTCCCTTTATCGATTTAATCTTTTGTGTGACCCGTTAGGATCTTGCAACGTTGGCAGTGACATAAAATCTAATTTTATGTCACAAGCAATGAGCGGTATCTAGCAACACATCAAGGCTACCCAAGTTACAAGAATGTCATTGACTCGACATAACCTGTGGACTGTGATAATATTAACCATGTAACTTAATCCCTTTGTCCTATGTGTTTAGATTGAACACGAGTCATGGAATAGTCATACTCGTATATTCAATCTTTATTTCTTGATCCCCAAGTAGAACTAGAATAAACGAATAAGCTCGATATCACATATCGACTCATTCGAGCATGGCCATGCATTTTAGTCTTACTTGATCAAGGGCCCAAACACTTCTCCTATTATATAGGAGGGACAAATCCTATCTTGATCAATCAACATCCCCTCTACATAATTCGTAGTGTATCCAATAGCTGCATTTATAGTTTACCCAGTTATAGGTAACGTTTGACAATATCAAGATACATAATTCCTTATGTTGGGATATCTGATGATCTCAAGTCGTAAGGATTACATACATTATTATCACTATGAGAATTGCTTATGACACTCATATAACTATCCATGTAGCATTCTCATTGTGGGTCTGTCCAGTACATTGTTCTCTAACATGTACCCATGTGTTGATTTGATATCTCATATCCATGAACAATTCATCAATCAAAACATACTAGTCTCAATGCATTTTCATTATCCTTATTCATGATAATACTTGACTAGGGAATCTTTAAGAACAATACAATATTATTCTAAGGACATTAACTTATATATCAATTCATATTGCACAGATATTTGAATAAGATATAATAATGATTTGCCATAAAGTCATAATACATTGTATGTCATAAACAATCATCTAATGACATGTCTTAGGGCATATCCCAACAGAAAGGTCTGGCGATCGATCGGTGAGGCTCGCGATCAATCGCCTCGATATAGCGATCGATCGCCAGCAGCTGAAAAGTGGGAAATGTATTTTTTGACGGATTTTTGGAAATTGGCTATTATTTGGCTTCTAATATTGGGTTGTGTGATTGTGTAGAACCATCCCAGGTGGCGACGCAACCAAGGAAGTGAAGCCATATCAAATCCCACTTTTGGAAAGGTACGTAGAAGACGTACGGGCACCCAACGGTACATGTATCTATTATACTCATTGATTATGCATTGTGGATGCGAGTATATATGGAATTGTTCATTGTGGATGCAAATACATGTTGAATTATGCATGATGATTGTATATGCATATGATGATTGTTGGTGCACATCCCATGAGTCATGGTTATATAGAGTGATGATTTTAATGCTTTGCCGCTGTCACTTGAAACGATGATAGAATACTTGCCGCTGTCATATTGTAGCGAGGAAAGAATATTTGCCGCCAAATGTTGAAACGAGGGTATTGCCGCATGTCGCATTTGCGCTTGGTTATTCAATGCCGCTAATATGTCCAAGCGAGGGGTATTAGTGCCGTTGTCATGACAAGCGAGGTGCATTAAAATACACTATTATAACAGACTAGGGATTGGTGATTGATGATAATGAAATGGTGTTATGTCATGACATGTGTGAACCATTAAATAATCTTTTGATTATACTCATGAGTTATGGTACACGGACAACCAAAAAGGGAGCGTTTAAAATGCATGGGAAAAACAGGAAGTGTTTTATTACGGTTTATGCATTTACGCCTTATATTCATATTGTGTTGGATATGGATTATTATATGCTCATGTTTTGGGGTTGTCCTTGTAGGTACATTTTGGCATGATAAAGGGGCTAAGGCGGGTTGTGGCGGTGAGCTTGCGAAGAACGCTTTTGATAAGAAAGGACATGATTATTTTGTATAGTGTCTACTCTAGGAGTAGTGTAAAGCTATAATGAATAACATTCATTTGTTTGAGAATGTAATTAATCCATTTAATAGTCCTTAACTTGGCATGTAATTCTTAAGGCTCAAAGTCTCAACACGAACTTTATACTCTGATAATACATGTTAGCTCTAATTATGCCTTTAATCCGCACTTAAGGAACTAGGGTCCTTACATTAGTGGTATCAGAGCAGTGGTTAGAGAACCCGGGAACGAGTGAAGGGTAGCCTTAGCATGATTAGCTAGGTGTTTACATTTGGGCATGTTTATGCATGTGGTGCATATTGGTGTATAAATTGTTATACTAACATGCTTATTATCATTCATGTTATCTAACGTCATAACATATGTATTATTTTGGAATTGTTGTTAACCCTTGTATTACAGCATGGCGGCTATGAACTTGGGAAACCTGAATGAAGAGGTAGGTGATGTTGGGAGTGTTAATGCAAGCATATGCCAGACAAATCCCTTACCACCACCAGCTGTGGGAGTAGAACCGGTAGCTCAACTGTTATTGCCAGGGGAGCTCAGTCTGACTCAGTTTATGACTTTCACCCGCCCCGATTTGAGGGGACAGAGACAGGGGAAGAGGCTGAGGAGTGGCTTGAGAGACTGGAACATATATTTGTGTCCGCTCCTTGTGAAGGACGGCATGGCTGAGGTTGGCGGAGTTCCAACTAGCAAAGAAACCTTCCATGTGGTGGAAGACTACAGTGATGGAACTGAGGGCTCAAGGTATGTTAATTGATTGGACTCTCTTCAGAACCCGATTTTTGAACCGGTATTTTTCTGCGGCTCCGAGACAGATAAAGGAAGATGAGTTCACAAACTTGAAGCAAGGAGGCATGACAGTATCTGTAATACCCCCGAAATGTGATATGATTATGTTCTGCGATGATAAATTATGATGTATTTAAGGGTTGTGGTGTATTTAAATTGGGGGCCACGATTTATGTTATGATGATATGATGTGGGGAACATGTTGGGTGTTTTAAAGGATGTATTAATTAAATGAAGTTAGAAAATATCGAGTGAGGATATTTTAATACATCGTACTATATACCGGGACACAATTAAACACCTCAAGGCACCCCAACCATACCACCCCCCAATCGGCCACCTCACCCCTTCCCCACTTGTTTAACCCATACCCCCCACTTGATCATGCCCATGCTTCCAATCACTTCTTGCAGCCAAATCATTCCCTTCTCCTTCTCTTTTCCCCCCATTTTCGTTCCAGCTTAGCAGCTGTAAGGCAAGGAAAAAGCTTGGTAAGAAGGTGTTCAAATCCTTGCAAAAAGAGGAGCAAAAAAAGAGAGGGGTAAGTGGGTACCCTGTTTTTCTGGGTTTGTGTTTGAGCTTGGGTTTGGTGGGTTATTTTTAACGCATGCAAGTGTAGGCTTGGGTGAAACCTTGGTAAGGATGCTTACATGGTAGTATTAAGTAACTACTAGCATGGTTGTTCGAGCTTTTTACATGATTTATGTGATAGATTTCTTGTTATGAAACTAAATGCTCGAAAATCTGGGAAAAGATAAGTATACTCTGTTTCTGTTTAAAGTTGGTTGAGGATGAAGATTATGATGATGTTATGATGCATGTTAGCTTAGGTTTTGTTAAACCTTCGATTTAAGAGCTTACATGGATATTTTATGAAGTTCTTCACATGTTTGTTTCAGCATGAAAGATGTGTTATGAAGTAGAAAAGATGGTGTGAAAAGAGGTGCTCAAAAATCTGGGGAAAATCCCGATTTTTCAGAGCTCTCGATCGATCGAGATTTGGTCCCGATCGATCGAGCGAGACAGAAAGTCTAAAGCATGTTTTGAAATTTTGATGCCGATCGATCGAAGGATTTCTCGATCGATCGGTGAAGCTCCTCGATCGATCGGTGAAATGTTTCGATCGATCGAGCGAGACAGAATGCCAAGGCACTGTTTGTGCACAATGTCTTGATCGATCGAGACCTTGGGCCGATCGATCGAGAGAGGCAGAACGTTGAAAAATATAATGATGTTTTATTTTGTTAAGTTTATGATGTGAGATGGTTTTGAGGCATCTAATATGGTATTATGTGGTCTTGTAGAACCATCCCAGGTACCGGCACCATCAAGGAGATAAAGTCTATTGACTCCTCCTCCTTTTGAAAAGGTACGTAAGAGGCGTACGGGCATCGGACGGTAACACACGTCTTTATACTACAACTATGCTTTTATTGCATGAGTATTCACGATGAAATGATGATGTTTATACGATGTTTACACGATGATGTTTATACGATGTTTATACGATGAAGTTCATACGATGTTTATATGATGACGTTTATACGATGTAATTGTGGTAAGATGCCACGGGGTAAGATGCCCCACATGGTAAGAGGCCATGCGATGTATTGTGGTAAGATGCCACGGGGTAAGATGCCCCACATGGTAAGAGGCCATGCGATGTTATTGTGGTAAGATGCCACGGGGTAAGATGCCCCATATGGTAAGAGGCCATACGATGATATTGTGGTAAGATGCCACGGGGGTAAGATGCCCCATATGCATGATTATAAATCAGGGACAACAATAAGAAGTTAATGAGAAATCCAGCATATTTACTTAACAAATATTTCATGCATTCGCTATGATGTTTTTATGATGCTAAGTAAGATTGTATATGCTCATGATGTGTTGTCCCTGTAGGTACACTTTTGGACGAAAGGACTAAGGGTCGGGTTGAGGCAGTGAGCTACGAGGGACACAGGAATGTATAGGAATCAAGTCTTGATTAGTATCTACTCTAGGAGTAGTGTAAATCTAAATGACATTCTTTTAGAATGTAATGAATTATTTTTGAAGTTTTGTATTTTGGCCTGTAATCCTGTTAGCTCGTGTAACAACCAAAACCTTAAGATGTTACCTTAATGCATGATTAGTCCTCCTTATGTCTATTAATCACTGTTAAGGTGGGAAGACCCCACATTAGTGGTATCAGAGCAGTGGTTAGATAACTCGGGGATGAGTGAAGGGTAGCCTTAGCAATAAGTTAGCTATATGCTTACTTTTGGACATGTTTATATGTATGTTATTCATAAAGAAGAAGATGTTATACTAACATGTTCAATTATCTAACGATGAGTTTTATGAACTGCATTTGGTGTTGTTATTAACCCTTGTGTTGCAGCATGGCAGCAAACATAGAAGTGGGTGACGCCATTAGTGTAAATGCAAGTGCTGGGCGTACGAATCCATTGCCACCACCAGCCTTGGGAGAGGAACCCTCTGAACAGCAGTTGCTACCTGGGGAATTGAGCTTGGCTCAGTTTATGATGTATCGACCTCCGATGTTCGAGGGAACTGAATCAGGAGAGAAAGCTGAGGAATGGTTAGAGAGGATTGAACATATATTTGTGGCAGCGCCTTGTGCAAAGACGGCCTGGATCAGATTAGCAGAATTTCAGCTGTCCAAGAAGGCACTGATGTGGTGGAAAACCACAGTGATTGAGCAAGAGGCTCTGGGACAGGAAGTGAATTGGAAGATGTTCCGAACGCTGTTTCTAAACCGCTATTTCTCAGCCGCTGCAAGACAGGCCAAGGAGGATGAGTTTACCAGTTTAAGACAAGGTACCATGCCTGTATCTGACTATGCTCTACATTACTGTTCCTTACTACGATATGTGCCACACATTGCTGCAAGCACTCAAGTGAAGATGCGGAACTTCATGAAGGGCTTAAGGCCTGAACTGTATGACAGGGTGATCACTTATGGCCCTGCCTGTTTTGATGATGCACTCTCACGAGCTGAGCTAGCTGAACTAGGAGTCGGTGCATATCCTGATGCTGTGCCACCTCGGCACCCCCTCAGAGATCCACTTCTGATAATTTGAAGCCCAGGGGTGATCAGTTTAAGCCTAGGGGGAACACTTCGGCATCGAGATTCAGTGGCAAGAAGCCCGAGAATCGATGGAAAGGGAAAGGTAGGAATGATGCTCCATCTGGGAGAGGACAGTCTCAGGGAGACAGATCTGGAAGAGTTCAGTGCACTCTTTGTGGGCAACCACATTTGGCAAAGGACTGCGTAGGATGTTATGTCTGTGGCGACAGAGGCCACTTTGCTCGGTGGTGTCCCGGCAGGGGAAGACAGCAGAGCTCTACGGGGAGACCTGCGGACAGAACGGCACAACACCGGCCACCTTTTGTGCCAAGACAGTATGGAGGTCAGCCCGCGGGGCCACCTCAGGGACAGGTGTATGCTTTGACGAGGGAGCAGGCTACAGCGGCCCCGGAGGAAGTTATAGCGGGTACGTGTCTTTTATTTACGCACCCTGCTCTTATATTGATAGACACAGGTGCATCACACTCTTTTGTGTCGACAAGTTTTGTTGAAAGGCACCACATATGCACTTCTCCGTCCCCCATGCCTCTTATGGTCTCGACCCCCGTTGGAAGAAGTTTGACTACGGATCAGATTGTCTATGATGGCCTCATTTATTTTGAGGATAATGAGCTAAGATCAGATTTGATTGTGCTGGGAATGACAGAATTCGATTGCATTGTGGGCATCGATATTCTGAACAAGTATCAGGCAGTGGTAGACTGCAGGCAGAGGACTGTCCGATTTAGATCTGTATTGGGAGTCCAGTGGACATTTTATGGGGATGGTTCCCATCCGAAGATTCCGTTAATATCTGCTGTCAAGATGACACAGCTATTGGAACGAGGTCATGCAGGATATCTTATCTATGATGTTGATATGACGGATAAGAGGAAGGAATTAAAGGTTGAGGATGTGCCCGTAGTGGCGGAGTTTCCTGATGTCTTTCCGGAGGAGATTCCCGGAATCCCACCGACGAGAGAGGTCGAGTTTGGGATTGAGTTGCTACCAGGGACGTCTGCAATTTCTCGTGCCCCGTATAGGATGGCACCAGCGGAGCTAAGAGAGCTAAAGATTCAATTGCAAGAGCTCCTAGACAAAAGCTACATACGCCCTAGCGTATCGCCATGGGGTGCGCCTGTCTTATTTGTTAAGAAGAAAGATGGATCGATGCGTCTATGCATTGACTATAGGCAGTTGAACAAAGCTACAGTAAAGAACACGTATCCACTTCCGAGGATCGATGACTTGTTCGATCAGTTGCAGGGTACGAGGCTCTACAGTAAGATCGATCTGAGGTCGGGGTACCATCAGATTCGAGTAAGAGAAGATGATGTTCAGAAGACGGCTTTCAGGACTAGATATGGGCACTATGAATTCCTGGTCATGCCTTTTGGGGTGACGAATGCCCAGCTGTCTTCATGAGTTTGATGAACAGGGTGTTCCAGCCATATTTGGATCAGTTCGTCATAGTCTTCATTGACGACATACTTATTTACTCTCGGACTGAAGAAGAGCATGTAAGGCACTTGTGGACAGTGCTTCAGATCCTTAGGGATCATCAGTTATATGCAAAGCTTAGTAAGTGCGAGTTCTGGTTGGACAGCGTGGTATTCTTAGGCCATGTCATATCTAGCCATGGGATATCTGTGGAGCCCAAGAAGATTGAAGCTGTGATGGAGTGGGCTGCACCCACTTCTGTACCGGAGATAAGGAGTTTTCTCGGTTTGGCAGGATATTACCGACGTTTCGTCGAGGGTTTTTCGAAGATTGCCAAACCCCTGACACAGCTGACTCAGAAAGGAGTCCCCTTCTTTTGGTCTGAAGCTTGTGAGGAAAGCTTCCAAGAGCTGAAGCGTCGTTTGACGACAGCGCCTGTGCTGGTGATTCCGTCTGAAGATAAGAGATTCGCCTTGTATACGGATGCGTCATTACAGGGTTTGGGCTGTGTGTTGATGCAAGAGAAGCATGTAGTGGCTTATGCATCGAGGCAACTGAAGCCACACGAAGCCAGGTATCCAGTGCATGATTTGGAACTGGCGGCCATCATATTTGCCTTAAAAATCTGGAGGCATTACTTGTATGGCACGTCCTTCACTATATATACGGATCATAAGAGCCTGAAGTTCTTATTCACTCAGGCAGAGTTGAATATGAGGCAAAGAAGGTGGATGGATTTGCTCAAAGACTATGATTGTGAAATTGAGTACCATCCAGGTAAAGCGAACCTGATAGCAGATGCCTTAAGTCGGAAGGTGAAGAGTACTGCAGAGGACGTCATGTGTTTGTCAGCTTTGATGACTTCTTACTGCCATCTGGGCTATGACTTCGATGTAGACACGTCGCCTGTGCGAGTGTCGACCTTATTGGCGGAGCCAGATATATTTGAGGCAATCAGGAAGGCCCAGAAGTTGGATAGTGAGGTTCAGAGATGGACATCATTGATACTTCAGGGTCAGCCATCCAAGTTCAGAGTGGCTGAAGATGACTCTTTGAGACTGGGCAACCGATGGGTAGTCCCAGATACACCAGAACTGCATAGAGGAATATTGGAGCGAGCCCACAGTAGTCGGTTCAGTATCCACCCAGGGGGAAAGAAGATGTACAAAGATCTATGCGATCAATTCTGGTGGAGACGCATGAAGCGTGAGGTGATCGTTTTTGTTAAAAGATGTTTAATCTGCCAGCAGGTAAAGGCAGAGAGGCAGAGGCCTGGTGGAGAACTGAAGAGCTTAGAGGTGCCTGAATGGAAGTGGGAGCATATATCTATGGACTTCGTGACCCACTTGCCAAGGACGACCTCAGGATTTGATGCGATCTGGGTGATCGTAGATAGGCTGACGAAGACGGCTCATTTCATCCCTTACAGTATGTTGTATACATACTTAAAGATGGCCCAAATGTATATACGGGATGTGGTGAGATTGCATGGTATTCTAGTCTCGATAGTGTCTGACAGGGACCCGAGGTTCACTTCACATTTCTGGGAGGGTCTTCAGACAGCTTTGGGCACAGAGGTGAGACTGAGTACGGCCTATCACCCTCAGACCGACGGCCAAACAGAGCGTACCATTCAGACGCTCGAGGACATGTTGAGGGCATGTATTTTGGAGTTTGATACTCCGTGGCAGGATTCAGTGCCACTGGTAGAGTTCTCCTATAACAACAGTTATCAAGCGAGCATTCAAATGGCCCCTTTTGAAGCTCTGTATGGACGACGATGTAGATCACCGCTTTATTGGGAGGACTTGACTAGCAAAGCGGTCGGAGGACCGGATATGATCAAGGATATGGAAGGTAAGATTAAGATGATACGCCAAAAGATGAAAGCGGCCCAAGATAGGCAAGCGGCCTATGCCAATAAGCGGCGACGACCACTAGAATTCCAGTTAGGAGACAGGGTCTTCTTAAAGATCTCGCCCTTCAGGGGTGTGGTTCGTTTTGGGATGCGGGGAAAGTTATCTCCGAGGTATGTTGGGCCATATGAAGTTTTACAGCGTATCGGTACATTAGCTTATCGTTTGGCTCTACCGCCATCTTTATCTGGCATACACGATGTTTTCCATGTCTCTATGTTAAGGAAGTATGAGCCAGACCCGTCTCATGTCTTACAGCCTTCAGAAGTTCAGTTAGACTCAGATGTGTCCTACGTAGAACGACCAATCAGAATTCTGGATCGTGAGGATCGCAGACTACGAAGTAAAGTTATACCGATGGTCAAAGTTCAGTGGGATCGTCGGGGTGTCGAGGAGGCTACATGGGAGACGGAACGGCATATGGTGCAGCACTATCCGGAACTATTCTCTGGTATGTTTTTATGTTTAGTTTCGATATGGTGATGCATGTGGATTTCGAGGACGAAATCTTATAAGTAGGGGAGTAATGTAATACCCCCGAAATGTGATATGATTATGTTCTGCGATGATAAATTATGATGTATTTAAGGGTTGTGGTGTATTTAAATTGGGGGCCACGATTTATGTTATGATGATATGATGTGGGGAACATGTTGGGTGTTTTAAAGGATGTATTAATTAAATGAAGTTAGAAAATATCGAGTGAGGATGTTTTAATACATCGTACTATATACCGGGACACAATTAAACACCTCAAGGCACCCCAACCAGACCACCCCCCAATCGGCCACCTCACCCCTTCCCCACTTGTTTAACCCATACCCCCCAATTGATCATGCCCATGCTTCCAATCACTTCTTGCAGCCAAATCATTCCCTTCTCCTTCTCTTTTCCCCCCATTTTTGTTCCAGCTTAGCAGCTGTAAGGCAAGGAAAAAGCTTGGTAAGAAGGTGTTCAAATCCTTGCAAAAAGAGGAGCAAAAAAAGAGAGGGGTAAGTGGGTACCCTGTTTTTCTGGGTTTGTGTTTGAGCTTGGGTTTGGTGGGTTGTTTTTAACGCATGCTAAGTGTAGGCTTGGATGAAACCTTGGTAAGGATGCTTACATGGTAGTATTAAGTAACTACTAGCATGGTTGTTCGAGCTTTTTACATGATTTATGTGATAGATTTCTTGTTATGAAACTATATGCTCGAAAATCTGGGAAAAGATAAGTATACTCTGTTTCTGTTTAAAGTTGGTTGAGGATGAAGATTATGATGATGTTATGATGCATGTTAGCTTAGGTTTTGTTAAACCTTCGATTTAAGAGCTTACATGGATATTTTATGAAGTTCTTCACATGTTTGTTTCAGCATGAAAGATGTGTTATGAAGTAGAAAAGATGGTGTGAAAAGAGGTGCTCAAAAATCTGGGGAAAATCCCGATTTTTCAGAGCTCTCGATCGATCGAGATTTGGTCCCGATCGATCGAGCGAGACAGAAAGTCTAAAGCATGTTTTGAAATTTTGATGCCGATCGATCGAAGGATTTCTCGATCGATCGGTGAAGCTCCTCGATCGATCGGTAAAATGTTTCGATCGATCGAGCGAGACAGAATGCCAAGGAACTGTTTGTGCACAGTGTCTCGATCGATCGAGACCTTGGGCCGATCGATCGAGAGAGGCAGAACGTTGAAAAATATAATGATGTTTTATTTTGTTAAGTTTATGATGTGAGATGGTTTTGAGGCATCTAATATGGTATTATGTGGTCTTGTAGAACCATCCCAGGTACCGGCACCATCAAAGAGATAAAGTCTGTTGACTCCTCCTCCTTTTGAAAAGGTACGTAAGAGGCGTACGGGCATCGGACGGTAACACACATCTTTATACTACAACTATGCTTTTATTGCATGAGTATTCACGATGAAATGATGATGTTTATACGATGTTTACACGATGATGTTTATACGATGTTTATACGATGAAGTTCATACGATGTTTATATGATGACGTTTATACGATGTAATTGTGGTAAGATGCCACGGGGTAAGATGCCCCACATGGTAAGAGGCCATGCGATGTATTGTGGTAAGATGCCACGGGGTAAGATGCCCCACATGGTAAGAGGCCATGCGATGTTATTGTTGTAAGATGCCACGGGGTAAGATGCCCCATATGGTAAGAGGCCATACGATGATATTGTGGTAAGATGCCACGGGGGTAAGATGCCCCATATGCATGATTATAAATCAGGGACAACAATAAGAAGTTAATGAGAAATCCAGCATATTTACTTAACAAATATTTCATGCATTCGCTATGATGTTTTTATGATGCTAAGTAAGATTGTATATGCTCATGATGTGTTGTCCCTGTAGGTACACTTTTGGACGAAAGGACTAAGGGTCGGGTTGAGGCAGTGAGCTACGAGGGACACAGGAATGTATAGGAATCAAGTCTTGATTAGTATCTACTCTAGGAGTAGTGTAAATCTAAATGACATTCTTTTAGAATGTAATGAATTATTTTTGAAGTTTTGTATTTTGGCCTGTAATCCTGTTAGCTCGTGTAACAACCAAAACCTTAAGATGTTACCTTAATGCATGATTAGTCCTCCTTATGTCTATTAATCACTGTTAAGGTGGGAAGACCCCACAGTATCAGACTATGCTCTGCACTATTCTTCATTGCTGAGGTATGTCCCTCATATTGCCACAATCGGTGGTGGTGGCACAGGCGCCATCCTCATACTCGCATTGCCACTCATGGCATCCCCAACATCCTCATGATACCCTCTGTCTGTCATAGCTGTAGATCAAGGGTTAACAATAACATTCACAAGTATATAACATGGTAGCATAACATCATATTCCAAATACTAACATGCTATTACCATTCTCAAAGTGTGTAGGTAACTCCCTAATACACTTCCTCTACCCATGTTCACCCCGTTCTCGAACCACTGCTCTGATACCACTAATGTTGGGTCCTCTTTACTTAATCCATTATGTATTCGATTAACATACATCTGTGAGTCTGAATTAAGTAATAACATACACTGATTAAGAGTATCTTACTAGTGAAGTTGTTACAGGGTTTCTCAAAAACCTACCAACTACACAGTATATGTACAAATAACAACCTATTACAAGATAACTCCTAGGCAGTGGTTCAGCTCGCAGCGGAAAATGACTCGCATCCCGTCTCCCCACGTCTATGAGTTCCTACAGAAACATTCATACAATGAGTATAGAGAACAACTATCTCAGTGCAATATCAAAACACAATATCAATATCAATGATAAAGCACAATAAATCATCTAACGTGAATGTTCTGTATCATGCATCCACAAATGCACTATGTCATGACATGTCTATTATCACGAGCCCCATATGATATGCCTATTCAGCTCAATATGTCAGTGGAACCACATCACATCTTCATATTAGCAGCACATATCATAGTACCATACTCATTTGTGATAATAGTCAGAGCATATACCCAAACCAGGCGTATATCTCTCAAGCCAAAGCATATGTAGTATATCTATCGTGGCAACGATCCCAGCCAAAGCATATACCACACCAGGCATATCTATCAAGGCACTGATCTTACCAAAGCATATACACATATCTATCAAGGCATCCATCACAATCATATGAAATCCATGTATGCACATGCATATGATACTACCAATCATATGACACACCGATAACATAAATCATATGATAACAAAACCATAACATCATCATCACATCATATCTATACTCCGTACGTCAACACGTACCTGTATTGCGACACAAAAGCGATAACTCAGGCGTTGATGGCTAATTGCCTCTTTGCCCTGTCCCCTGTGATGATACTACAAGCACATGAACAATAGACCATGTTATAAGAGGTTTCAATATCAAAAGCTACAAAAATATAACATTTGGTCTACCCCGATCGATCGGTCCAAACAAGTAACCCTAGCGATCGGTCGGTCAAAAGCTAGCGATCGATCGCTTAAATGGTTGAATTTCTCAAAAATGCTACGGCATTTCACCGATCGATCGGTCGCTTTTAGCGATCGATCGGTACATGCACCGCCTTACTTTCCCTTGTTTTACCGATCGATCGGTACGATCCTACCGATCGATCGGTCGATGACAAAATTTTTAAACCATGGCGATTTTGAGCTTATCTTCCTAGCTCTTCTCCTACAACTCGAAATTCAACATTAAAACATGTTTTATGCAAGCTCTAGCACAATATAAACATGTTTCTCTCCTCATACAACTCAAAATCTTTGCATGAGAACAAGTATCAATTCAAAGCATACACCATAAAAATCACATGTTTCCATTTTCCCTTAACTAAGTCCATATACTTCATATGCTATATATTTCTTACCATGAAAGGATGAAGTCAGTTCATTTAGCTTCCTAGCTTGATTATCACACAAGCAAAAGATGGAAAGAGGAAGCAAAAGTTGGAAGAGGGTTTTGTAGAGATTTGTAGGTGACTTATGGTGTATTGTGTGAATGAATTCTGATTGTTGTAATATATAACCACCTCTTCACATGCAAACTCAAATGTAACTCACATATACATGTTAATGCACCTTCAACTCAAATACACATGCTAATGCATCTTCAAATGCAAATAAATGTGCACCAAGCTCATGTTCCACTACACAATTCATATCTCTTCCTTCTCTTGCATATCAAATCATCCATATGTCAAGACTATACATATCTTTGTTCACAACTCACATATCTCCTATGTTTCTTGTTTATGTTATGCCAAGAGGTATCAAACTCTAATACACAGGCACGCAACATATCCTTAAGCGTCTGTATCGTACGCTCTGTTTGTCAATCTGTCTGAGGATGATATGCTGTACACAACCGCACTTCAGCTCCCAACGCTGTCTGTAACCCTTCCCAGAAATGAGAAGTAAATCTCGGATCCCTATCCGATACAATGGAATACCATGTAATCTCACTACATGTTGAATGTACAACTGTGCCATTCTCAGATATGTAAACGTCAGACAATATGGCACGAAATGAGATACTTTGGTGAGTCGATCAACGATCACCCAAATAGCATCGAAACCAGAAGACGTCCGTGGCAAATGAGTCACAAAATCCATCGTGATATGTTCCCATTTCCACTGAGGAATTTCCAAACTATGTAATTCACCTCATGGTCTTTGTCTTTCCGCTTTCACTTGTTGACAGATCAAACATCGTTTCACAAAGCTCAATACATCCTGTTTCATATATTTCCACCAAAATTGGGTAAGTAAATCATGATACATTTTCTTTCCTCCAGGATGTATACTATATCTACTACAATGAGCACGTTGTAGTAGTTCTTGACGTAGTCCTAATAAAGCAGGTACTACCCAACAGTTTCTGTACTTCAAAGTTCCATCACTTGTAAGTACAAATTATGATGTTTGTCCTTGACTTATCCTTTCCTTCCACTGTTGTACTTCATCATCAGTCAGTTGTGCCGTTCTGATTTTCTCAAAAATGTCGGGTTCAACCAACAATGTTGATACCCGTACTGGCACTATTTCCACATCAAAATCATAACCCAAAGTACAACAAGAAGTCATCAATGCGGATAAATGAATCATCTCATCAGCCGTATGATGTACCTTTCGACTCAAGGCATCTGCTGTAAGATTAGCTTTTCCTGGATGATATTCAATCTCACAATCATAATCTTTCAAAAGATCCATCCATCTCCTTTGTCTCATATTCAACTCCGCTTGAGTGAATAGAAATTTTAGACTCTTATGATCTGTGTATATGGTAAACGATGTACCATATAAATAATGTCGCCTGATAGGCTTAGATTTTGAGTGTTTTAACTGTAATTTCTTCCTACTTTCCGTTCTTTTTCCTGGATGATATTATGCTTTTTGGTGTTTATTCGTTTGTTTCAGGAAAATGGATCGTAAGTGGAAGAAATGAGCTTATATGAAGATAACGGGCGAAATCGAGGCGTGAAAGAACAAAAATTGAGGAAATGAAATTTTCGGAATCTCGATCGATCGAGATTTACTCTCGATCGATCGAGCCAGGCAGAGAGTTGAGCATCAAAAATTTTCAAGTCTCGATCGATCGAGCCAGGCAGAGAGTTGAGCATCAAAAATTTTCAAGTCTCGATCGATCGGTGGAAATCTCGATCGATCGAGCGAGGCAGTAACTTCGGAGCTGATTTTTTCAAATTCTCGATCGATCGGTGGAAAATCTCGATCGATCGAGCTAGACAGTGAGATTCAAAAGCTGGCATGAACAGTGCGCCGATCGATCGAGAAAACCTTCCGATCGATCGAGACGCAAAATCCTGAAGATTTTATTTTCCTTTCTTATCGTGATTTTGGAGGGCTTTTAAGCGGGAAGCTTGATATACACGATATCACACGATATCACACCATATCAGACCATTTCAGACGATTTTTAGGTCAAGGAGAGCCGCCCAAGCCGCCGCCCAACACCGGAAAAGGAGATCCAATCTCCGTTCTTCGTCCAAGGTCGAGCCAATCTATTCCGGAGTGCAAGGAAGGAACAAGAGAAGAAATCACGGTGCAACGCACGGATTCATCCATCGTTTATCGTATTTCTAACTTTAATTTATTTGATTTTCAATTTCATTTGATGTTTTAGAGGTCGAGAGACAATAAAACTCTTATGTATTTGATTTGAATTAAATTTAGTTTATATTATTGAGTTTTTTCAATAAAATTTTTTTTTTTATTTTTTTTTGGTTTTTGAGTATTTGTATATATCTTGCTTTTGCACATATTGCTACTTGTCTTGTTTCTTTTCCTACATGACTGCATGATGTTGAGACTAATTCGTCCTTGAGCATTACCAACAAAATTTTTTTTTTAGTGATTGAGTTATTCTTGAGAATTGATGAGTTGGAATTGCAACGGTAATACATGATGAAATTAATCCTCATCTAGATAGGAGTCATGGAAATGCTTAACTTGTTTGTATATATCCTTTGTTAACTACATGTCAAAACTGAGGAATAATTTGAGCACATATTGAGTCATGATTGAGTGAATTATGTATTGATTAAATTGAAAACTTGTGTTAACTATGATGAGTCTTGAGTATCTTAGATAACTTTACAGTTTAGTTGAAAGCACTTTGAGGCGAAATTTATACTTAGGAACTAGACTTGGAGATGATTTAGGCGATCTTTGGACCGTTTGAGCCTTTCAAGCCTACCTTGTATACATTATTCCTTAGTGTCCCCTTTTGAGCCTTATTGAAAAAGAATGGAATATGCATTGCATATGATTAGACCCCCATTCGGCATTCTTGGCAAACTCACTATACCCACCTTGGTTTGAGCCTAAAAGAACAATTTCATCCATCCCTAGGAGAGTATAATGAATCTCATTCATTGCAGTAAATTGTTATATGTTGAGAAGTTCATTGTGAAAGAAATGAAATGAACAAAAGAATGAGCAAAGAAAAAGATGTAGAGAAAAAGCCTTGAAAAGAAAAGTTAAATAAGACCCAAAGTGGCCAAGGCTAGAAAATGTGAAGAGAAGCTCAATGATTATGTGAGAAGATTTTGAACTGATTCTGTTATACTCTCTTCTTTGAATTCATCCTACATTTTCTTTGAAGCCGACACCAAAAGGCCTAACGTTAAAAGCTTTTAAAGTCCTGTTGATCCAAGTCTAGGGAATAATTACATTAGTGGAGAAGTGCTGGATAGTAAATTTGTAGAGTAATTCAAAGTAATCTTGACTAGGAGTTGATATGGCACATGTTGATTTTAAAAGATATGTATGTAACTCATGTTTGACAATAGCACACACGCACGTTCCGATGTTGCGATGAATTGTTTAACTTAGGAGAAAATTGCTTCTTGTTAAGTGTTGAAGGACTTCTATTGATGTGTAAGTAGGATTTCTGAGATTTTACGTATGTTGTAAAGATGATTCATGCTTAGTATCGAGTTTAACTTTTCTTTTTAAGCTTATTGCTTGCTCGAGGACGATCAAGTCTAAGTTTGGGGGAGTTGATAGGCTTAGATTTTGAGTGTTTTTAACTGTAATTTCTTCCTACTTTCCGTTCTTTTTCCTGGATGATATTATGCTTTTTGGTGTTTATTCGTTTGTTTCAGGAAAATGAATCGTAAGTGGAAGAAATGAGCTTATATGAAGATAACGGGCGAAATCGAGGCGTGAAAGAACAAAAATTGAGGAAATGAAATTTTCGGAATCTCGATCGATCGAGATTTACTCTCGATCGATCGAGCCAGGCAGAGAGTTGAGCATCAAAAATTTTCAAGTCTCGATCGATCGGTGGAAATCTCGATCGATCGAGCGAGGCAGTAACTTCGGAGCTGATTTTTTCAAATTCTCGATCGATCGGTGGAAAATCTCGATCGATCGAGCGAGACAGTGAGATTCAAAAGCTGGCATGAACAGTGCGCCGATCGATCGAGAAAACCTTCCGATCGATCGAGACGCAAAATCCTGAAGATTTTATTTCCTTTCTTATCGTGATTTTGGAGGGCTTTTAAGCGGGAAGCTTGATATACACGATATCACACGATATCACACCATATCAGACCATTTCAGACGATTTTTAGGTCAAGGAGAGCCGCCCAAGCCGCCGCCCAACACCGGAAAAGGAGATCCAATCTCCGTTCTTCGTCCAAGGTCGAGCCAATCTATTCCGGAGTGCAAGGAAGGAACAAGAGAAGAAATCACGGTGCAACGCACGGATTCATCCATCGTTTATCGTATTTCTGAACTTTAATTTATTTGATTTTCAATTTCATTTGATGTTTTAGAGGTCGAGAGATAATAAAACTCTTATGTATTTGATTTGAATTAAATTTAGTTTATATTATTGAGTTTTAGTTTCATTGTGTTGATTATTGATTCATTGGTATTTGAGTGCATTGATTGTTATTGTTCATAAATTAATTGCATGTGTAGATCAATGTCTAGCTAGCTTTGATTGAATTTGAGGGTTACAACCGAGATCGAGAGATAACGTTGTAACACGCTTCCTTAATTTATGATGTATGTCACGATAGAGATCGAGAGATGATATCGCATATGTGAGAACTTGGAATCGAGAGATTTAGAGTTAAAAGGTTTTGATAATCCATGGAACTTTGAATTAGTAAATAGGTGCACGAGAGTGACTTATTCTAGTTTATCGTTAGTTTCTTTACAGCTCGAGAGAGTGTATTGAATAATATCGAAAACCGTTCACCTTTAAAATCAATTGGTTGGTAATTTGAGAATTCCATTGAATCATTAGAGATAACATAATTGAACGACGAGCTCGGCAATTTTCTCGAGTAACTTACCTTTGCATTTCCTGAACCATTCTTTTCATTATTTCTAGTTTAATTTTTATTCTTTAGTTTAATTTAGATCTAGTTAATCAAACTTCTTTTATCGTAGGCTAAATATAATTTTACTTATCTTATTTGGTACTTATACGTTAGTCCCTGTGGATTCGACAACCTGTACTTAATTTTCACTATACTAAAACTTGACAACCGTGCACTTGCGGTAGAATCGCTTCAAACCAATCTTTGAAATATCTTTTGTTTAAAAATAAAGCGGTCAAGTTTTTGGCGCCGTTGCCGGGGACTAATCTGTATAATATCATACGAGATTAGTTAATTGTAATTTAGCCAATTCTTTTATTATTGCATTTTTGTTTTTATTTTCTTTGTTTTCTTTTGTTGATCTTTGTGAATAACTTTGTGCATTTTGTTGTCTCCTTTTGTCTATTTTGTACAGGAACCGTTTCTCTAGTGCATGCTCAGAAGAGAGGAGCCCATTCTCGAGCCTTTCGATCCAGAGATAGAAAGAACTTTACTTAGGCGATTACGAGAAGCTCGAGCAATGGCTGATAATAACGAAGCACAGCACCCTAGATCGATGATGGACTTTGCACAACCAGCATTTCATGGATCGTTGTCGAGTATTACGAGGCCGACGATTCAAGCAAACAATTTTGAGATCAAGCCGGCAATCATACAAATGATTCAGCACTCGGTTATGTTCGGGGGAGCAGCTACTGATGATCCGAACAATCACATCTCCAACTTTTTGGAGATTTGTGACACATTCAAACACAATGGCGTCTCTGACGACGCCATCAGGTTAAGACTTTTCCCCTTTTCATTACGAGACAAAGCTAAGGCATGGTTGAATTCTCTACCTGCAGGTTCTATAACAACATGGGAGGGGATGACAAAGGCGTTTTTGTCAAAGTACTTTCCCCCTTCCAAGACGGCAAAGATGCGGAACGATATCACGACTTTTGGTCAGTTTGACCCCGAGACTTTGTATGAAGCGTGGGATTGTTTTAAGGAGTTGTTGAGGAGATGCCCACACCATGGTCTACCCATATGGCTGCAGGTACAAACATTCTATAGCGGTTTATTTTCTTCTAACCGTTCTATGATTGATGCAGCATCTGGGGGATCCATAATGAGAAAGACGCCGGAAGAAGCATATAGCTTGTTGGAGGAAATGGCGTGCAACAGCTACCAATGGCAATCCGAGAGGAGCACGCCACAGAAACCAATGGGAGTCCATCAAGTGGACGAGATCACTGCTCTTTCGGCTCAATTAGAAGCCATGAACCGGAAGATTGACAGCATGGGAGCAGCAGCAATGCAAGCTCAAGCGATCTTCTGTGAGCTGTGTGGAGGCGGTCATCCTAGCATCGAGTGCCAGGCAGGTAATCAATTTAACCAATCTGTTGAAGCAGTTAATTTTGTAGGTAACAGGCCACCCAATAATTCCTACTCGAATTACAACCAACCGTGGAGGAACCACCCAAATTTGAGGTGGTCGAATCAAGAAAATGTGTTGAACCCTCAACCGCAGGCCGGGTTCACACAAAAGCCGAGTATGGAGGAATTGATGGCAAAGCTGATTTCATCAACGGAGGTGAGAATGCAGAATCAGGATGCATCTATTGAAAATTTGGAAGTGCAGATAGGGCAGTTGGCCACGTTGATATCTGGGAGGACGCAAGGTACGCTCCCGAGTGATTCTGTAAAGAATCCGAAGGAGCCATCAAATTGAGAAGGCGAGGAGGTGACAGTCCAGCTTGGGACTATAAATTAAGAACTTCCGTTTTCCTTTCCTTGAGTTTTGTTTTTGATTTCTTGTTTTGATGTGTTTTTGTTAGTTTGTTTGTTTTGAGTTTGTCTGGGAATGAATTCGTGTATTTTCTATTGCAGGTGTGTAAGCAAGAGCAAGTTGGTTGTAGGCAAGGCAATCCGAGAGGAAGATATTGAAAAAAAAAAAATTTAAATTCTGTTGGCTGCTGCTGGCGATCGATAGAGACAAAATCTCGATCGATCGCCCGATTTTTTTAAAAGAAACATTGAGCCTACTGCCTCGCTCGATCGATCGAGAATTTTTCCGATCGATCGAGCGAGAGAAAACTTTGAAAAAATAAGGGCACAGACGCAGCAGCTGTAATGCCTCGATTTGTTTAATACACGTGTGATATGATTATGGTGTAATCATATCACTTGACGATATGATAATGGGAGTTCGAGTGGAACCAAGAATGCATTGATTTAGATATGAAATGAAATATGAGAAGGCATGAAACATGGTGTGTAATACATTCAGACTATAAACATGTGAATTATGGATTAAGTGTTGAAAGTGCATCAACATGTGCATTAGAGTTGCATTTGAATTTGGAGTGCATTGCATGTACATGTTAGTTAGCATGTAATTACCTTTAAATGGTATGATAGCAAGGGACTTAAGGAATTAAAGATCCTATATCAAGTGGATTAAGGGGATGAAATCACATACAACACCTTTTACACCTACTAAAACACTACACAAGCTCCTCTCCATTTCTTTCAAGGAGTTGTTGGTTTGAGCTTGGATTTCACTTGTAACTTGAGCTAGGAGGGTGTGTGAAGTGGAATTGTACCATCTTGGTAAGAAATTCATAGTTATATACTTGAATTATGTCATTCATGTTGATATATGTGAAGGGAAAGCTCAAGTGTGCATGTGTACAATCATATCATGTTTCTATGCTAGGAATTGGAATCTATGATGTTAGATTTATGTTTATATGTTCCTAGGTCTTGCAAGAAACATGTTGACATGGTTTAATATGAGGTGTAGGAGAAGATTCATGGAGATAAGCTTGAAAATCGCCATGCTCTCATTTTTCTGGGCATCGGCGATCGATCGGTGCGAGTGAGCGATCGATCGCCGATGACAGTAACATTTTAAGGCGGTGAAATTGGATGGCGATCGATCGGTGAAAGTGTCGCGATCGATCGCGATGAACAGAGCATTGTGGCGATCGATCGCCAAGTTGTTGCGATCGATCGCGAGGGGGGCAGAGAGTTTTGGCGATCGTTCGGTGTTGATCGCGATCGATCGCCAGTGGTAATATTTTGAAAAATAAAATATTTTGTGGAATTTGATTTTAATGCCTATGATAACATGATATATTGTTGGCATTGTTGTAGCACCATCACAGGGGACAGGACAACGAGGCACTTAGCTATTAACAACTGCTTTATCTCGTTTGTGTCGCAGTACAGGTACGTGTTGACGTACGGAGTATAGATATGATATGATGATGCTATTATGGTTTTGATATCATATGATTTATGTTATCGTTGTGTCATATGATTGGTAGTATCATATGCATGTGCATACATAGATTTCATATGATTGGTATGGATGCCTTGATAGATATGTGTATATGCTTTGGTACGATCATTGTCTTGATAGATATACCTGGTGGGGTATATGCTTTGACTGCCACGATAGATATGCTAGTGTTGGGCATATGCTTTGACTGGGATCGGTGCCTGGATAGATATGCTAGTGTGGGGCATATGCTTGGGCTGGGATCGTTGCCACGATAGATATACTACATATGCTTTGGCTTGAGAGATATACGCCTGGTGTGGGTATATACTCTGGTTATTATCACAGATGAGTATGGTACTATGATATGTGCTGCTAATATGAAGATGTGATGTGGTTTCACTGACATATTGAGCTGAATAGGCATATCATATGAGACTCGTGATAATAGGGAACTTGTTGAGACATGTCATGACATAGTGCATTTGTGGATGCATGATACAGAACATTCACGTTATCTGATTTATTGTGCTTTATCATTGATATTGATATTGTGTTTTGATATTGCACTGAGATAATTGTTATCTATACTCACGTTGTGAATGTTTCTGTAGGGACTCATAGACGTGGGGAGCGTGAGTCATGATTTCCGCTGCGAGGGGAACCACTGCCTAGGAGTTCTTTTGAATTAGGTTGTTTATGTACATGATATGTATAGTTTGTTAGGGTTTTGATAACCTTGTAAACAACTTAACTAGTATGAACTCTTAATCCGTGCATGGTATATTACTTAATTCAGACTCACATATGTATGTTTAATGGATACATAAGGATTAAGTAAACGAGGAACCCACAGCAGCCTTCATTCTCCAACTCAATTTTTCTCCTCTCCACAACATAACCCTAGCCGTCTCTTTCAAATTCCTTCATCTAATCTCATCATTTTTCCATAGAATTTCAAATTTGCTTCAACTCTAAGATGTAATATTCATTCTAATGAGATTTTCGTTTTAGATTTGAAGAATTGCAAGGCCGATTGGGTAGAAGTGCATCAAAAGGAGAATTCCAAGCCAAGTGCCAAACTTTCACAAGATCGGATTTTTAAGCGGTAATTGGTTTCTAATTCTCAAAGATTTTATCTTTTGGTAAAATTTCTCGAATTGTAGTAGATTGGGTTAGGAAGGAGTTAAATTTGGAGGAAGTTGTGTGGTGTTGAAGGGTGCCGGATTTACAGTGTTGTGGGGTGTTAGTTGAATTTAACTGAATTAGTTGGGAATCGTTTAGCAAGAAAATGTCATCCAGAAAGAGGTCAAAGCAGGCGGAAGCTTCCCAAAAGCAAAAGCAGGCGGAAGCTTCCCAAAAGCAAAAGCAGGCGGAGGCCACTGTTTCTGAGCCAGGATATGATGAGAAGAAGTTTCTCAATGCCACAATTGCTGAATTATACCCCATCTACCATAAGAAACCCCTGAGCCGTGAAAGGGGAATGAGCATAGATAAATTGGAATGTCCTGTCATTAGGACAGTCCGGCGAAAAGGGTGGTTTCAATTCGTTCAGACGCCGATTGATGCTGTGGTGCCGCTGGTAAGGGAGTTTTACACGAATCTTTGAGCTGTTAGACCAGGGCACCAAGTAAGTGTTTATGTTCGAGGGAAGGATGTGTTGGTGGATCGAGCCGCAATCAACAATATTTACCGGATGCCTTTACTTCAAAACTGTGCATACCAATCTTTCAAGAGTAGCAGGATTGACTACGATGAGGTATTGACAGTTATTGGCAAGCCGGGAGTGGATTGGCAAAGGAATGATAAAGCAGAGCCACAGTTGGTTCTAAAGAAACATTTGAAGCCAGAGGCCCAAGCATGGTTTTCATTTGTCGCCTCGCGGGTCATGCCTTCGACCCACACTTCTGAGGTGACAAAAGACAGAGCGGTCCTGGTTTATGCCATCCTCTCAGGGAAGGAAGTGGACTTCGGCGAGATTATTGCTGATCACATTGCTGAAATTGGGAGCAGCTCACCGACCTCCGCACTACCGTTTCCATCCACAATCACTGGTTTATGTCAGTGGTACGGAGTGACATGGGGGGAAGATGAGGAGCTACTTCCGCCGAAGACACCGATCATTGTGGACACTCCACCACCTCCTACGGGTCGACGAAGACCTTCGGACACTACACAAGCTGGAGCATCATCCTTTGCTGCAGGACATACACGTGTTACTTTGGACTCTCTTCATAGGGATCTCCAAGATATTCGCCTGGAGCAGCAGAGCATTCACAGCATGCAGCGGGACATTCATAGCATGCAGAGAGCATTGCAGATGGACCATGAGGAGGTAGCTCAGCGTCAGATGGAGTTCATGCATTATCAGAGTGCATGGAACACTGCCATGGACCAGGGTTTTCCAGGTTTCCAGTTCCCGCCGGAGCCACATTTTGCACCTTATCAGCCGCATGCACCTCCACCTTCTGAGTACCCACCATTTCCGCCATATCAGGGCGAGGAGCACCACTACCCAGTCCCCCCTCCGGAGCATGATGAGGACGACGATCAGTGACGATCGTCGTCATGGTATGTGTCTTTGCCTTTGCATTTATTTTTCTTGTTCATTGAGGGCAATTCACATGCTAAGTTTGGGGGGGTTTTTGAGTATTTGTATATATCTTGCTTTTGCACATATTGCTACTTGTCTTGTTTCTTTTCCTAGCATGACTGCATGATGTTGAGACTAATTCGTCCTTGAGCATTACCAACAAATTTTTTTTTTTAGTGATTGAGTTATTCTTGAGAATTGATGAGTTGGAATTGCAACGGTAATACATGATGAAATTAATCCTCATCTAGATAGGAGTCATGGAAATGCTTAACTTGTTTGTATATATCCTTTGTTAACTACATGTCAAAACTGAGGAATAATTTGAGCACATATTGAGTCATGATTGAGTGAAGTATGTATTGATTAAATTGAAAACTTGTGTTAACTATGATGAGTCTTGAGTATCTTAGATAACTTTACAGTTTAGTTGAAAGCACTTTGAGGCGAAATTTATAATTAGGAACTAGACTTGGAGATGATTTAGGCGATCTTTGGACCGTTTGAGCCTTTCAAGCCTACCTTGTATACATTATTCCTTAGTGTCCCCTTTTGAGCCTTATTGAAAAAGAATGGAATATGCATTGCATATGATTAGACCCCCATTCGGCATTCTTGGCAAACTCATTATACCCACCTTGGTTTGAGCCTAAAAGAACAATTTCATCCATCCCTAGGAGAGTATAATGAATCTCATCATTGCAGTAAATTGTTCTATGTTGAGAAGTTCATTGTGAAAGAAATGAAATGAACAAAAGAATGAGCAAAGAAAAAGATGTAGAGAAAAAGCCTTGAAAAGAAAAGTTAAATAAGACCCAAAGTGGCCAAGGCTAGAAAATGTGAAGAGAAGCTCAATGATTATGTGAGAAGATTTTGAACTGATTCTGTTATACTCTCTTCT
This sequence comes from Haberlea rhodopensis, assembly GCA_907163345.1. Taxonomy (NCBI): domain Eukaryota; kingdom Viridiplantae; phylum Streptophyta; class Magnoliopsida; order Lamiales; family Gesneriaceae; genus Haberlea; species Haberlea rhodopensis. Next base: position 2,439,138 of record CAJQUN010000059.1, read on the forward strand.
TTGAATTCATCCTACCTTTTCTTTGAAGCCGACACCAAAAGGCCTAACGTTAAAAGCTTTTAAAGTCCTGTTGATCCAAGTCTAGGGAATAATTACATTAGTGGAGAAGTGCTGGATAGTAAATTTGTAGAGTAATTCAAAGTAATCTTGACTAGGAGTTGATATGGCACATGTTGATTTTAAAGATATGTATGTAACTCATGTTTGACAATAGCACACACGCACGTTCCGATGTTGCGATGTATTGTTTAACTTAGGAGAAATTGTTTCTTGTTAAGTGTTGAAGGACTTCTATTGATGTGTAAGTAGGATTTCTGAGATTTTACGTATGTTGTAAAGATGATTCATGCTTAGTATCGAGTTTAACTTTTCTTTTTGAGCTTATTGCTTGCTCGAGGACGATCAAGTCTAAGTTTGGGGGAGTTGATAGGCTTAGATTTTGAGTGTTTTTAACTGTAATTTCTTCCTACTTTCCGTTCTTTTTCCTGGATGATATTATGCTTTTTGGTGTTTATTCGTTTGTTTCAGGAAAATGGATCGTAAGTGGAAGAAATGAGCTTATATGAAGATAACGGGCGAAATCGAGGCGTGAAAGAACAAAAATTGAGGAAATGAAATTTTCGGAATCTCGATCGATCGAGATTTACTCTCGATCGATTGAGTCAGGCAGAGAGTTGAGCATCAAAAATTTTCAAGTCTCGATCGATCGGTGGAAATCTCGATCGATCGAGCGAGGCAGTAACTTCGGAGCTGATTTTTTTCAAATTCTCGATCGATCGGTGGAAAATCTCGATCGATCGAGCGAGACAGTGAGATTCAAAAGCTGGCATGACTAGTGCGCCGATCGATCGAGAAAACCTTCCGATCGATCGAGACGCAAAATCCTGAAGATTTTATTTTCCTTTCTTATCGTGATTTTGGAGGGCTTTTAAGCGGGAAGCTTGATATACACGATATCACACGATATCACACCATATCAGACCATTTCAGACGATTTTTAGGTCAAGGAGAGCCGCCCAAGCCGCCGCCCAACACCGGAAAAGGAGATGCAATCTCCGTTCTTCGTCCAAGGTCGAGCCAATCTATTCCGGAGTGCAAGGAAGGAACAAGAGAAGAAAGCACGGTGCAACGCACGGATTCATCCATCGTTTATCGTATTTCTAAACTTTAATTGATTTGATTTCCAATTTCATTTGATGTTTTAGAGGTCGAGAGACAAAAAAACTCTTATGTATTTGATTTGAATTAAATTTAGTTTATATTATTGAGTTTTTTCAATAAATTTTTTTTTTATTTTTTTTTGGTTTTTGAGTATTTGTATATATCTTGCTTTTGCACGTATTGCTACTTGTCTTGTTTCTTTTCCTAGCATGACTGCATGATGTTGAGACTAATTCGTCCTTGAGCATTACCAACAAAATATTTTTTTTAGTGATTGAGTTATTCTTGAGAATTGATGAGTTGGAATTGCAACGGTAATACATGATGAAATTAATCCTCATCTAGATAGGAGTCGTGGAAATGCTTAACTTGTTTGTATATATCCTTTGTTAACTACATGTCAAAACTGATGAATAATTTGAGCACATATTGAGTCATGATTGAGTGAAGTATGTATTGATTAAATTGAAAACTTGTGTTAACTATGATGAGTCTTGAGTATCTTAGATAACTTTACAGTTTAGTTGAAAGCACTTTGAGGCGAAATTTATAATTAGGAACTAGACTTGGAGATGATTTAGGCGATCTTTGGACCGTTTGAGCCTTTCAAGCCTACCTTGTATACATTATTCCTTAGTGTCCCCTTTTGAGCCTTATTGAAAAAGAATGGAATATGCATTGCATATGATTAGACCCCCATTCGGCATTCTTGGCAAACTCACTATACCCACCTTGGTTTGAGCCTAAAAGAACAATTTCATCCATCCCTAGGAGAGTATAATGAATCTCATTCATTGCAGTAAATTGTTATATGTTGAGAAGTTCATTGTGAAAGAAATGAAATGAACAAAAGAATGAGCAAAGAAAAAGATGTAGAGAAAAAGCCTTGAAAAGAAAAGTTAAATAAGACCCAAAGTGGCCAAGGCTAGAAAATGTGAAGAGAAGCTCAATGATTATGTGAGAAGATTTTGAACTGATTCTGTTATACTCTCTTCTTTGAATTCATCCTACATTTTCTTTGAAGCCGACACCAAAAGGCCTAACGTTAAAAGCTTTTAAAGTCCTGTTGATCCAAGTCTAGGGAATAATTACATTAGTGGAGAAGTGCTGGATAGTAAATTTGTAGAGTAATTCAAAGTAATCTTGACTAGGAGTTGATATGGCACATGTTGATTTTAAATGATATGTATGTAACTCATGTTTGACAATAGCACACACGCACGTTCCGATGTTGCGATGTATTGTTTAACTTAGGAGAAATTGCTTCTTGTTAAGTGTTGAAGGACTTCTATTGATGTGTAAGTAGGATTTCTGAGATTTTACGTATGTTGTAAAGATGATTCATGCTTAGTATCGAGTTTAACTTTTCTTTTTGAGCTTATTGCTTGCTCGAGGACGATCAAGTCTAAGTTTGGGGGAGTTGATAGGCTTAGATTTTGAGTGTTTTTAACTGTAATTTCTTCCTACTTTCCGTTCTTTTTCCTGGATGATATTATGCTTTTTGGTGTTTATTCGTTTGTTTCAGGAAAATGGATCGTAAGTGGAAGAAATGAGCTTATATGAAGATAACGGGCGAAATCGAGGCGTGAAAGAACAAAAATTGAGGAAATGAAATTTTCGGAATCTCGATCGATCGAGATTTACTCTCGATCGATCGAGCCAGGCAGAGAGTTGAGCATCAAAAATTTTCAAGTCTCGATCGATCGGTGGAAATCTCGATCGATCGAGCGAGGCAGTAACTTCGGAGCTGATTTTTTCAAATTCTCGATCGATCGGTGGAAAATCTCGATCGATCGAGCGAGACAGTGAGATTCAAAAGCTGGCATGAACAGTGCGCCGATCGATCGAGAAAACCTTCCGATCGATCGAGACGCAAAATCCTGAAGATTTTATTTCCTTTCTTATCGTGATTTTGGAGGGCTTTTAAGCGGGAAGCTTGATATACACGATATCACACGATATCACACCATATCAGACCATTTCAGACGATTTTTAGGTCAAGGAGAGCCGCCCAAGCCGCCGCCCAACACCGGAAAAGGAGATCCAATCTCCGTTCTTCGTCCAAGGTCGAGCCAATCTATTCCGGTGTGCAAGGAAGGAACAAGAGAAGAAATCACGGTGCAACGCACGGATTCATCCATCGTTTATCGTATTTCTGAACTTTAATTTATTTGATTTTCAATTTCATTTGATGTTTAAAGGTCGAGAGATAATAAAACTCTTATGTATTTGATTTGAATTAAATTTAGTTTATATTATTGAGTTTTAGTTTCATTGTGTTTGATTATTGATTCATTGGTATTTGAGTGCATTGATTGTTATTGTTCATAAAATAATTGCATGTGTAGATCAAAGTCTAGCTAGCTTTGATTGAATTTGAGGGTTACAGCCGAGATCGAGAGATAACGTTGTAACACGCTTCCTTAATTTATGATGTATGTCACGATAGAGATCGAGAGATGATATCGCATATGTGAGAACTTGGAATCGAGAGATTTAGAGTTAAAAGGTTTTGATAATCCATGCAACTTTGAATTAGTAAATAGGTGCACGAGAGTGACTTATTATAGTTTACCGTTAGTTTCTTTACAGCTCGAGAGAGTGTATTGAATAATATCGAAAACCGTTCACCTTTAAAATCAATTGGTTGGTAATTTGAGAATTCCATTGAATCATTAGAGATAACATAATTGAACGACGAGCTCGGCAATTTTCTCGAGTAACTTACCTTTGCATTTCCGGAACCATTCTTTTCATTATTTCTAGTTTAATTTTTATTCTTTAGTTTAATTTAGATCTAGTTAATCAAACTTCTTTTATCGTAGGCTAAATATAATTTTACTTATCTTATTTGGTACTTATACGTTAGTCCCTGTGGATTCGACAACCTGTACTTAATTTTCACTATACTAAAACTTGACAACCGTGCACTTGCGGTAGAATCGCTTCAAACCAATCTTTGAAATATCTTTTGTTTAAAAATAAAGCGGTCAAGTTTTTGGCGCCGTTGCCGGGGACTAATCTGTATAATATCATACGAGATTAGTTAATTGTAATTTAGCCAATTCTTTTATTATTGCATTTTTGTTTTTATTTTCTTTGTTTTCTTTTGTTGATCTTTGTGAATAACTTTGTGCATTTTGTTGTCTCCTTTTGTCTATTTTGTACAGGAACCGTTTCTCTAGTGCATGCTCAGAAGAGAGGAGCCCATTCTCGAGCCTTTCGATCCAGAGATAGAAAGAACTTTACTTAGGCGATTACGAGAAGCTCGAGCAATGGCTGATAATAACGAAGCACAGCACCCTAGATCGATGATGGACTTTGCACAACCAGCATTTCATGGATCGTTGTCGAGTATTACGAGGCCGACGATTCAAGCAAACAATTTTGAGATCAAGCCGGCAATCATACAAATGATTCAGCACTCGGTTATGTTCGGGGGAGCAGCTACTGATGATCCGAACAATCACATCTCCAACTTTTTGGAGATTTGTGACACATTCAAACACAATGGCGTCTCTGACGACGCCATCAGGTTAAGACTTTTCCCCTTTTCATTACGAGACAAAGCTAAGGCATGGTTGAATTCTCTACCTGCAGGTTCTATAACAACATGGGAGGGGATGACAAAGGCGTTTTTGTCAAAGTACTTTCCCCCTTCCAAGACGGCAAAGATGCGGAACGATATCACGACTTTTGGTCAGTTTGACCCCGAGACTTTGTATGAAGCGTGGGATCGTTTTAAGGAGTTGTTGAGGAGATGCCCACACCATGGTCTACCCATATGGCTGCAGGTACAAACATTCTATAACGGTTTATTTTCTTCTAACCGTTCTATGATTGATGCAGCATCTGGGGGATCCATAATGAGAAAGACGCCGGAAGAAGCATATAGCTTGTTGGAGGAAATGGCGTGCAACAGCTACCAATGGCAATCCGAGAGGAGCACGCCACAGAAACCAATGGGAGTCCATCAAGTGGACGAGATCACTGCTCTTTCGGCTCAATTAGAAGCCATGAACCGGAAGATTGACAGCATGGGAGCAGCAGCAATGCAAGCTCAAGCGATCTTCTGTGAGCTGTGTGGAGGCGGTCATCCTAGCATCGAGTGCCAGGCAGGTAATCAATTTAACCAATCTGTTGAAGCTGTTAATTTTGTAGGTAACAGGCCACCCAATAATTCCTACTCGGATTACAACCAACCGTGGAGGAACCACCCAAATTTGAGGTGGTCGAATCAAGAAAATGTGTTGAACCCTCAACCGCAGGCCGGGTTCACACAAAAGCCGAGTATGGAGGAATTGATGGCAAAGCTGATTTCATCAACGGAGGTGAGGATGCAGAATCAGGATGCATCTATTAAAAATTTGGAAGTGCAGATAGGGCAGTTGGCCACGTTGATATCTGGGAGGACGCAAGGTACGCTCCCGAGTGATTCTGTAAAGAATCCGAAGGAGCCATCAAATTGAGAAGGCGAGGAGGTGACAGTCCAGCTTGGGACTATAAATTAAGAACTTCCGTTTTCCTTTCCTTGAGTTTTGTTTTTGATTTCTTGTTTTGATGTGTTTTTGTTAGTTTGTTTGTTTTGAGTTTGTCTGGGAATGAATTCGTGTATTTTCTATTGTAGGTGTGTAAGCAAGAGCAAGTTGGTTGTAGGCAAGGTAATCCGAGAGGAAGATATTGAAAAAAAAAAAAATTTTAAATTCTGTTGGCTGCTGCTGGCGATCGATCGAGACAAAATCTCGATCGATCGCCCGATTTTTTTAAAAGAAACATTGATCCTACTGCCTCGCTCGATCGATCGAGAATTTTTCCGATCGATCGAGCGAGAGAAAACTTTGAAAAAAATAAGGGCACAGACGCAGCAGCCTTCATTCTCCAACTCAATTTTTCTCCTCTCCACAACATAACCCTAGCCGCCTCTTTCAAATTCCTTCATCTAATCTCATCATTTTTCCATAGAATTTCAAATTTGCTTCAACTCTAAGAAGTAATATTCATTCTAATGAGATTTTCGTTTCAGATTTGAAGAATTGCAAGGCCGATTGGGTAGAAGTGCATCAAAAGGAGAATTCCAAGCCAAGTGCCAAACTTTCACAAGATCGGATTTTTAAGCGGTAATTGGTTTCTAATTCTCAAAGATTTTATCTTTTGGTAAAATTTCTCGAATTGTAGTAGATTGGGTTAGGAAGGAGTTAAATTTGGAGGAAGTTGTGTGGTGTTGAAGGGTGCCGGATTTACAGTATTGTGGGGTGTTAGTTGAATTTAACTGAATTAGTTGGGAATCGTTTAGCAAGAAAATGTCATCCAGAAAGAGGTCAAAGCAGGCGGAAGCTTCCCAAAAGCAAAAGCAGGCGGAGGCCACTGTTTCTGAGCCAGGATATGATGAGAAGAAGTTTCTCAATGCCACAATTGCTGAATTATACCCCATCTACCATAAGAAACCCCTGAGCCGTGAAAGGGGAATGAGCATAGAGAAATTGGAATGTCCTGTCATTAGGACAGTCCGGCGAAAAGGGTGGTTTCAATTCGTTCAGACGCCGATTGATGCTGTGGTGCCGCTGGTAAGGGAGTTTTACACGAATCTTCGAGCTGTTAGACCAGGGCACCAAGTAAGTGTTTATGTTCGAATGAAGGATGTGTTGGTGGATCGAGCCGCAATCAACAATATTTACCGGATGCCTTTACTTCAAAACTGTGCATACCAATCTTTCAAGAGTAGCAGGATTGACTACGATGAGGTATTGACAGTTATTGGCAAGCCGGGAGTGGATTGGCAAAGGAATGATAAAGCAGAGCCACAGTTGGTTCTAAAGAAACATTTGAAGCCAGAGGCCCAAGCATGGTTTTCATTTGTCGCCTCGCGGGTCATGCCTTCGACCCACACTTCTGAGGTGACAAAAGACAGAGCGGTCCTGGTTTATGCCATCCTCTCAGGGAAGGAAGTGGACTTCGGCGAGATTATTGCTGATCACATTGCTGAAATTGGGAGCAGCTCACCGACCTCCGCACTACCGTTTCCATCCACAATCACTGCTTTATGTCAGCGGTACGGAGTGACATGGGGGGAAGACGAGGAGCTACTTCCGCCGAAGACACCGATCATTGTGGACACTCCACCACCTCCTACAGGTCGACGAAGACCTTCGGACACTACACAAGCTGGAGCATCATCCTCTGCTGCAGGACATACACGTGTTACTTTGGACTCTCTTCATAGGGATCTCCAAGATATTCGCCTGGAGCAGCAGAGCATTCACAGCATGCAGCGGGACATTCATAGCATGCAGAGAGCATTGCAGATGGACCATGAGGAGGTAGCTCAGGGTCAGATGGAGTTCATGCATTATCAGAGTGCATGGAATACTGCCATGGCCCAGGGTTTTCCAGGTTTCCAGTTCCCGCCGGAGCCACATTTTGCACCTTATCAGCCGCATGCACCTCCACCTTCTGAGTACCCACCATTTCCGCCATATCAGGGCGAGGAGCACCACTACCCAGTCCCCCCTCCGGAGCATGATGAGGACGACGATCAGTGACGATTGTCGTCATGGTATGTGTCTTTGCCTTTGCATTTATTTTTCTTGTTCATTGAGGGCAATTCACATGCTAAGTTTGGGGGGGTTTTTGAGTATTTGTATATATCTTGCTTTTGCACATATTGCTACTTGTCTTGTTTCTTTTCCTAGCATGACTGCATGATGTTGAGACTAATTCGTCCTTGAGCATTACCAACAAATTTTTTTTTTTAGTGATTGAGTTATTCTTGAGAATTGATGAGTTGGAATTGCAACGGTAACATGATGAAATTAATCCTCATCTAGATAGGAGTCATGGAAATGCTTAACTTGTTTGTATATATCCTTTGTTAACTACATGTCAAAACTGAGGAATAATTTGAGCACATATTGAGTCATGATTGAGTGAAGTATGTATTGATTAAATTGAAAACTTGTGTTAACTATGATGAGTCTTGAGTATCTTAGATAACTTTACAGTTTAGTTGAAAGCACTTTGAGGCGAAATTTATAATTAGGAACTAGACTTGGAGATGATTTAGGCGATCTTTGGACCGTTTGAGCCTTTCAAGCCTACCTTGTATACATTATTCCTTAGTGTCCCCTTTTGAGCCTTATTGAAAAAGAATGGAATATGCATTGCATATGATTAGACCCCCATTCGGCATTCTTGGCAAACTCATTATACCCACCTTGGTTTGAGCCTAAAAGAACAATTTCATCCATCCCTAGGAGAGTATAATGAATCTCATTCATTGCAGTAAATTGTTATATGTTGAGAAGTTCATTGTGAAAGAAATGAAATGAACAAAAGAATGAGCAAAGAAAAAGATGTAGAGAAAAAGCCTTGAAAAGAAAAGTTAAATAAGACCCAAAGTGGCCAAGGCTAGAAAATGTGAAGAGAAGCTCAATGATTATGTGAGAAGATTTTGAACTGATTCTGTTATACTCTCTTCTTTGAATTCATCCTACCTTTTCTTTGAAGCCGACACCAAAAGGCCTAACGTTAAAAGCTTTTAAAGTCCTGTTGATCCAAGATAAGGGAATAATTACATTAGTGGAGAAGTGCTGGATAGTAAATTTGTAGAGTAATTCAAAGTAATCTTGACTAGGAGTTGATATGGCACATGTTGATTTTAAAGATATGTATGTAACTCATGTTTGACAATAGCACACACGCACGTTCCGATGTTGCGATGTATTGTTTAACTTAGGAGAAATTGCTTCTTGTTAAGTGTTGAAGGACTTCTATTGATGTGTAAGTAGGATTTCTGAGATTTTACGTATGTTGTAAAGATGATTCATGCTTAGTATCGAGTTTAACTTTTCTTTTTGAGCTTATTGCTTGCTCGAGGACGATCAAGTCTAAGTTTGGGGGAGTTGATAGGCTTAGATTTTGAGTGTTTTTAACTGTAATTTCTTCCTACTTTCCGTTCTTTTTCCTGGATGATATTATGCTTTTTGGTGTTTATTCGTTTGTTTCAGGAAAATGGATCGTAAGTGGAAGAAATGAGCTTATATGAAGATAACGGGCGAAATCGAGGCGTGAAAGAACAAAAATTGAGGAAATGAAATTGTCGGAATCTCGATCGATCGAGATTTACTCTCGATCGATCGAGCCAGGCAGAGAGTTGAGCATCAAAAATTTTCAAGTCTCGATCGATCGGTGGAAATCTCGATCGATCGAGCGAGGCAGTAACTTCGGAGCTGATTTTTTCAAATTCTCGATCGATCGGTGGAAAATCTCGATCGATCGAGCGAGACAGTGAGATTCAAAAGCTGGCATGAACAGTGCGCCGATCGATCGAGAAAACCTTCCGATCGATCGAGACGCAAAATCCTGAAGATTTTATTTTCCTTTCTTATCGTGATTTTGGAGGGCTTTTAAGCGGGAAGCTTGATATACACGATATCACACGATATCACACCATATCAGACCATTTCAGACGATTTTTAGGTCAAGGAGAGCCGCCCAAGCCGCCGCCCAACACCGGAAAAGGAGATCCAATCTCCGTTCTTCGTCCAAGGTCGAGCCAATCTATTCCGGAGTGCAAGGAAGGAACAAGAGAAGAAATCACGGTGCAACGCACGGATTCATCCATCGTTTATCGTATTTCTGAACTTTAATTTATTTGATTTTCAATTTCATTTGATGTTTTAGAGGTCGAGAGACAATAAAACTCTTATGTATTTGATTTGAATTAAATTTAGTTTATATTATTGAGTTTTAGTTTCATTGTGTTTGATTATTGATTCATTGGTATTTGAGTGCATTGATTGTTATTGTTCATAAATTAATTGCATGTGTAGATCAAAGTCTAGCTAGCTTTGATTGAATTTGAGGGTTACAGCCGAGATCGAGAGATAACGTTGTAACACGCTTCCTTAATTTATGATGTATGTCACGATAGAGATCGAGAGATGATATCGCATATGTGAGAACTTGGAATCGAGAGATTTAGAGTTAAAAGGTTTTGATAATCCATGCAACTTTGAATTAGTAAATAGGTGCACGAGAGTGACTTATTCTAGTTTATCGTTAGTTTCTTTACAGCTCGAGAGAGTGTATTGAATAATATCGAAAACCGTTCACCTTTAAAATCAATTGGTTGGTAATTTGAGAATTCCATTGAATCATTAGAGATAACATAATTTAACGACGAGCTCGGCAATTTTCTCGAGTAACTTACCTTTGCATTTCCGGAACCATTCTTTTCATTATTTCTAGTTTAATTTTTATTCTTTAGTTTAATTTAGATCTAGTTAATCAAACTTCTTTTATCGTAGGCTAAATATAATTTTACTTATCTTATTTGGTACTTATACGTTAGTCCCTGTGGATTCGACAACCTGTACTTAATTTTCACTATACTAAAACTTGACAACCGTGCACTTGCGGTAGAATCGCTTCAAACCAATCTTTGAAATATCTTTTGTTTAAAAATAAAGCGGTCATCGCCATATCTTCAATGCAAAGACAATGGCAGCTAATTCCAGATCATGCACTGGATATCTCAGTTCATGTGGCTTCAATTGTCGTGATGCATAAGCCACTACATGTTTATCCTGCATCAATACACAACCCAAACCAAGTAAAGATGGATCAGTATATAATGCAAACCTGTCACGTTCCGATGGAATGATCAAGACTGGAGCTGTAGTCAATCGATGTTTTAATTCCTGAAAACTACGCTCACAAGCCTCTGACCATTGAAATGATACTCCCTTCTGTGTCAAATGTGTCAATGGTTTGGCGATCGCTGAAAATCCTTCAACAAACCGTCTATAATATCCAGCCAAACCCAAGAAACTATGAATCTCTGGCACAGAAGTAGGTGCTGACCAATTCAACACTACTTCCACTTTCTTTGGATCAACTGATATACCTTCTTCTGATATTACATGTCCTAAAAAGCCGACACTAGTCAACCAAAACTCACACTTACTGAGTTTGGCATACAACTGATGTGTCCTCAACAATTGCAATACCAGATGCAAATGTTGAACATGTTCTGCATCACTCTGCGAATAGATCAGTATATCATCGATAAAGACAATGACAAATCGATCAAGGTATTCCTGGAAAACCCGATTCATTAAACTCATAAAGACAGCGGGAGCATTTGTCACTCCAAATGGAATCACCAGAAACTCATAATGCCCATAACGAGTCCTGAATGTTGTCTTCTGTATATCTCCTTCCCTCACACGTATTTGATGATATCCTGACCTCAAATCAATCTTAGAATAAATCCTGGATTGATCAAACAAATCATCAATACGAGGAAGATGATATTTATTCTTTATTGTTACCTTGTTCAATTGTCTATAGTCAATACACAGTCGCATTGTCCCATCCTCCTTCTTAGCAAATAAAACCGGAGCACCCCCAAGGCGATACACTAGGACGTATGTACCCCTTGTCCAATAAGTCTTGCAATTGAGTTTTCAATTCTTTCAATTCAGTTGGTGCCATCTGATAAGGAGCTCGTGAAATTGCAGAAGTACCAGGTATCACATCAATACCAAATTCCACTTCTCGACTCGGTGGGAATCCCGGTATCTCATCTGGAAACACATCCGCATATTCTGCAACCACTGGTATCTCCTCCACTTTCCTTTCTCTTTTCTGTTCAGTTACATCAAGGGCATAAATCAAATAACCCGCATGTCCACGTTCTAACAAACGCGACATTCGAAGTGCTGATATCAACGGAATCCTTGCCCTCGATCCCTGGCCATAGAAATACCATTGAGTTCCAGTATCAGACTGAAATCTCACAATCTTTTGACAACAATCCACAACAGACTGATATTTACTCAATACATCAATTCCAAGGATGCAATCAAAATCTGTCATGTCTAACACAATCAAATCAGCCTGTAGCCCATACTCAGTCTCAAACTGAATAGCACAATCAGACGCACTCTGACAAGTCATCACAGTAGTTCCCATGGGTGTCGAGACATAAAGAGGCATCAACAGTGGAGACGAGCATATATGATACTGATCAATAAAGGCTTGTGCAATAAAAGAATGTGATGCACCAGTATCAATCAAAAGTAAAGCTGGATAAGTTAGTAAAGTACACTTACCCGCTATCACAGTATCAGGAGCTGCCTCTGCTTCCTCCCTGTTCAGTGCATACACATGAGCCTAAGGTGGTCCTGCCCTCTGTCCTCCACCAGACTGTGGTACACCACCCCTGTGGTCTTTGCTGCACTGTATTCTCTGACATGGGTCCTCTTCTCTGTTGTCCACCCACTTGAGGACAATCACGGATCACATGTCCTGGCTTCCCACAACGAAAACAAACCATCGTATCAAACTGTGGACAATTTCTTTGATAATGTGGCCCTCCACATTTAAAACATTGTAATCCTCGTCCACTACTACTACTACTGCCTTGGGACTGTCCTTTAGATTTTCGGTCATCCCCTTTCCGTGGTCCAAAATGTTTCCCACTAAACCGAGATGAAGATGCACCACCTCGTGGTGATTTAAATAGTTCTCCTCTAGGTCTCATACTTTCAGATGTAGGTGGTTGGGCTTGTCCAACATCTTTGTAGACCCCTACAGCAATCGCAGCCATCTCAGCCCTAGTCAATGCTTCTTCATATGATGTAGGGTTATTAGACATTACCCTATCAAATAATTCAGGCCTCAAACCTTTCACAATCTGTCTAATCTTTGCTTTTGTGTTTACAGCGATATGTGGCACATACCAGAGCAAAGAAGAATAGTGCACAGCATAATCAGATACTGTCATTGATCCCTGTCTCAAATTTGTAAATTCATCCTCTTTCCTCTGCCTTGCAGCAACAGAGAAATAATGCTCCAGGAACTTTGTTCTAAACACATCCCAGTTAACTGTCTGTCCTTGAGCCCTCCACTCAAGTACTGTGGATTTCCACCACATCATAGCTTTCTTAGCTAACTGGAATTCAGCTAAGCGTAACCAAGCTATCTTGGCACACGGTGCTGATACAAATATCTGTTCCACGCGCTCTAGCCACTCCTCTGCTAGTTCCCCTGATTCAGTCCCCTCAAACCTGGGTGGCTGATAACTCAGAAATTGCGTCAAAGTCAATTCGCCAGGCAACAGTACCTGTTCTACTGGCCCTTGCTCAATCGGTGGTGGTGGCACAGGCGCCATCCTCACACTCGCATTGCCACTCATGGCATCCCCAACATCCTCATGATACCCTATGTCTGTCATAGCTGTAGATCAAGGGTTAACAATAACATTCACAAGTATATAACATGGTAGCATAACATCATATTCCAAATACTAACATGCTATTACTATTCTCAAAGTGTGTAGGTAACTCCCTAATACACTTCCTCTACCCATGTTCACCCTGTTCTCGAACCACTGCTCTGATACCACTAATGTGGGGTCCTCTTTACTTAATCCATTATGTATTCGATTAACATACATCTGTGAGTCTGAATTAAGTAATAACATACACTGATTAAGAGTATCTTACTAGTTAAGTTGTTACAGGGTTTCTCAAAAACCTACCAACTACACAGTATATGTACAAATAACAACCTATTACAAGTAACTCCTAGGCAGTGGTTCAGCTCGCAGCGGAAAATGACTCACATCCCGTATCCCCACGTCTATGAGTCCGAAACATTCACACAATGAGTATAGAGAACAACTATCTCAGTGCAATATCAAAACACAATATCAATATCAATGATAAAGCACAATAAATCATCTAACGTGAATGTTCTGTATCATGCATCCACAAATGCACTATGTCATGACATGTCTCAACAATCACCCTATTATCACGAGCCCCATATGATATGCCTATTCAGCTCAATATGTCAGTGGAACCACATCACATCTTCATATTAGCAGCACATATCATAGTACCATACTCATCTGTGATAATAGTCAGAGCATATACCCAAACCAGGCGTATATCTCTCAAGCCAAAGCATATGTAGTATATCTATCGTGGCAACGATCCCAGCCAAAGCATATACCACACCAGGCATATCTATCAAGGCACTGATCTTACCAAAGCATATACACATATCTATCAAGGCATCCATCACAATCATATGAAATCCATGTATGCACATGCATATGATACTACCAATCATATGACACACCGATAAAATAAATCATATGATAACAAAACCATAACATCATCATCACATCATATCTATACTCCGTACGTCAACACGTACTCGTATTGCGACACAAAAGCGATAACTCAGGCGTTGATGGCTAATTGCCTCTTTGCCCCGTCCCCTGTGATGATACTACAAGCACATGAACAATAGACCATGTTATAAGAGGTTTCAATATCAAAAGCTACAAAAATATAACATTTGGTCTACCGATCGATCGGTCTCTCTAACGATCGATTGGTCCAAACAAGTAACCCTAGCGATCGGTCGGTCAAAAGCTAGCGATCGATCGCTTAAATGGTTAAATTTCTCAAAAATGCTACGGCATTTCACCGATCGATCGGTCGCTTTTAGCGATCGATCGGTACATGCACCGCCTTACTTTCCCCTGTTTTACCGATCGATCGGTACGATCCTACCGATCGATCGGTCGATGACAAAATTTTTAAACCATGGCGATTTTGAGTTTATCTTCCTAGCTCTTCTCCTACAACTCGAAATTCAACATTAAAACATGTTTTATGCAAGCTCTAGAACCATATAAACATGTTTCTCTCCTCATACAACTCAAAATCTTTGCATGAGAACAAGTATCAATTCAAAGCATATACCATAAAAATCACATGTTTCCATTTTCCCTTAACTAAGTCCATATACTTCATATGCTATATATTTCTTACCAAGAAAGGATGAAGTCACTTCATTTAGCTTCCTAGCTTGATTATCACACAAGCAAAAGATGGAAAGAGGAAGCAAAAGTTGGAAGAGGGTTTTGTAGAGATTTGTAGGTGAATTATGGTGTATTGTGTGAATGAATTCTGATTGTTGTAATATATAACCACCTCTTCACATGCAAACTCAAATGTAACTCACATATACATGTTAATGCACCTTCAACTCAAATACACATGCTAATGCATCTTCAAATGCAAATAAATGTGCACCAAGGTCATGTTCCACTACACAATTCATATCTCTTCATTCTCTTGCATATCAAATCATCCATATGTCAAGACTATACATATCTTTGTTCACAACTCACATATCTCCTATGTTTCTTGTTTATGTTATCTCATAGTAATTCATTCTTTTATTACCTCGATCATCACTATGTTCCACCCAAACTCGAGTCCACATCGTACCGTAATTATTCTAAATTACGTCATAATCATGTGACACGTATATAAAGTAAATCAAGGCATTACAATATAGCTGATACATGACAAATTTTTAAACAAGCACTGTAGACCCGGAGAGCTTCGATCCACCTAATGTCAGAGAGGAAGAGCTCGATCCACCTTATTTCAGAGAGGAAAAGCTCGATCCACCTTGTTTCAGAGATGAAGTCGAGAAGAGTCAAATGTATATTCATCAGGCCTCCATGATTTATGGATTCACCTAATGAAAATACTCTATCTCTGTCTGCCGGTCTACCTTGTTTCAGAGAGAAAGTCGGGAAGAGTTCAAAAGTATATACATCAGGACTCCATGGTTCATGGATTCACCTATCAGAATACTCTATCCCTGTCTTCCCCCTTTTTGTCATCAGCACCCATATAACTCCTGATTGCAGTTCCTGACTGATGATGAGCATCAGAGCAGGATCCAAACGCTGAAGCTTAACGGAGCTGGGTTAGATAAGTAATCAACCCATGAGGGGTTGATTTAGATAAGTAATAAACCCATGAAACTGAACAATTGTAAGATGTAAACCAAGGAATTTTCAAAGAATTGAAAAGAATCATGATTCGTGAATGTGAGTTATGGAAGCAAACATGAGTCTCTATTTATAGAAGAAATGCATTTAGTGTGAACACATTAATGTTGTTACGATAAATGCGAAGAAAAAGTCAACTAAAAATAGTAAATAGATAAGATTAATTAAAGAGGGATCATAAAATGATACTATTTTCTCCCGAACCAATGTTGGGAATAGTCGCGCTTTTCAGTAGGCGGTTGGCGCGGACTTCGAGATCTGGGCTGAGCAGTTGATCTGGACTCAGTGAGTTCTCCAGTTGCAGGGGATGAACGACCAGCTGAACTTGAAGCTCGCTATGCTGAAGGAGCAGTTCTGCTGGGTTCAGGCAGTCTGCGGATTATTTGAGGAGCTGCAGGCAGGCTGTTGCATATATCTTGAATCTGAGAAGCAAATGCTGCCTGCATGGTGGCCAAATGATCGGTTAAGACTTTCTTGGCGTCTTCAATCTTTTCTCCAAGAGCCAGGGATGTGGCAGCATGAAGAGATTCATTATTTTGAGTAATCTGAAGAAGAGCCTGGCCAATTCGAGAAAGATTGTCCGCCATTGTGTTCTCAGCAAAAGTTTGAAGTCTGGTGACAGTAGTTGTTAAACTACTTAAGTCCCTGTAGACTTGCTGGAATTGAGAGTCTGTGTGCTGCTGATGGGTTCCTAGAATGAGAGTCGTAGTGCGCTCTTCCTGTTTGAGTTTATTGACATCGCTGGCTAGTGCTGAAATTGCATTGGATAGATTGGCTATCTGTGCAGCGATGTTTGGTGGCTCGTCCAGAGGGTTTGTAAAGACAAAGAAATCCTCTGAAAGTTCTTGAGCCATGGATGGATCCACGGCAATCATTTGAGTATCAGCAGTAGGAACAAAAGTATCGGGATGAGCATCTACAACTGCAGTGGATAGAAATCCAGTTTCTTCAATAAGTGGGGTAGCTGGGGAGTCTGAGATAGTAGCAGTTATAGTAGCAGTTATAGTAGCAGTTGCTTCAATTTGTGGGGCAGCCATATCAGCAGTAGCTTGGTCAACCGCAGCAACAGACGACTGGGTGTGATCATTGGAATGTGAAGACTCACTGGGTTCATGGTTGCCAGAGGAAATGGTAACTTGCTGAACTACCGTCTGAATCACTGTGTCCACATTGGTGTGATCAACAACCATTGGTTGGGACGGTTGATCATTATAAGAGCTGGGAGCAGAGGAGAGTTCTTTAGCAGAAGAGGCTGCCTCCAAGGCAGTTGATGCTGTCTCCGCTCCGGTGGGAGTGGTCTCTAGGACAGTAGAAGTGATCTCCACAGTAGAGGGGACAATCTCCAAGTTTGCAATAGCCATTTGTAAATCCGGCTGGTCGGGGCTTGCAACATTCTCAGCAGTGGAGCATGAGTGAATTCCAGTGGATATGCGAATATCATGAAGAGCGAGCTCAGCCATTTCCAGCTTGGGTCCAAGAGCATTTAGAACGGCTCTATCATGATTCCCTGTGCCTGAATCACCGTTGAAGTGTTGAAGGCGGGTTTCAACAAGGGCTTGAAGTTGGCCCACATAGTTCATCAGGCGAAAAACATCCCGTAGCTTCAGGCTTTTCTCGGGGTCTGAGATTTGAAGATAGGCCAAGATTTGGTTCTCATTTTCCCTGGCCTGATCCAGAATAGGATCGAAATCATCAAATCGAACTTTTACTCGAGCCTTTACCCAACGATAAAAAATATCTAGCTGTGGTTGCAGGTTGGCTTCAACTGTATCCATGACCATTTGGATCTCGAAAGCAACAGGAGTGGACACTGGAGCGGTAAGAGTTTTTCCTTTGCCAGCAGGGGTGGTCTTTGGATGACAGTATGGACACAAGGACTTGGGTGTCCTAAAGCTGATAGAGCCTGGTGCTTGCTGAGAACTCACCATTGCAGAAGAATTGTCAGCGGGAGCCACTGAGGTAGCGATTACCATGGCCAATGAAGCAGCTGGTTCCGCAGGTGGAGGATTTTCAGGGCTGGGTTCTCTTGCTAGGATGTTTGCTGTCGGACCGGCGGAGGAGATGGTATCAGAAGCTGCAATGTCTTTCTGTCGGACAGCCGGAGGAGCAGCTTTTCTTGTTCTGGGCTTCTTAGGAGGGGGAGGAGGAGGAGAAGACTCAGCGGATTCTGAGATGGTTTGTTCAGAGTCGCTGATGACTTGCGTCAATCGGCGCTTAGTTACCCCAACGTCTCTGCCACTTCTCTGCCTGTGAAGCTGAAGATACTTGGCAGTGATAAGTCTCCCCGGATGGAGGTTGGTGAGAGCCCCTGTCTTAATGTGTTTGCTGTCAAAAAGGCTGTTTAGCGGGAGAGCAAAGCCTGATTGACCCTTGCCAGAGACTACGAGACTAGTCAGAATTTGAAATAACACAGCTGACCAGTTTATCTCCAATCCTTTGCATATTGCACTCATAACATCAAATTTTTCAGGGGTGATCATATCAAATGATCCAGCTTTACAGAGGATGTAAGGACCCCAAGCCCTTAAAACCTTGATTAGTGTATTAACCACTATGTGTGGTACATGCTTTCTATAAAATGTCAATCGGGAAGCTCTGATGATACTTAATCATTGCCTGTCAATAAAAGACTCATATGTTTGCCCTTTACCAACCCCTTGGTGCCGCTTTTCACATTGTAAACTTTTACAAAAATTTGGGCAGAGTCTCCCCATAAATAGAGCTATCCCAAAACAGAGTACAACACATAACAAAATTCCCGGCCAGGGAACACATAATACTCAACAGAAAGCAGTAATACGAGTAGATTCCCAGCCAGGGAAGACACCACACATATGTCAACAAAAGTGGGTTCCAACACCCACATAATACACCAATGACTCTCATATCATTCTAGCAATTCAACCTAATTGCATGCAACCTTAAATGAAAGAGAGAAAGGCTCATGCCTTTATATACAATCCATATACAAGTATAATCGTGCTCACATGCGAGCATCATGAATATGAATATGTATAAATCCTCAGGTGTATATATAGGTACTCTATACGATACCGTGCTCCATCAAGCCCTGGTACCACGATCCTGGGAGTACCTCAAATCAACAGCTCGAGCTCAGCTCCATAGCCATCGATGTACCTGTCCACCTGTCCCAACAGAGACAGCCCCCAACGGGGTGAGCATACCAATACACAAAATCCCATAATCATAATAATGCAATTCATAATTTACAACAAAGGTAAATGCTAATGAATTTAAATGATACTCCCTGGATGGCAACATCCTCATCCGGGATTCCGTGTACCGTCCCTGTTCTCACAACATCAAACTCATCAAATCTCATAAATCAGTAAATCAACACATTGATTTACACATCGCATGCCTGATCCTCGAATATCAACATATAGTGATTACAAATTCATTAAACATGCAATTACAGATATCACAATATCTAATACTGATTTCACAACCTTGCTATCAATCACAGATAGCTCAAATGCCTTAGCATTTATTTTACCATTCCTTCATTATACTTAGACATCTCAAGTGTCTTATAATGAATACATGAGTCTACAAACCTAGACATCTCAAATGTCTCATAATGAATACATGATTCTACGAACCTAGACATCTCAAATGTCTTACGAAGAATGCATGATTCTACAAACCTAGACATCTCAAATGTCTCATAATATAGTCATATAAACCCAGTACCTCATATATCATGCAAGAGTCATCCTACTCTAGTGTCACGCACGCTACAAGCGGCGATATCAAGATTTGGGTCATTCCTTGGCTATATCAACATGTATGTATAACCATACGCAAAACATTCAATGCAATCAAAAACACCTTATGCATTTCACATATATATAGTAATGCTCGTACGTCGCACGTACCTTAAATCTCCGAAGTCCGAGCCAAGCCTTGCTCGAGTTCCATGCCCCGAGGAATGATGTGCTAACACGATAAACAATTCACCATTATTTACGAACATGTAACCTATGCTCAAGCACACCCATATCCCTCACAACATTGTCAATACACGACAATTATCCTCTTAAAAGACCCGGGGCAGGGTACATGCAGGGAAGGAAATAAATGAGACAATCGAAATTTGTTCAAGAATGCCCTACAAAAATCGAACCTTAATCTCACAATTTCGAACCCAATTAAATACCATAATTCATCTAAAATGTCAATTAATCAATCCATAGCATGAATAATCATCCCACATGCCAAACCCCCAAATTTGAAATCCAAATCCCAAAAATTCGAAACCCAAACAAGCCTTTAAATTCGAACCCTAACAATTCTTCAAATTCGAACCATAACATCTTAATTCGATCCCACTTAAGCATCATAATACACCTAAGATGTGAATTAAACCATCAATGGCAAGAATCATCACCTTTGCCAAAAACCCCCAATAATTCGAAATTTAATCCCTACGAAAATTGGGGAAATTCGAAACAATAAAGGCATGGAAATACATGAAAAAGACGAACAAGGGGGTAGGGAGGTTACCCAACGAAAATCGGAAGCAAAATCGGACGAAATCCGATGAACCCTAACTTTTGGGGATCGACGCATTCCAGCCAAATTCGACTCCAAGACGCGACGAAATCTTCAATTGACAGAGGGGAAAGGAGCGCCTCGTCGAGACGAAGACGGCGGTAGGTCGCACGCCCCGAACGGCGGCCGGACGGCGGCGGGCGGAGCGCTTTTGCGCGCGGCAGCGCTGTAGCAGCGGGGGTCGCATCGCGGGAGAGAGGGGAAGAAATTGGGGCTGAAATTGAAATTAAATGTAAAATTTTGGGTTCAAATGGTATTTATAGCAAAAATACCCCGAAAAATTAATAGCCCCACAAATACATCATGATTCCTTAAAAATCATCTGTTTTCAAAAACTCTCTCTCTAACTCCAAAACCCTCTACCGGTGCTCACATAGCACCCGAGATTCCGAGACACATCAAGAACCCAACTCTTAGGTTTTACACCGTAATGTGAATACAATCTCAACCTCTGGATCCAACGATCCCAACTGCCCAACTAAACGAGCCCAGAAGGCCCAACACCTCGATTAAATCCCAAATCGCCACGTAAAACCACTTTAGGGATTATTAACACTACGGGATTAACACCTATAATCCCTGGTCATCACAATATCCCCCACTAAAAGAATTTCGTCCTCGAAATTAGCACTGGTGTATCACGTAACACCCAGGCTACACAACAACATGAAGCCATAACCTCGATTCCTGACCATATCAGAATCGTATTAATAAACGCGAGGATACTTACCTCTCATCAAACTCTGAAACAGAGCGACATACCAAAACCAACATATCACCCAAGAGGTAAAACGTACCTCGATGCGGGTCATCCCAAAAGTCAGTCCCTCATGACTGCGAAACAACTGATACTTACGACTGTAGATCAGACAGTCATCCTTCGTTTCTAATACAACAGTACGAACACATCCTGAATGACACCTCAACCGTAAGAACGTTGACCTCGTGTCAAACTCTGGAGTGGAGTAGACTTCCAAATCCATCATCACGTCAAAGAGCGTCAGCACAACTCAACGCTAACAGTCCAAAAGCAGTTAGTCAACTGAAACTGCAAGGATTCGAATCGCTCTTGATTCTATCGAAGATATCATCCAATGATATTTTACTATGACTTACGATGTCTAACATACATCGTTACGAGGGAAACACTAGTACAACTACGGTGTACACATACCAAACCTGGTTTCCACTTTCACACTTCCTCCATCGAAGGAGTAGTCGCCTCATTGCAACTTAATTTGGGCAACTCACGGCCACAAATTCAAACAAAAGACATCTCACAAGATGTCCACTTCCGGATGTTCCAAGAATCACATCCTGATCATAAATAACAACCGAGACTCCGCAGAGTTTACATTCTTAAGGGGCATGCAATAAACCCATTGCATCCTCAACGCTTGTGTCATCAGCGACACTCAACCAATCCGAAATCCTGCCATCCCTTGAAAATCCTCGGATTTAACAATCCAAACTTGGGAAGGCTGTCGCATAACTCGAAGGAAAACACCAACAAGGGAAATACCTTAACCCTCACAAGAAAATCCCTCCTCAAGGGAGTCAACTAACTTCACGATCATTCCTCATAATCATCGTGCCATGGAGATTCCCAATCTCAAGGTGTTCCATATCTCTCATCATAGATTTAACCATCCAAAAATAGCATAATAAAACATGTATATCAATGCATGCCAGCTACAATAAAGCTAATAAAATAGCAATATCTCATACCTCATCGCTAGTGATATAGCGTCATACCTGTCTCCGTCGCTCAATAATAGTGCGTAATCAGCACCCATCGCTCGAAGGCGGCAAAATCCTGTGCTGAGTACATAGCGGCAAAATCCCTCGCTATAGAATCGACGGCATGACACCTCATCATATAATAAGTGGCATGAAACCTCGCTATATACCTGAGCATGAATCATCGTCCACATAGTAGCGGAAAGAGGCATCGCTATCAATACACCTGGCGGAATGAACCATCGCCAATCAATATAGCGGAATGAACCATCGCTATCAATACACCTGGCGGAATGAACCATCGCCAATAGATATAGCGGAATGAACCGTCGCTATAAATACGCCTGGCGGAATGAACCATCGCCAATAAATATAGCGGAATGAACCGTCGCTATAAATACACCTGGCGGAATGAACCATCGCCAATAAATATAGCGGAATGAACCATCGCTATCAATACACCTGGCGGAATGAACCATCGCCAATAAATATAGCGGAATGAACCGTCGCTATAAATACACCTGGCGGAATGAACCATCGCCAATAAATATAGCGGAATGAACCATCGCTATCAATACACCTGGCGGAATGAACCATCGCCAATAGATATAGCGGAAAGAACCATCGCTATAAACCGTGTCCTCATAGAGAAATGAATATAAATCGACACAGCGGGACACATCACCGCTATCATCCGTGTCATCACAAAGGAATGAATCATCATCCTAACAAGCGGCATCTCATCCTCGCTTCTTCATACAAGCGGTATCTCATCCTCGCTTCGTATGGCATACCCCGCCTCCATGTGCAAGCGAGCATCCCCGCCCGCTCCACATTTTTAGCGGTACAAGCATAAGCTTCTTCATACAAGCGGTATATCATCCTCGCTTCGTATGGAATACCCCGCCTCCATGTGCAAGCGAGCATCCCCGCCCGCTCCACATTTTTAGCGGTCAAGCGTAAGTATAAAAATTCTCACTGTCATAAGCAGGACTCCTGGAATGTATAATCATCATTCCTTTTTATACTCCATATTTCCTGTAACCTGCAACCATCAGGGTTAACAACAATAGCCATATACGCTATGCATCAACATTCAATACATAATAAAAACACATTATGAGAATGTATGGTTTCACAAATAAATGTCATGATATCCTTCTTTAAATCCTTATTTCATCCTGAGCCCTTATCATTAGTACATTTTAATGCTTCTTGCTACTCCAGGAAAGCGGAATTCTTCCTCGCTTCCACTGGACTTTAGCGTTGCTACTCCATGTAAGCGGAACTCTTCATCGCTTCCAATGGACTTTAGCGTTGCTACTCCATATAAGCGGGACTCTTCATCGCTTCATATGGACTTTAGCATAAGCCATTAAAATCCTTACTAAGATAACTTTGACTCAAGACATGCATATGCAAAAACAATGCACAATAACATATATCATAACCTCAATGCACCACTTTGCATTCATCATGTGTCAACAAGACATCGTAAAATACATGTTACCTCGGAAATATCCCTTTATCTGATTTTCTTAAAACCAGCTTCCTTGGCACATAACACACGGAGTGCCAGACATCCCCATAAATGTCATCCTATCGTGTTCCACACGATTCCTGCAACCACAATGGTTAGCAATACCACTTTTCATATCATAAGAGCACATAAACAATGTGTTATGTCATACAACATTAATGCCATCATGCATAAATATGTGCTATCAATAACTTCCTAGGCCCTTAACAGCCCCAAATGAGCAACCACTGCTCTGATACCACTAATGTAAGGACCCCAAGCCCTTAAAACCTTGATTAGTGTATTAACCACTATGTGTGGTACATGCTTTCTATAAAATGTCAATCGGGAAGCTCTGATGATACTTAATCATTGCCTGTCAATAAAAGACTCATATGTTTGCCCTTTACCAACCCCTTGGTGCCGCTTTTCACATTGTAAACTTTTACAAAAATTTGGGCAGAGTCTCCCCATAAATAGAGCTATCCCAAAACAGAGTACAACACATAACAAAATTCCCGGCCAGGGAACACATAATACTCAACAGAAAGCAGTAATACGAGTAGATTCCCAGCCAGGGAAGACACCACACATATGTCAACAAAAGTGGGTTCCAACACCCACATAATACACCAATGACTCTCATATCATTCTAGCAATTCAACCTAATTGCATGCAACCTTAAATGAAAGAGAGAAAGGCTCATGCCTTTATATACAATCCATATACAAGTATAATCGTGCTCACATGCGAGCATCATGAATATGAATATGTATAAATCCTCAGGTGTATATATAGGTACTCTATACGATACCGTGCTCCATCAAGCCCTGGTACCACGATCCTGGGAGTACCTCAAATCAACAGCTCGAGCTCAGCTCCATAGCCATCGATGTACCTGTCCACCTGTCCCAACAGAGACAGCCCCCAACGGGGTGAGCATACCAATACACAAAATCCCATAATCATAATAATGCAATTCATAATTTACAACAAAGGTAAATGCTAATGAATTTAAATGATACTCCCTGGATGGCAACATCCTCATCCGGGATTCCGTGTACCGTCCCTGTTCTCACAACATCAAACTCATCAAATCTCATAAATCAGTAAATCAACACATTGATTTACACATCGCATGCCTGATCCTCGAATATCAACATATAGTGATTACAAATTCATTAAACATGCAATTACAGATATCACAATATCTAATACTGATTTCACAACCTTGCTATCAATCACAGATAGCTCAAATGCCTTAGCATTTATTTTACCATTCCTTCATTATACTTAGACATCTCAAGTGTCTTATAATGAATACATGAGTCTACAAACCTAGACATCTCAAATGTCTCATAATGAATACATGATTCTACGAACCTAGACATCTCAAATGTCTTACGAAGAATGCATGATTCTACAAACCTAGACATCTCAAATGTCTCATAATATAGTCATATAAACCCAGTACCTCATATATCATGCAAGAGTCATCCTACTCTAGTGTCACGCACGCTACAAGCGGCGATATCAAGATTTGGGTCATTCCTTGGCTATATCAACATGTATGTATAACCATACGCAAAACATTCAATGCAATCAAAAACACCTTATGCATTTCACATATATATAGTAATGCTCGTACGTCGCACGTACCTTAAATCTCCGAAGTCCGAGCCAAGCCTTGCTCGAGTTCCATGCCCCGAGGAATGATGTGCTAACACGATAAACAATTCACCATTATTTACGAACATGTAACCTATGCTCAAGCACACCCATATCCCTCACAACATTGTCAATACACGACAATTATCCTCTTAAAAGACCCGGGGCAGGGTACATGCAGGGAAGGAAATAAATGAGACAATCGAAATTTGTTCAAGAATGCCCTACAAAAATCGAACCTTAATCTCACAATTTCGAACCCAATTAAATACCATAATTCATCTAAAATGTCAATTAATCAATCCATAGCATGAATAATCATCCCACATGCCAAACCCCCAAATTTGAAATCCAAATCCCAAAAATTCGAAACCCAAACAAGCCTTTAAATTCGAACCCTAACAATTCTTCAAATTCGAACCATAACATCTTAATTCGATCCCACTTAAGCATCATAATACACCTAAGATGTGAATTAAACCATCAATGGCAAGAATCATCACCTTTGCCAAAAACCCCCAATAATTCGAAATTTAATCCCTACGAAAATTGGGGAAATTCGAAACAATAAAGGCATGGAAATACATGAAAAAGACGAACAAGGGGGTAGGGAGGTTACCCAACGAAAATCGGAAGCAAAATCGGACGAAATCCGATGAACCCTAACTTTTGGGGATCGACGCATTCCAGCCAAATTCGACTCCAAGACGCGACGAAATCTTCAATTGACAGAGGGGAAAGGAGCGCCTCGTCGAGACGAAGACGGCGGTAGGTCGCACGCCCCGAACGGCGGCCGGACGGCGGCGGGCGGAGCGCTTTTGCGCGCGGCAGCGCTGTAGCAGCGGGGGTCGCATCGCGGGAGAGAGGGGAAGAAATTGGGGCTGAAATTGAAATTAAATGTAAAATTTTGGGTTCAAATGGTATTTATAGCAAAAATACCCCGAAAAATTAATAGCCCCACAAATACATCATGATTCCTTAAAAATCATCTGTTTTCAAAAACTCTCTCTCTAACTCCAAAACCCTCTACCGGTGCTCACATAGCACCCGAGATTCCGAGACACATCAAGAACCCAACTCTTAGGTTTTACACCGTAATGTGAATACAATCTCAACCTCTGGATCCAACGATCCCAACTGCCCAACTAAACGAGCCCAGAAGGCCCAACACCTCGATTAAATCCCAAATCGCCACGTAAAACCACTTTAGGGATTATTAACACTACGGGATTAACACCTATAATCCCTGGTCATCACAGAGGAGCCCCTTGGAGATGATGTTCGCCAGTTGTCGATAGTGACTCTTCATTAATACCTTCCAGAATGGGGGACGTTGAAGGCGATGAGCAGAGTCAGAAGCTGTGAGGCGCATCTCTTCTCGTAGTTCCACTGGAATAGTGGAAAAAACAGTAAGTCCGGTGGAGGGGGAGGCACAGGTGTGTGGTAAATTCAGGTTGGGTGATTGTAACCAACTGTCCAGATACGGATGCCACCACGGTGTCATCAACAACCTTGGTCGTAGCAAAGAATTCGTGTAGCTCGTCCTTGTAAAATGAGGGGGCCTGGCTTAGATTACCAAGAGTCCTGAGGTATCCAGTTTTTGAATCAGCTCCTTTGTCTCCTCATCAGATGATGTGTATATAGAATGAAAATCTACGTGAACAGCATTGGTGATGAAGCTTGGCTGTATATTCTTTGACATTTTGGATGAATATAAGGGAGAAACAGCAGCAGTCTTGTTAGAGTAAAATTTTCTGAAAGAAAAGATAATTGCAGTGAATTGTTGGAGAAGATGAAGAGTAGAGAAACTAATGGCGGTGAAAATGAAAGTATATGTAACGTCGTACTGTAGATGAGCGGACACATGTGTACGTGGCGATCATCTAACGATTAAAAAAAAATTAACCAATAAATAAAAGGACAGGATTTAGGCGGGAGTGACATAATTTATTTTACACAAAAGTAATTTTGAATTCCGACGTTCATTAGGTTAATAAGTATCGAGGGTTATTTTTGTCAAAGCATATTTGGTAACATCTGCTGGTATGTAAGGTTCGACTGGTAGGAAAGCATCTACTGGATGTAGAGTCCTACTGGTACGGATACACCTACTGCAGCTGACCATTGTATTACCAGCTGAGTTTAAATAACCACGATAGGATTATAACTGAAATTCCCCCTAAATTTATGCAAATAAACTAACTAGTTCCCCCTGAATTTATTACCAAAACAAAATAATCAAGAAGTAATTTCAATTAAACCAAGAATATTTCGAAAGTAAGAAAACTTAGCGTCCGGTAGGGGTTTTGTGAAAATGTCTGCTGCCTGTTGTTCGGTAGAAATATACTCCAGCCGAATTTCTTTCTTCATAACATGATCTCTGATAAAATGATGATGGATGTCAATATGTTTAGTACGAGTATGAAGAACTGGATAATATGTTATAGCAATGGCAGACGTATTGTCACAAAATATGGGTGCTTCTGTGGATTCAATTCCATAATCTCTTAGTTGTTGCTGAATCCAGAGCAATTGAGCACAGAAGCTTCCAGCAGCAAGGTACTCTGCCTCTGCAGTGGAAGTTGCTATGGATGACTGTTTCTTGCATCCCCATGATATCAATCGATCACCAAGGAATTGACAATACCCACTGGTGCTTTTTCTGTCAATTTTGCATCCAGCATAGTCAGCATCTGAGTATCCAATAAGATTAAAAGTTGAGTCTCTTGGATACCATAAACCAACATTCTCAGTGCCTTTCAAATATTTGAGGATCCTTTTGACAGCAGTGAAGTGCGACTGCTTGGGATTTGCTTGAAACCTGGCGCACATACACACTGCAAACATAATATCTGGTCGGCTGGCTGTCAAATATAATAGAGATCCAATAATGCCTCGATACATTGTAACTTCGACTGGTATTCCTGAATTATCCAAGTCGAGTTTGGCAGATGAGCTCATTGGTGTAGCAGCAGCTGAGCTGGTACTCATTCCATATTTCTTCAGCAGCTCTTTAGTGTATTTAGACTGATTTATCAAGATTCCTTCACTAGATTGCTTGACTTGCAGTCCTAAGAAAAATGATAATTCTCCCATCATGCTCATCTCAAATTGGTCCTGCATTATCTTTGAAAATCTTTCACATAATTTGGGTTAGTACTGCCAAAAATAATGTCATCAACATATATCTGAACTAGCAGAGTATGGTCTCCCTTTGTAAATTTAAATAAAGTTTTGTCCACCGTGCCAATGGTGAAGTCATGATCAATCAAATATTTTGATAGAGTTTCATACCATGCAAGGGGGGCTTGCTTCAGACCATACAAAGCTTTGTTCAGATGATAAACATAAGATGGTTGCAGATGGTTTTCAAATCCAGGAGGTTGTTCAACATATACTTCTTCCTGGAGTTTGCCGTTA
The DNA here is from genome assembly GCA_907163345.1 of Haberlea rhodopensis. Classification (NCBI taxonomy): domain Eukaryota; kingdom Viridiplantae; phylum Streptophyta; class Magnoliopsida; order Lamiales; family Gesneriaceae; genus Haberlea; species Haberlea rhodopensis. The sequence continues at coordinate 2,468,108 of CAJQUN010000059.1, forward strand.
AGAAATGCACTCTTAACATCCATCTGATAGACCTTAAAGTCTTTAAATGCAGCAAAGGCAAGAAATATGCGAATGGCTTCTAATCGGGCTACAGGGGCAAAGGTTTCATCAAAATCAATGCCTTCTTCCTGCCTGTATCCCTGTGCAACTAGTCTTGCTTTATTCCTAATTACTGTACCATTTTCATCTAGCTTATTTCTAAATACCCATTTAGTGCCAATAATTGTGTGATGCGGTGGACGTGGAACTAAATGCCATACTTTGTTTCGCTCAAACTGATTTAGTTCTTCCTGCATTGCTTCTACCCAACTTGGGTCTAATATAGCTTCATTAATCTTCTTAGGTTCTATATGAGATATGAATGCAGCATGAAGAAATTCATTAATCATTTGTCCTCTGGTGCGTAGAGGAGCAAGAGGGTTACCGATGACCTGCTCGGGTGGATGATCCTTCTTCCACCGGAGCGAAGGTCCATGAGGATTGAGTTCTTCACTTGGCTGGATATGAGTGGGCACATCAGAGGTTCTGATAGACTCATCTTTCTCATTTGTTCCTTCTACTGCAGCAGGGGTAGATGCAACTGTTTCATTGGTAGCTGGCTGCAGTGCTTGTTGGCCAGCAGACTCCTCTGTTTGAGCTTCAGGAACTTCTGGTTCCAAGGAGCAGTCAGTCCTGCTTCTGTACTCTATCTCATCATCAACTTTTTCATCAATATAAGTGCTTTCCAGTCGATTACTTAAATTGTTGATTTGCAGATTAGATACAGTACAGTCAGTAGGTTCATCAAATTTTACATGCACTGATTCTTCTACAGTAAGCGTTCTATTATTAAATACTCTGAAGGCCTTACTAACTGTAGAATAGCCAAGGAATATTCCAGCATCAGATTTGGCATCAAAAGCGGTGAGATGAGTCTTTCCATTGTTGTGAATAAAACATTTGCAACCAAAGCTTACTGCCATTCCAGATCTCATAAGGGGTTTTATTTGCTCGCTTATTAATCATTGATCTGTTCTGCGTATAACATGCTGTGTTGACAGCTTCTGCCCAAAATTTCTGCGATATATCTGATTCCGCGAGCATAGTTCGCGCAGCTTCTTTCAAAGTGCGGTTCCTACGCTCAGCAACTCCGTTTTGTTGAGGAGTTCTAGCAGCAGAGTATTCGTGTTTAATACCAAGGTCATCTAGATATGATTCGAGTGATTGATTGGTGAACTCAGTACCTTTATCACTGCGAATTCTATCTATCCCACACGATTTCTCATTTTGGAGTCTTTTCAGTAATTTGATCAGCTTTGGAGTAGCCTGATCTTTGCCACTTCGGAACAAGACCCACGTGAAACGAGTGTAATCGTCTATTAACACTAGGGTATACTTCATTCCCCCTAGACTTGTTACTGGTATAGGACCAAACAGATCCATATGCAGCAACTCTAGGCACCGAGAAGAAGATTTACTCCCTTTGTTCTTAAAGGAGGATCTGATTTGCTTACCAAGTTGGCATGCTGCACAGATCTTGTCTTTTGAGAACTCAATTTGGGGCAGTCCAATAACTAGATCAAGTTTACGCAGACTGTCAATAGTTTTAAAATTTAAGTGACTCAACCGTTTGTGCCAAAGCCAATTTTTGGAAGAATTCAGGGCAGCTAAGCAAGTAGAGGAGGTAGGATGATTAAGATTCCAATCAATTTTATATGTGTTATCATGCCTTCTACCTACAAGTAATATACTGCCATCAGTAGATTTAATTGTGCATGAGTGCTGATTGAATTCTACGGAATGACCATTGTCATACAGTTGACTTATGCTAATCAAGTTATAACACAGATTTTCAACTAAAAGAATATCTTTAACGACGATGTTACCGTAGATAATCTTACCCTTACCCACGGTTCTACCTTTTGCGTTATCTCCAAAAGTTATTCTGGGTCCGGTGGAGTCCACCAGTTCAGACAATAAGCTCGCATTTCCTGTCATATGTCTAGAGCATCCGCTGTCCAGGAACCATTCTGAGCTCCGAACTTGATGCATTCTAGTTTCCTGATATTAAAGCGATAAAATGATTGGTACCCAATCCTACTTGGGTCCGGGTAGGATTAGTCCTTTCGGAACCCACACTTGTATGACCCTGAGTGACTTAGGTCGGTGTGTGTTCTGAAATGTATGTGCATTTATAAATGATGGTGATGATCTTGACTGTGAAGTGTGATAATATGTGTATGCATGTGCTTTTGGTTTGTAGTTCCTGTTATTGAGCATATATCTCTTCTGAACAGGCTTACAGTTGTAGTACCAGTTGGGTTTAACCTCTCTAGCCGCTCGACCAGTGGGTTTAAGTTCATTTCTGAACTTTTGCCTCGGTTTAGCCTCTTTGAGTGGTTCTACATAACCGATACCCCTGTGCTGTGCCTGTTCCTTGATGAGTGTTGCTTTAACAGGTTATTTAACCAGTTCATAAGGGTCATATACTGTGCTAGATCTTACAAAGTTCATTGATTGAACCTTGCTTTTTGTTATACACAGTTGAGGTTTATTACCTGATGAACTGCTTTCATTACTATTATAGCCTATGCCGGTTAAATCACCAGCAAGCCTTATAGATTCAAGCATTTCATCCTTTCTGGTAGTGGACGCATTCCAAGTGCTAACCAGTTTGCTAAGTTTCTGGTAGGCACACTTGGCTTCATCTCTTTCTTTCACTAGGAGACTGGCTGTTTCCCTTAAGCAGTTCAACTCCCTCGATTAGCTTTCAAAAGATTCATATAGCGTCCGATACTCATTGATCATGTCCTGCAAAGCATTGGTAAGTTCACTATGTGTGAATTCAGATAGGTTAGACTAGTGTACCTCAATTTCATTATTTGCCATTAAGCAATGGACTTCTTCGTCTTCACTTTCGTTGGACGAGCTGGTTGATTCCTCTGATTCTGATTCAGAATCAGCCCACTTGCTCTTGCTTTCTTCTGCCATCAAAACCTTTTGATCTCTGTCCCCTTTGGATGATCTTCTAGTTTCCTTGGATTTTCTGTGATCCTTGGATCCTCTTTTGTGATCATTCTTTTTAGGTTTTTGACAGTCCGCAATGAAGTGCCCTGGTTTGAGGCAGTTGAAGTATACTCGCTCTTCTTCTTCTGAATTTCCTTTGGAACTCTGCCTTCGAGGATATGATTGATAAGATCTCTGGTTCTTCTTCATGAATTTCCCAAATTTCTTTACGAACATTGCCATAGCATCATTACACATCTTTTCTTGAGTCATCTCTGTAGAAGTAGGCAGAGACTCTGATGCAGTGAGAGCTTTGGTTGGTTGACTGGTATTTGGTTCATCTTCAACCCGAATGCCTAATTCTAATTCATAGGCTTTTAAATCAGCAAACAGATCATGTAGATCTATCTTGTTGATGTCCTTCGATTCTCTCATAGCAATGGTCTTGACATCCCATTCTCTTGGGAGACCTCTCATTACTTTGAGAGTGACTTCTCTGTTGGGTAACTCCTTACCCAGACTGCTGAGTTCATTAATTATTCCAGTCACTCTTTCATCATACTGGTTGAGAGTTTCTCCATTCATCATCTTGATATGCTCAAACTTCTGTAAAGCCACAGTAAGCTTGTTTTCTTTGGTTTGATCATTTCCTTCACAGAGTTGGGCAATCTTCTCCCAGATTTCTTTGGCTGTTGAGCACATTTTTATTTTGTTGAACATATTTTTGTCCAAAGTTTTGAACAGAATGTCCTTAGCAACGTTGTCCAGATTTGCTTTTTTTCTTTTCTTCGTTTGACCATTGAGATCTTTCCTTTTCTACCATTTGTGAATCACCACTTGTGATAGAAGCAGCTGTATTGATTTTCATGATCTTCATAGGTCCTTCAGTGATTACATACCACATATCATCATCTTGAGCACTTAGATGTGCTTGCATACGGATTCTCCAGTCATCATATTCGTCTTTCTTGAACATTGGAATCTTGCTGAATGAGGCCATCAGTTTTTGGCAATTGGTAATTTCTCAAGATTGAGAAGACCTAAGCTCTGATGCCACTTGTTAGGATCGGGGTAGTGTTTAGAAGGGGGGGGGGGGGGGTTGAATAAACACTAGATTCAATTTCGATTTCTTTTTCTGGTTAACTGTAAACTGTTAATGTGATATCCCCGAAATGATTATGTGTTATTTAAACATTAATCATTGTTGTGAAAAATTATGGTATTAATTCCTTGCTTTGAATTAATAATATTGGGAGATGCATGTGAGGGTACATGTGTTATATGTTGGGATTTTGGGGTTGTGGCATGATTAATTGGGGTGTGTGTTAATCGTTTTGGTAAAGCATGTTTTAAAAAGGGAATTGAAGTATTTTAGTGAGAAAATACTATAAATATCGTGTGAGGATATTTAATACATCGTGCTAAATACCAGGACCAAAACATAACACATCATACCACCCACCACTCAACCACCCCCCTTGACCCATACCCTGCTGCCAGCTACTGCCCATACCCTTTTCCCCCATCTCCCACTTCACGTCACAAGTCTGAAATCACTTCTTTCTTCCTCACCAAACTCGTCCAACACTTGCTGAGCAAGATAGGAAGGAGCTCAACCAATTTTACTGCCTTGAAGCTTGCAAAAATCGGAGCCAAAAGGGGGTGAGAAACCATTTCTGGGTTTGAAAAATTTGTTGTTGAGTTCATACTTTTGTTGGTGTGAAAAATGGCATGTTAGTTTAGGTTTTGTTAAACCTTCGATTCATGTTCATTCATGATGTTTTTATGAAGCTTCCAGTATTTTGCCTTGAGCATATTACATGTTTTATGTAGAAGATTTAAGCATGTAAAGAGGAGTGTTCGAAAATCTGGGTAGATATTTCCCCTGTTTTTCTGGAAAAACGTGGACTGGGAGTGATTTTGAGGAGGTGATATTATGCATGTTAGATGGGTTTAGAGTAAACCTTCGATGTGAAAATATGCATGGTAATCTTGTGAAGCCCTTGGCATGTTTGTTCGAGCATGATTTATGAGATATGTTATAGTTTTTATAGCATGAAATGAAGTACTCGAAAATCTGGAAAGGAAATGTGTTGTCCTGTTTCAGGAAATGTTGATTGGGTACCTGTGTAAATGGTCGATTCCAATGCATGTGGGCTTATGTTAGAGTGTAAATTTGGTATAAATACACACAGGGTAGTGTGTTGTAACTGCTAGCATGTTGGTCTTGGCATGTTGTATGTCTTACATGTTAGAATGAAAGGTGTAAATATCAGTGTTGAACATTCTGGAAAAATATCGCGCACAGACCATGTGGTGATCGATCGCCACAAATGGCGCGATCGATCGCCGAGGTCCAGTAGCCAAAATCAAAGTCACGCGATCGATCGCCATAAAAGGCGCGATCGATCGCCATGGGGCAGTGGAGTTTGGCGATCGATCGCCAAGTGGTAGCGATCGATCGCCAGAGACAAAATTTTGAAATATTAATATTTTGTTGGATTTTTGATTTTGGATCATATATTGGCATCTAATATTGTGTTGTACACTGGTGTAGAGCCTTCACAGACGGCTACACAACGCAGGGGATAGAGTCCCACCACATACTACTTTTTGGAAAGGTACGTAAGCGACGTACGGGCATCCCAACGGTAACATGTATTTATGTTTGTCTGTGTGACACATGATGAATGCAATGTGATGCATTATGAGTTGATACATGTTATTATGCATTGTTGTTGCATATTACGCATTATTGTTGCATATTGTGATGTGGGATAAAGAGATGTATTCCACGAGTCAGGGCGATCACGGTTAAGGTGTTAATGCTTACGCTTTACCGCTAAAAATGTGGAGCGGGAGGGGGGAGGCTCGCTTGCACATGGAGGCGGGTTTATACCATACTGAGCGAGGATGAGATACCGCTAGTATGAAGAAGCGAGGATGAGATACCGCTTGTTTTGAGATTAAAGAAAGCGAAGAAGTATTAAAATAACTGATGATGACTGACTCAAGAAAAAGAGGAAATGTCATGACATTCATTTGTGAAACCATATTCATATAATGTGTTATATTATGAATTATGGTACAGGGAGAACCAATGGGCATTGTAAATGCGATGGAAATACAGGAAGTGATTTGTATTTTATGATTGTGCACTTACGCCTTATTTTCATATTATGTTGAATATGAATTGTGTTATGCTCATGTGTTGGGGGTTGTCTTTGTAGGTGCTTTTGATGTTGAGAACCAGGGTCGGGGTTGAGAAGCTGAGCTGTAAGGAGAGCTACAGGATTAGCTACATGATTTGAGAAAATTTTATATAGCTTCTACTTGTGGTAGAATAAGACTATAGTGTAACACCTTTTGTAGGAATTTATGAAATTCCTTTGAAACTTTTACTACTGTATCCCTTAAGCTCAGGAAAATCAACATGACTCATTACTCTGATTTATTCATATGAATGTTTAGTTCTTTTAATCGCACCTATTAGTATATTGAGATATCGGGGTCTCACGTTTAGTGGTATCAGAGCAGTGGTTAGATAACCAGGGAAGAGTGAAGGGTAGCCTTTAGAGACAAGTTGGCTAGGTATTCATTGTTGGTCATGTTATGCATGTGATGCATATTGTTGTATAAGTGTTATACTAACATGCTTTTGAATATGATACTCTTGTTATCTAACGGCTTATTCTATGAACTGCTTTTGGTATTGTTGTTAACTCTTGTGTTGAAGCATGGCGGCTATTAACCCGGAGAACCTCAATGAAGAGGTAGGGGATATGGGCAGTATGAATGCTAGTGTTGCTCATGTGAATCCTTTACCGCCACCTGCTGTGGGAGTGGAGCCCAGTGCACAGATGTTATTACCCGGGGAGCTCAGTTTGACACAGTTTCTGAACTTCCGTCCACCCATGTTTGAGGGGACCGAATCTGGAGAAGGGGCCGAAGAGTGGCTAGAACGGATAGAGCAGATACTTGTGACTGCGCCCTGTGCACGTACCGCATGGCTGAGGTTAGCCGAGTTTCAGATGGCGAAGAAGCCTTCTATGTGGTGGAAGACCACTGTGATGGAGCTGAGGGCCCAAGGTATGGTAGTGGACTGGACTGTATTCAGGACCCGGTTCCTTAACCGGTATTTTTCTGCCGCTGCCAGACAAGTCAAGGAGGACGAGTTCACTAATTTGAAGCAGGGCAACATCTCAGTTTCAGACTTTGCTTTGCAGTATTCCTCACTGTTGAGGTATGTCCCCCACATCGCTGTGAGCAGCCATGCGAAGATGAGGCATTTCCTGAAGGGACTGAGGCCAGAATTGTTTGATCGGGTTGTTTCCAACAACCCCAGCTCTTTTGATGACGCCCTGACACGGGCAGAGCTGGCAGAGATTGCTGTGGGAGCGTATAAGGACGCTGTACCCTCTTCCGTGCCATCACAGAGGCCTGTTACTGATAGTTTGAAACCACGAGGGGATCAGTTCAAGGCTCGTGGAGCCTCATCATCTTCCAGATTTAGCGGGAAGAAATCTCAGAGTCAGAAACAGAGCAATCGAGGACCTACACAGGGGAGTAAGGCAGGAGGGGACAGGTGTGACCGCTGTGGAGGATTTCACTTGTCACGTGACTGCCGAGGCTGTTATGTTTGTGGCAAGGTGGGCCACTTAGCTAGGAACTGCCCCAATCGGGCAAGTCAGGCAGACTCAGGGCCGAATAGGCCAAGATTTGATGCTGGGAGGGCACCACCGAGACAGCAGTTTGCGCCTCGACCGCAGGGAGGTCAGGCGGCAGGACCACCGCAGGGTCAGGTGTATGCACTGACTAGGGAGCAGGCTGAGGCAGCGCCAGAGGAGGTCATTGCTGGTACGTGTCATTTATTTACGTACCCTGCATTTATTTTGGTAGATACAGGTGCTTCTCATTCTTTTGTATCTATTGCTTTTGTGGAGAGACACCACTTGTGCTCGTCTCTGTTACCCACGCCTATCATGGTCTCGACACCCACGGGGAAGCATGTGATTGCGGATCGGTTGTTGTCTGATTGTCTCATTTATTTTGAGGGCAATGATCTGAGGGCTGATCTGATTCAGTTAGAGATGGCAGACTTTGACTGTATTATCGGCATTGATGTGTTGAGCAGATACCGAGCTGTGGTAGACTGTCGGCAGAGGACTGTTCGTTTTCTATCTGATCAGGGGTTCCAGTGGACTTTTTATGGGGACGTCTCTCGTCCAAGGATTCCAATGATCTCAGCGGTTAAGATGTCGCGGTTATTGGAGCGCGGCCACACAGGTTACATCATTTATGCGGTGGATGTATCTAAGGAAAAGGAAGGGAGAGCCGAGGACATTCCAGTTGTGGCGGAGTTCATTGATGTGTTCCCAGATGAGATTCAGGGATTTCCGCCTGTCAGGGATGTTGAGTTTGCTATTGAGCTGCTGCCGGGGACATCAGACATTTCTCGTGCCCCATACAGGATGGCACCGGCAGAGCTGAGGGAACTAAAGGTACAGTTACAGGAGCTCCTTGACAAGGGATACATTCGTCCTAGTGTATCGCCTTGGGGTGCACCAGTCTTGTTCGTGAAAAAGAAGGATGGTTCAATGCGTCTGTGCATTGACTATAGGCAATTGAACAAGGCCACAGTGAAGAACAGATATCCACTTCCGAGGATTGATGATCTGTTCGACCAGCTTCAGGGTACAGAGGTGTACTCGAAGATAGACTTGAGGTCAGGCTATCATCAGGTGCGGGTTAGAGCTGGTGATGTTCAAAAGACGGCTTTTAGAACTCGATATGGACACTATGAGTTCTTGGTGATGCCTTTCGGTGTGACAAATGCACCTGCAGTTTTTATGAGCCTGATGAACCGAGTATTTCAGGAGTACCTCGATCAGTTTGTGATCGTATTCATTGATGACATCCTTGTCTATTCAAGGAGTGAGGAGGATCATGCCGATCATCTGAGGATAGTGCTCCAGATCCTCAGAGATCATCAGTTGTACGCCAAACTCAGCAAGTGTGAGTTCTGGCTGAGCAGTGTATCATTCTTGGGCCATATCATACCGCGAGAGGGGATATCAGTAGACCCGAGAAAGATAGAGGCAGTTATGGATTGGTCTACCCCTACTTCAGTCAGTGAGATTCGGAGTTTTCTTGGGTTGGCTGGCTATTATCGACGTTTCGTCGAGGGTTTCTCAAAGATCGCCAAGCCACTTACACAGCTGACTCAGAAGGGAGTCCCTTTTTGTTGGACAGAGGCTTGTGAGCAGAGTTTCAGGGAATTGAAGCACAGACTGACTACTGCACCAGTTCTAGTGATTCCCAAGGAGAACAAAGGATTTGTTCTTTATACCGACGCATCGCTACAGGGCTTAGGGTGTGTACTGATGCAGGATAGACATGTAGTGGCTTATGCTTCGAGAAAGTTGAAGCCACATGAGACGAGGTATCCAGTCCATGATTTGGAGTTGGCAGCTATAGTTTTCGCCTTGAAGATATGGCGACACTACTTATACGGTACCTCATTCACCATCTTCACTGATCACAAAAGCATGAAGTTCTTGTTTACACAGGCTGAGCTGAACATGAGGCAGAGGAGATGGATGGATCTGCTGAAGGATTATGATTGTGAAATCCTATACCATCCCGGGAAAGCAAACTTGACAGCCGACGCTTTGAGTCGGAAGGTGAGGAGCACAGCAGAGGATGCCATGTGCCTATCAGCTATGTTGGGCTCCTACTGCCATTTGGGATTCGATTATGATGTGTCTACTTCACCAGTACAGGTTTCGACCTTGTTAGCCGAGCCTGTTATTTTTGATCACATCAGAAAGGCTCAGGGGACCGATACAGAGATTCAGAGATGGATGTCAGTGGTTCATTCAGGGCAGCCATCGAGATTCAAAGTGGCTGAGGACGGTTCTCTGAGACTTGGCGACAGATGGGTGGTTCCAGATACACCCGAGTTGCGTCAGGGTATATTATAGCGAGCTCATTGCAGCAGGATGAGTGTCCACCCGGGCGGGAAGAAGATGTATAAGGATCTACGCAACCAGTTCTGGTGGAGGCGTATGAAACAAGATGTCACCTCTTTTGTCAAGCGCTGTTTGATCTGTCAACAGGTGAAGGCTGAGAGACAGAGGCCTGGAGGTGAGCTAAGGAGCTTGGAGATACCACAGTGGAAGTGGGAGCACATATCCATGGACTTCGTGACCCACTTACCGAGGACTGTTTCAGGTTTCGATGCTATATGGGTAGTCGTCGACAGATTGACCAAGAGTGCTCATTTCATTCCCTACTGTATGACATATACGCACTTGAGGATGGCACAGTTATATGTCAGAGATGTAGTGAGACTGCACGAGATCCCTGTTTCGATAGTGTCTGATCGAGATCCGCGGTTCACATCTCACTTCTGGGAGGGTCTGCAGACAGCTCTAGGTACAGAGTTGAGGCTGAGCACAGCATATCACCCTCAGACGGACGGACAGACCGAGCGTACGATACAGACGCTCGAGGATATGTTGAGAGCTTGTGTGTTAGAGTTCGACATATCATGGCAGGACTTGATAGCCTTGGTGGAGTTCTCTTACAACAACAGCTACCAGGCAAGTATACAGATGGCTCCTTTCGAGGCCCTCTATGGTAGGCGTTGTAGGTCACCCTTGTGTTGGGATGACTTGGACCGTAAGTCGGCTGGAGGACCAGAGTTGGTTCAAGAAATGGAAGAGAAAGTTAAGGTTATCAGAAGAAAGATGAAGGCAGCTCAGAATAGACAGGCAGCATATGCCAATCAACGGCGAAGACCGTTGGAGTTTCAGTTGGGCGACAGAGTTTTTATGAAGATCTCACCCTTCAGGGGTGTGGTACGGTTTGGTATGCGGGGGAAGTTGTCTCCTAGATACGTGGGGCCGTATGAGATCTTACAGCATGTGGGTACTCTGGCGTACCGTTTGGCTTTACCGCCTTCTCTGTCTGGTATACACGATGTATTCCATGTGTCTATGCTGAGGAAGTATGAGCCGGATCCTTCACATGTGTTACAGCCTTCTGAGGTTCAGATTGAGTCCGATGTTTCCTATGTGGAGCGACCTATCAGGATTTTGGATAGGGCAGATCGCAGACTGAGAAACAAAGTTATTCCTATGGTCAAAGTTCAGTGGGATCGTAGGGGTGTCGAGGAGGCCACGTGGGAGACGGAGCGACACATGGTGCAGCACTACCCAGAACTGTTTTCTGGTATGTGATTTATGTTTCACTTTATATTGGGTAAGTACATGCTGATTTCGAGGGCGAAATCCTATAAGTAGGGGAGTATTGTGATATCCCCGAAATGATTATGTGTTATTTAAACATTAATCATTGTTGTGAAAAATTATGGTATTAATTCCTTGCTTTGAATTAATAATATTGGGAGATGCATGTGAGGGTACATGTGTTATATGTTGGGATTTTGGGGTTGTGGCATGATTAATTGGGGTGTGTGTTAATCGTTTTGGTAAAGCATGTTTTAAAAAGGGAATTGAAGTATTTTAGTGAGAAAATACTATAAATATCGTGTGAGGATATTTAATACATCGTGCTAAATACCGGGACCAAAACATAACACATCATACCACCCACCACTCAACCACCCCCCTTGACCCATACCCTGCTGCCAGCTGCTGCCCATACCCTTTTCCCCCCATCTCCCACTTCACCTCACAAGTCTGAAATCACTTCTTTCTTCCTCACCAAACTCGTCCAACACTTGCTGAGCAAGATATGAAGGAGCTCAACCAATTTTACTGCCTTGAAGCTTGCAAAAATCGGAGCCAAAAGGGGGTGAGAAACCATTTCTGGGTTTGAAAAATTTGTTGTTGAGTTCATACTTTTGTTGGTGTGAAAAATGGCATGTTAGTTTATGTGAGGGCCCGGTCCTAATCATACGTTTAATTAACACACGATTGTTATATTAATGTAAACAGCGGAAGATTTAGTTAAAAACTTTCAAAAAGTGACCCTCAAAATTTTCGCATTTTGTTTCTAAAACATTTCCGAATAGTGAAAATATGTATTTCCAGTTTTACATCTAACATGATATTCATCGCATAAGCATTACATATAAATTCTCAGTAAAGTAATACTTAAAAATACAGATACTCAGGGCATACCCCGGTAATTTAAAAACATAAGTAAAAATACTAAACAACTACTGGGACTCAAAACATAAATCGTATACCTGAGCTCGCTCTCAAGGAGCTCTGGTATTTATCGATGCTTCATCTCGAGCATCCACAGTACGTCCACCTGCAATACCTGTCATGTCCATCCAACAAAGACATGACAGCCCCCCGCGAAGGGGGTCAGAACCCCAGTACGAGAAACAGATAAAATCACAGTGTATGACAAATAACATGCGATGTATGCCGTGCATGAATGCAAATGCACATGAAGGGTATCAAATCTCGAATATCCCTGTCTCAAGGGTCCAAAGGAAATCATCAATCACTCATCAGTGCTCGAGCAGGATGTGACACGCTCCGCGCTCCGATCTATCTCTCAGTCGAGCCATCGGCGGTCCATCATCCTCGTGTCTGGGCGACGTCGGCACGCTCGTCGCTCCGGCATCCCTCAGCTCACTCTCACTCCTGCCGAGCCAACGGCTGCCCATCATCCCCAGACACGCATCACTCATACCAAGAAAAGATATAGGTACCAAGAACGAATCAATAGGCTCAACATGACATGCTCAATGTCCATGCGTGTCAATGCATCATGCAATATCATAATCTCATGTGATGCACCTCAAATCTCATGTCATCATATATCATGCAGTCAATGTACCATGTAATTCACATACTGCAAATCAACTTATCACATAGTCACATAAGGAGCAAGTAATGACAAGTAAATCATACCCGGGAACATCACATGTCTTTGCCAGACATTGTGATAAAACCCGTTTTCTACGTACCTCGGACCAGTAATAATTTACCGAGTGCTCCAAAATAGTCCCGAAATTATTTAACCTGGTCATAAATACTACAAAATTATCACTAAGTGTTTAAATGACACAAAAGCTAAAATAAGTTTTTAAAGGTGTTTTCCTACTGATTTTTCCTTCAAAATCAGACTGACCAGTTTTAGTAGAAAATTCATAATAAAATCATATGACTTCCAAATGACCCGATTCCAGTGCTCAAAGTTCCAAAACTCAAAGGACTTCATTTTCTTGTCTAATGATGTCGGGCTAATTCTTCCAGTAAAAGTAGTTAAAACACTAAATACGTAGCTTTTGAAATTCTGTTTTCCATCTCGAGCAGTGTTTGTAAAATCGCCATAACTTTTTCATTTTAAAACCAAAATGGGTAATTCCAGTGGACAATGACATAAAACTCAAAGTACTAAAATACTTATTTCTGGAGAGTTTTCGAAATTCCTAGCCGAAAATGCTCAGGAACTCGGACAACACTCTGCATAACATTTTCGCCCACATGCAGAACATGATTTGCACACATAAAGTATAAAATTCATATTTAATTGAAAATAAGTCCAAAATAAGTCATTCTTTTTTTTAAATTCAAGAGAATGAAAATATCTACAAGGTCATGTAAAAATCGACAACAGAATCGAAATTAAACTTTGTCAAAAGTTCGGAATTCTACACTGCATGTGCATTTCCAGCACATGCAGAGTTGAATCTGGCATAGTTTAGTAAAATGGGCGTATCTCACTCAAATCAATTCCAAATGATCCCAAATTTCAGCCACAGAACAACAACTCAAATATCTACAACTTTTATTTGAGGCTCACAGTAAGATTCCGAAGTTAGGGTAGTCGAAAATACAGAGCCATATACTGCATGCAACCATAGTTTCTGCTGAAACTCATGGCAGTATGAGTTTCACCTCTTTATTCATAAACATAACTCTAAAATCGACCCAACCAGCATAAAATCGAAGATTACAGTATAAAAGGGAATGATATACCTCCCAAGCTTTTAAAAATACCCAAAGCCTTGAAGCTCTTCTAAAATCCTATCCAATTCCTAACTTGCATGCAAGATTTGAGCATGTTTTAATGGAGGAAAAGGAGGTGGAGCTTTTCGAATTTAATGGAGGAAGGAGGAGAGGATGGCTTGCTTGTGGGAGTGAGGAAAGTGAGAGGGAATATCAGATTGTTGGAGTAAAAGGCAATCCCATGCCTTGAAATAGGTGAGGGGCGATGGAAACAAGGCCAATTTTATGAATTTTTTAAGTCATTCCATGCCCCAATAAACCCATGTGTCCCAAATATAATTTAAGTGATGAATTTTGCATGTATTGGCCGAAAAATATGGCATGCAAATTATATTTGTGATGTGTTTTATCTCGATTATAATTAGGCGTTGTGATACGGAACACCTCAACTTGAAAACCCAGCTTAAAGTCACCCGGGTTTGCTTAATCATCGTTAATCCGGATTAATTAGCATCGGGGCCTTACATTTCTTCCCCTCTTAAAAAGATTTCGTCCTCGAAATCGCAAAACTGAGGATAACTCAATAAATCACAACATAGTAGTGTCTCAATCTCATTCTTAGATACTTATGGATCATCATGTATCAATGGCAACTGTTGTGGTCGTCTCAACGATCTACCACTTAATCAAATTTTCTATGATTCCAAAAAGTTCAAAATATCGAGGCAACATCAAACCTCACTTAACGAATCATATTGATCATCGCAAATGTAATATTTCCATATTTATCTGCTTCTCAACTCGAAGTCTAACGATATATTTCTCTTTGGCGTAGCAAATCTGCTCACCTCAAGCCAAATTTTTTTAATCGTTTTCGCCGAAATTTTATCGTTCCTGGCATTTTTTCTCAACAATCTTAAGTTATGCCAAAATTTCTTATCAATTTTCTATCATCACATCACCGATCGGTAATTCTGGCTCTACAAAATCTGAACCGATGCCATCCCAAAAGTTTTCTGAAACTTAAATTATAGGAACATTCTACTGGTGAATAATGATTTTTGTCAATTCCCACTAAATCACCACTATTAATTGAGACTTAACTTCCAAGGTCTGGATATTTTCTCAGTTGATCCATTTGTATGGGTATGCTAAGCAATACTCATTGCTAACTTAGTATCCATTACATTCTGAAAAATAGTTTCGAATTCTGATATTATCATCAGATCTCAATCAGATACATTTATTACAGAAACTCACTATAACTAAACCACATTATCCATATCTTAAACATGTCGTCTTCTCATAGACATATAGACTATCACATGAAATCAATATCTTGTATTGAATAGTCAATCAATTTCGATTCAACTTGTTTCACAATCTCTGTTTGTAAATATTTGAGCTATAAAACTCAAAACTAGATATTTCCCAAATTCATTGTGGTACTTACAAATCCTGTAATATCCCATTATGTCTCGTATTTTTATCTTGACCTGCTGGCATGTCAAACAAATTGCCACAAAATTCAAAAATTTCTTCCTTTATACCATCCCGTCAGAAATAGGATCTCAGGAATGATACATCACATCATTCCCAGAATAACACTATGTTCTCTATAGTGTGCTTTCTGTTGTAATACGTCTTTCAAATCAGTAAATTCGATGCTATATACTGATTTTTCATTCGCAACAACCACTAAATGGCATACTAAATTTACTTGGTTGATAAGACAGAACCAATTTCTTCAATCAATATCTGTATGGGTCTGTCCTTCGAGTCCTTCCGATTGTCGAAATCAGAGGTTATCAAACTGCAAAGCAAACATCGATGCTACCATTGCACTTGCACTTTTAGGTTCAGTACATCTGCTACTAGTTTCATTTTCCTTGATTTATATTGACTATCAAAGTCAAATTCTTTAATAAATCCAGTCATCGCTTATATCTCAAGAATATGCAATCATCTTTTCATGATACATTAGAACATATCTTCAAATCTTTGACATACGTATTTGCACAACTACCCATCTCCCTGAACCAGTTAACCAACATCAACATTGGGGCCGTAGTCCATTTCAGTGTCAGTTATGAAAACTCCTTTCTCATTCATCTGACCAAACAAATATCAAATTTCTTCTTGGACAATTGGTTCATAAGTCAGGCTATCCTAGAATATCCTTCCATAAAGCCTGTAGTATCTGCCAAAATTCATAAAATTTTGTATCTTGAGTACAATGATTGGCCTTGGCCCAATAAGTATTATCTTTACTTTACTGGAATCAACAGGTATCCGGTGAACTGGTATCACCGATCCCGAAATAACACTCCATTCACCCAAGATTTACAGTTCACTAACTTGGTACACCCTTTGAGCTTCACGAAGCATCTGAAAAATCAATCACATGTGTTCTGTGTGGTTCCTTCCGGATCTCGTATACACTAGTATACCACTGATGAATATGATTACACTTCCGCACAAAAGTTACGGAAAATTTTCTTCATCAAATTCATAACTCTACCGGTATAGTTGTCAGACCACACAACATTTCCAAAAAATTCAAAATGTCTATATCTGGTTTGACCAATTGCCTAGAGAACATTTTCTCTTCTGACTCAAACTGATGGTAACCAGAGTAAAAATCATTCTTCTTATACAATAAAGTTCCTTACAACTTGATCAGTTACTTTTCGATCTTAGGCAGTAGGTATTTATTCTTGACAATAACCCGATTCAACTGCCTTTAGTCGATACACGTCTTCATAATATCATCTTTCTTCTTCACGAACAATACTGATGTTCCCTCAAGGTGACATACTTAGACATATGTACCAGTATCGAGGATATTCAGCAACTATTCATATATCTGTCAACTCTGCTGATGACATTCCGTACAGTGCTTTCGATATCAAATCTATTCATTGTCATCAACGAATAGTTAAAATCAATTTCCTTCTTTAGTGAAAATTCTTTCATTTCCTCAGGAAAATCTTGGTAGGTTTTCTTACCTCTATAATATCAGTCAACCTCGACTCTTTTTGATAAGCATCAACTGCTTATTATCAACTATCCCTCGTTTTCCAAGTATTGCAATCTTAGCTTGCTATTCGTGGCGATAAACATTTCATTTGTAGCCACAATATAATCAAAAATTCATTATACTCTGAAATCAACTTACAATATCTCAAAATTTAACAGAGTATCCATGCCCTTGATACAATCAAAACCATATTTCGACAACACTAATAAATTCAAATCCCCAACACTATCATCAAACTGTAATCTGTAGTTCACTATTACAAGTGTGGATAGTATAATTATCATTGCTGGTGTATTTTCCCAATCATCATTATCAATGCACATTTGATGCAATATATGAAACCAATGATTTTATCTCAAATCAAACTCGTGCCGTGTGACCAATACCCAACATGTATCTGTGATCACTAGCATCTCTATCAGTGCCAAAATCGAAATGGTTATATATCCTGGAGACATCTCAATCCCATTGTCAAGGTATACTCTCTGGTCTACAGGTAATTAACTGCTGCTGAAACTGAGTGGTCTTAAAGACTAACCACCATGATATCTACCCCTAGCTCAGGGTATTTGTTGTTATGGCTGCATCTATTCCCGAGTAAGTAACAGACATGCTCTGTCTGGCCACAATAAATATCAGTTCTTATTATTCTTTCAAATGGATCAGTAGATATTTACATCCACGGTGACCTCAAAAGATTTGGTATTCTACAATCTCATAGTCCCTTTAGAACTACTAGAGCTGGATAAATTTGAGTGATACTTCTGAAACTTTTCCAGGATTACTTGGATTATCGCAATGATAGTCACTTCATTAATCTTTAATCCAGTTCTAATTACTTCACGCCACCTTGGTGTCTTATTCCTTAGTCAATATCTAATCTCTTCACTAGTGAATAGCTATCGAGATTAAGCAGATATTTCCATTTCTCAAGTCCACGATAATCATTAACGTTTTCTATGTCATCAACATGGCATTCTCGTAAACATATTTTCCCGTAACAGAAAGAGGAAAAATTGTCATCTGTCACTACTATTACTCTAGATATTCTCATCTAAAAAAGTTCATAGTGAAGTTTTTATTCATAGTTCGGACACATAAACTGGTACTAAATTACGACAGTCCCCAAATCCAAGTCCTCATTCAAACCAATTCTCGTTGTTTCTCACAACAACTATACTCGATCCTTCAATTGAAATATTGCTAGTTTCAATATTCTCAAGTTCTATATTATCATCTTGGCGTACACAGGTTTTGACGTAAACTCATACGGATAACCTTGGTCTTTCGGACATAAATTCCCGATGTCAATCGACAAAAAGTGTTTTAAATAATTCTAGTGGCATCCACTAATCATAAGGATTAAATCCCAAAGTGATAAATACAATTTCCAATAATGGACACATCATCACTAAATTATAGTGCAATTAACAGTTTATAGTGTCTACAGATTCGATAGTAGCTCGTAAAGTCTATATCACAGCTACCTATCCAAACACTAACTGTCCAACATAATTCATACATCTCAAGTCATAGATGTTATCATCATTCATTCTACATCATCATCCTATCAGCAACTATCAGTGCTAACAGATAAAATTCTCAAAATTATATGCAACTCAGCATAATATATGCAACTCAGCATTCAAATTCCCTACATTATATGCAACTCAGCATATTAAAATATTCAGAGATATGACCACTAATTATCCCTGCTCAATAATCCATTACATGTATAAAACTTCATTATCGAACATGTAAACATAGCAGGCAAGAGCATATAAATCAGATAGTCAGACACATGCACAAACAATTCATTTGTGACTATTCTCAGTGTCCTAACTCTAGTTCGAGCATATCCCAGATTATGCTCTGATACCAACTGTGAGGGCCCGGTCCTAATCATACGTTTAATTAACACACGATTGTTATATTAATGTAAACAGCGGAAGATTTAGTTAAAAACTTTCAAAAAGTGACCCTCAAAATTTTCGCATTTTGTTTCTAAAACATTTCCGAATAGTGAAAATATGTATTTCCAGTTTTACATCTAACATGATATTCATCGCATAAGCATTACATATAAATTCTCAGTAAAGTAATACTTAAAAATACAGATACTCAGGGCATACCCCGGTAATTTAAAAACATAAGTAAAAATACTAAACAACTACTGGGACTCAAAACATAAATCGTATACCTGAGCTCGCTCTCAAGGAGCTCTGGTATTTATCGATGCTTCATCTCGAGCATCCACAGTACGTCCACCTGCAATACCTGTCATGTCCATCCAACAAAGACATGACAGCCCCCCGCGAAGGGGGTCAGAACCCCAGTACGAGAAACAGATAAAATCACAGTGTATGACAAATAACATGCGATGTATGCCGTGCATGAATGCAAATGCACATGAAGGGTATCAAATCTCGAATATCCCTGTCTCAAGGGTCCAAAGGAAATCATCAATCACTCATCAGTGCTCGAGCAGGATGTGACACGCTCCGCGCTCCGATCTATCTCTCAGTCGAGCCATCGGCGGTCCATCATCCTCGTGTCTGGGCGACGTCGGCACGCTCGTCGCTCCGGCATCCCTCAGCTCACTCTCACTCCTGCCGAGCCAACGGCTGCCCATCATCCCCAGACACGCATCACTCATACCAAGAAAAGATATAGGTACCAAGAACGAATCAATAGGCTCAACATGACATGCTCAATGTCCATGCGTGTCAATGCATCATGCAATATCATAATCTCATGTGATGCACCTCAAATCTCATGTCATCATATATCATGCAGTCAATGTACCATGTAATTCACATACTGCAAATCAACTTATCACATAGTCACATAAGGAGCAAGTAATGACAAGTAAATCATACCCGGGAACATCACATGTCTTTGCCAGACATTGTGATAAAACCCGTTTTCTACGTACCTCGGACCAGTAATAATTTACCGAGTGCTCCAAAATAGTCCCGAAATTATTTAACCTGGTCATAAATACTACAAAATTATCACTAAGTGTTTAAATGACACAAAAGCTAAAATAAGTTTTTAAAGGTGTTTTCCTACTGATTTTTCCTTCAAAATCAGACTGACCAGTTTTAGTAGAAAATTCATAATAAAATCATATGACTTCCAAATGACCCGATTCCAGTGCTCAAAGTTCCAAAACTCAAAGGACTTCATTTTCTTGTCTAATGATGTCGGGCTAATTCTTCCAGTAAAAGTAGTTAAAACACTAAATACGTAGCTTTTGAAATTCTGTTTTCCATCTCGAGCAGTGTTTGTAAAATCGCCATAAATTTTTCATTTTAAAACCAAAATGGGTAATTCCAGTGGACAATGACAGAAAACTCAAAGTACTAAAATACTTATTTCTGGAGAGTTTTCGAAATTCCTAGCCGAAAATGCTCAGGAACTCGGACAACACTCTGCATAACATTTTCGCCCACATGCAGAACATGATTTGCACACATAAAGTATAAAATTCATATTTAATTGAAAATAAGTCCAAAATAAGTCATTCTTTTTTTTAAATTCAAGAGAATGAAAATATCTACAAGGTCATGTAAAAATCGACAACAGAATCGAAATTAAACTTTGTCAAAAGTTCGGAATTCTACACTGCATGTGCATTTCCAGCACATGCAGAGTTGAATCTGGCATAGTTTAGTAAAATGGGCGTATCTCACTCAAATCAATTCCAAATGATCCCAAATTTCAGCCACAGAACAACAACTCAAATATATACAACTTTTATTTGAGGCTCACAGTAAGATTCCGAAGTTAGGGTAGTCGAAAATACAGAGCCATATACTGCATGCAACCATAGTTTCTGCTGAAACTCATGGCAGTATGAGTTTCACCTCTTTATTCATAAACATAACTCTAAAATCGACCCAACCAGCATAAAATCGAAGATTACAGTATAAAAGGGAATGATATACCTCCCAAGCTTTTAAAAATACCCAAAGCCTTGAAGCTCTTCTAAAATCCTATCCAATTCCTAACTTGCATGCAAGATTTGAGCATGTTTTAATGGAGGAAAAGGAGGTGGAGCTTTTCGAATTTAATGGAGGAAGGAGGAGAGGATGGCTTGCTTGTGGGAGTGAGGAAAGTGAGAGGGAATATCAGATTGTTGGAGTAAAAGGCAATCCCATGCCTTGAAATAGGTGAGGGGCGATGGAAACAAGGCCAATTTTATGAATTTTTTAAGTCATTCCATGCCCCAATAAACCCATGTGTCCCAAATATAATTTAAGTGATGAATTTTGCATGTATTGGCCGAAAAATATGGCATGCAAATTATATTTGTGATGTGTTTTATCTCGATTATAATTAGGCGTTGTGATCCGGAACACCTCAACTTGAAAACCCAGCTTAAAGTCACCCGGGTTTGCTTAATCATCGTTAATCCGGATTAATTAGCATCGGGGCCTTACAGTTTAGGTTTTGTTAAACCTTCGATTCATGTTCATTCATGATGTTTTTATGAAGCTTCCAGTATTTTGCCTTGAGCATATTACATGTTTTATGTAGAAGATTTAAGCATGTAAAGAGGAGTGTTCGAAAATCTGGGTAGATATTTCCCTTGTTTTTCTGGAAAAATGTGGACTGGGAGTGATTTTGAGGAGGTGATATTATGCATGTTAGATGGGTTTAGAGTAAACCTTCGATGTGAAAATATGCATGGTAGTCTTGTGAAGCCCTTGGCATGTTTGTTCGAGCATGATTTATGAGATATGTTATAGTTTTTATAGCATGAAATGAAGTACTCGAAAATCTGGAAAGGAAATGTGTTGTCCTGTTTCAGGAAATGTTGATTGGGTACCTGTGTAAATGGTCGATTCCAATGCATGTGGGCTTATGTTAGAGTGTAAATTTGGTATAAATACACTCAGGGTAGTGTGTTGTAACTGCTAGCATGTTGGTCTTGGCATGTTGTATGTCTTACATGTTAGAATGAAAGGTGTGAATATCAGTGTTGAACATTCTGGAAAAATATCGCGCACAGACCATGTGGCGATCGATCGCCACAAATGGCGCGATCGATCGCCGAGGTCCAGTAGCCAAAATCAAAGTCATGCGATCGATCGCCATAAAAGGCGCGATCGATCGCCATGGGGCAGTGGAGTTTGGCGATCGATCGCCAAGTGGTAGCGATCGATCGCCAGAGACAAAATTTTGAAATATTTATATTTTGTTGGATTTTTGATTTTGGATCATATATTGGCATCTAATATTGTGTTGTAAACTGGTGTAGAGCCTTCACAGACGGCTACACAACGCAGGGGATAGAGTCCCACCACACACTACTTTTTCGAAAGGTACGTAAGCGACGTACGGGCATCCCAACGGTAACATGTATTGATGTTTGTCTGTGTGACACATGATGAATGCAATGTGATGCATTATGAGTTGATACATGTTATTATGCATTGTTGTTGCATATTATGCATTATTGTTGCATATTGTGATGTGGGATAAAGAGATGTATTCCACGAGTCAGGGCGATCACGGTTAAGGTGTTAATGCTTACGCTTTACCGCTAAAAATGTGGAGCGGGAGGGGGGAGGCTCGCTTGCACATGGAGGCGGGTTTATACCATACTGAGCGAGGATGAGATACCGCTAGTATGAAGAAGCGAGGATGAGATACCGCTTGTTTTGAGATTAATGAAAGCGAAGAAGTATTAAAATAACTGATGATGACTGACTCAAGAAAAAGAGGAAATGTCATGACATTCATTTGTGAAACCATACATTCATATAATGTGTTATATTATGAATTATGGTACAGGGACAACCAATGGGCATTGTAAATGCGATGGAAATACAGGAAGTGATTTGTATTTTATGATTGTGCACTTACGCCTTATTTTCATATTATGTTGAATATGAATTGTGTTATGCTCATGTGTTGGGGGTTGTCTTTGTAGGTGCTTTTGATGTTGAGAACCAGGGTCGGGGTTGAGAAGCTGAGCTGTAAGGAGAGCTACAGGATTAGCTACATGATTTGAGAAAATTTTATATAGCTTCTACTTGTGGTAGAATAAGACTATAGTGTAACACCTTTTGTAGGAATTTGTGAAATTCCTTTGAAACTTTTACTACTGTATCCCTTAAGCTCAGGAAAATCAACATGACTCATTACTCTGATTTATTCATATGAATGTTTAGTTCTCTTAATCGCACCTATTAGTATATTGAGATATCGGGGTCTCACAGTTAATTATTACAGTTGCTTCTCAATATCAGTCAAGCCAGCAGACACTTATTATAGTACGGAAGACGTCTACTTGACTTGTGAGGAATAAAACTGAGGTAACAAAGCAATGAACAAATAACACAAGATTTGTTTCTGGAAGTTCGAAGCACAACGCTTCTACGTCTCCCCTTCTTCATTTGCAGGAAGGATTCACTAGAAGACTTGGTTTACACTTTACAGTATACAACCTTCTTAGGCACTAACACACTTGGCCTAAACTCCTAGCAATCACAATCTTCTTATCTTTTGATTACAAGAGATTCTATAACACTCTTTACAGAATAAACTTTTCTAGTTTCAAGTGTTTTTGAGCAGCAGACTTCAATTGGAAATAATCTATCACAGATTCAGTTTCACTGCTTGTCTGCTCTTTGCTGAACATTTGGAATATCAATAATATGATTTTCTTGTTTGCTTTGAAGTATATCTCTTTGTTGAAAATCGCTCAGCACTTCTTCATTCTCTGCTTGGACGTATTTATAGGTTTGGTTATCCAACGGTAGCTTTTCTGTATATGGAAGAGATTAGCTTTCCAAATTCATATTGTCCTGTTTCCTATTTTGTTAAGCAACGGCTCTTTTCACTCTGACGATAATGGTGGCGGAGATATAGCAGGGTGAGCCGCTCTGTTGTACCTTTGTCAGAGAATGTTGTACTTATTTTGTCTCGTTGCTTAGTGCTCTTACTGGAAGTTTAGACTTCTGCTGGTTTTCTTTGTTCAACTGGTCGTTCATCCTGTTATGACCAGTTGATGTCTTTGTTCAGTGGGACTATCCGGTTGATAGTTGTCCAGTAGATGTCTGTCCAGTTGGTGGCCATCCAGTTGATGTCTTGTCCAATTGATGTCTATCCAGTTGGTAGCCATCCAGTTTGTCTTGTCCAGTTGATGTCTATCCAGTTAGTAGCCATCCAGTTTATGTCTTGTCCAGTTGATGTCTATCCAGTTGGTTGCCATCCAGTTGATGTCTTGTCCAGTTAATGTCCATCCAGTTGGTTTGGTGTCTTCACCCGGTAGATGTTCATCCAGTTGATCTTTATCACCCGTTAAGACTTCATCCAGTTGGTCTTTGTCCCCCGGTAAGACTTCAATATGCGGTAGGTGTTCATCACCTGGTAGGACTTCATCCAGTTGGTCTTTGTCACCCGATAGGACTTCATCTAGTAGGACTTTAACATCCGGTAGGAGTCTTCATCAAGTTGGTCTTTATCACCCGGTAGGACTTCATCCAGTAGGACTTTAACATCAGGTAGGAGTTTGTAATCACCAAAACTTAGAAATAGTTTTCTCAACATATACATGTAATGGATTATTAAGCAGGGATAATTAGTGGCCATATCTCTCAATATTTATGCTGAGTTGCATATAATGTAGGGAATTTGAATATGCTGAGTTGCATATAATGTAGGGAATTTGAATGCTGAGTTGCATATATTATGCTGAGTTGCATATAATTTTGAGAATTTTATCTGTTAGCACTGACAGTTGCTTATCAGATGATGATGTAGACTAAGTGATGAGAACATCTCTGACAAGAGATTGTATATGATGATTTGATGAACAGTTAGTGTTTGGACAGGTAGCTGTGATATAGACTTTAAGAGCTACTATCGAATCTGTAAACTGTGAATTGAATTAACTTAGTGTTATTGAAATTTTTTTTATCACTTTGGGACTTATTCTTGTGATTAGTGGATGCCACTAGAATTATTTAAAACACTTTTTGTCGATTGACATCGGGAATTTAAGTCTGAAAGACCAAGGTTATACGTATGAGTTTACGTCAAAACCTGTGTACGCCAAGATGATAATTTAGAACTTGAGAATATTGAAACTAGCAATATTTCAATTGAAGGATCGAGTATAGTTGTTGTGGGAAACAACTAGAATTGGTTTGGATATGAGGACTTGGATTGGGGATTTTCGTAATTTAGGTCCAATCTGTGTCCGAACTATGAATAAAAGAACTTCACTATGAACTCTTTTAGATGAGAATATCTAGAGTAATAGTAGTGACAAATGACGATTTTCCTCTTTCTGTTACGGGAAAAGATGTTTACGAGAAAGCCATGTTGATGACAGTGAAAATGATAATTGATTATCGTGGACTTGAGAAATGGAAATATCTACTTAATCTCAATAACTATTCAATAGTGAAAAGATTAGATATCGACTGAAGAATAAGACACCACTGTGGTGTGAAGTAATTAGAATTGGATAAAAGATTAATGAAGTGACTATCATTGGGATAATCCAAGTAGTCCTGGAAAAGTTTCAGAAGTATCACTCAAATTTATCCAGCTCTAGTAGTTCTAAAGGTACTATGAGATTGTAGAATACCAAATCTTTTGAGGTCACTGTGGATGTAAATATCTACTGATCCTGGTGAAAGAATAAAAGGAACTGTTATTGATTGTGGCCAGTCAGAGCATGTCCGTTACGTGCTCAGGAACAGATGCATCCATAACAACAAATACCCTGAGCTAAGGGTAGTTATCAGAGTGGTTATTCTTTTCGACCACTCAGTTCCAGCAGCAGTTAATTACCTGTAGACCAGAGGTAATACCTGATAGTTATTTTTGGTTTCCAACAGACCAGAGAGTATACCTTGATCGAGGATAAGATTAAAGATACTTCAGTACTAGTGATCGCAGATACATGTCATGTATTTGATCGCACTGCACAAGTGTTATAGAGACAAAAAGCATTGTTTTCATACATTGCCTCAAATGTGCATTGGTTATTATGATTTGGAAAATAAATCAGCAGTGCTAATTATACTATCCACACTTGTAATAGTGAACTGTAGCTGACAGTTTAATGATAGTGATGTGGATTCGAATTCAATGGTGTTGCTCATATATGGTTTTGATTGTATCAAGGGTATGGATACTCTGATAAATTTTGAAGATATTGTAAGTTGATTTCAGGGTATAATGAATTTTTAACCGTCTTGTGGATACAAATGAAATGTTTATCGCCACGAATAGCAAGCTAAGATAATGACAGTATCAGCTTTGAAAATATTGTGGTTGCAATACTTGGAAAACGAGGGATATTTGATAATAAGCAATTGATGCTTATCAAAAAGAGTCGAGGTTGACTGATATTATAGAGGTAAGAAAACCTACCAAGATTTTCCTGAAGAAATGAAAGAATTTTCACTAAAGAAGGAAATTGATTTTAACTATTCGTTGATGACAAGGAATAGATTTGATATCGAAAGCACTGTACAGAATGTCATCAACAGCGTTGACAGATACAGAAGAATAGTTGCAGAATCTCCTCGATACAGGTACATATGTCACTTGAGGAAACATCAGTATTGTTCGCGAAGAAGAAAAATGATTTGATGAATATGTGTATCGATTAAAGGTAGTTGAATCGGGCTATTGTCAAGAATAAATACACGCTGCCTCAGATCGAAAAGTAACTGATCAAGTTGTAAGGAACTTTAACGTATAAGAAGAACGATTTTTACTCTGGTTACCATCAGTTCGAGTCAGAAGAGAAAATGTTCTCTAAGCACTTGGTCAAACCAGATATAGGTATTTTGAATTTTTTTTTTTTTTATGCCGTGTGGTCTGACAACTATACCAATAGTGTTATGAATTTGATGAAGAAAATATTTCGTAACTTTTGGGCGGAATTGTAATCATCTGCATCAGTGGTATACTAGTGTATACGAGATTCGGAAGGAACCACACAGAACATTTGATTATTCAGACGCTTCATGAAGCTCAAAGGGTGTACCAAGTTATTGAAATGTAAATTTTGGTTGAATCAAGTGTTGTTTTGGGATAGGTGATATCATCTCACCAGATACCTGTTGATTCCAGTAAAGTAAAGATAGTACTAATTTGGCCAAGACCAATATACTCAAGATACAAAGTTTTATGAATTTTGTCAGATACTACAGGCTTTTAGGGAAGGATATTCTAGGATAGCCTGTCTTATGAACTAATTGACCAAGAAGAAATTTGATATTCATTTGGTCAGATGAATGAGAAAGCAGTTTTCATAACTGAAACTGAAATGGACTACAACCCCAATGTTGTTTTGGTTTAACTGGTTCAGGGAGATATGTAGTTGTGCAAATACGTATGTCAAAGATTTGAAGATATGTTCTAATGTATCATGAAAAGATGATAGTATATTCTTGAGATATAAGCGATGACTGGATTTATTAAAGAATTTGACTTTGATAGTCAATATAAATCAAGGAAAATGAAACTAGTAGCAGATGCACTGAACCTAAAAGTGCAAGGTGCAATGGTAGCATCGATGTTTGCTTTGCAGTTTGATAACCTCTGATTTTGACGATCGGAAGGACAGACCCATACAGATATAGAGTTAAGAAATTGGTTCTGTCTTATCAACCAAGTAAATTTAGTATGCCATTTAGTGGTGGTTGCGAATGAAAAATCAGTATATAGCATCGAATTTTACTGATTTGAAAGACGTATTACAACAGAAAGCACACTATAGAGAACATAGTTTTATTCTGGGAATAATGAGATGTATCATTCTCGAGATCCTATTTATGATGAGATGGTATAAAGAAAGAAATTTTTTAATTTTGTGGCAAATTGTTTGACATGCCAGCAGGTCAAGATAAAAATACGAGATCTAATGGGATAGTACAGAATTTGTAAGTACCACAATGAATTTGGGAAATTTCTAGTTTTGAGTTTTATAGCTCAAATATTTACAAACAGAGATTGTGAAACAAGTTGAATCGAAATTGATTGACTATTCAATACAAGATATTGATTTCATGTGATAGTCTATATGTCTATGAGAAGACGACATGTTTAATATATGGATAATGTGGTTTAGTTACAGTGAGTTTCTGTAATAGATGTATCTGATTGAGATCCGAGGATAATATCAGAATTTGAAACTATTTTCAGAATGTAATGGATACTAAGTTAGCAATGAGTATTGCTTAGCATACCCATACAGATGGATCAACTGAGAAAATATCCAGATCTTGGAAGTCATGTCTCGATTAATAGTGACGATTTAGTGGGAATTGACAGAAATCATTATTCAACAGTAGAATTTTCCTATAATTTAAGTTTCAGAAAACTTTTGGGATGGCATCGGTTCAGGTTTTGCAGAACCAGAATTACCGATCGCTGATGTGATGATAGAAAATTGATAAGAAATTTTGGCATAACTTAAGATTGTTGAGAAAAAATGCCAGGAACGATAAAATTTCTGCGAAAACGATTAAAATTTGGCTTGAGGTGAGCAGATCTGCTACGCCAAAGAGAAATATATCGTTAGACTTCGAGTTGAGAATCAGGTAAATATGGAAATATTACATTTGCGATGATCAATATGATTCGTTAAGTGAGGTTTGATGTTGCCTCGATATTTTGAACTTTGTGGAATCATAGAGAACTTTGATTATGTGATGACCAGGGATTATAGGTGTTAATCCCGGAGTATTAATAATCCCTAAAGTGGTTTTACGTGACGATTTGGAGTTTAATTGAGGTATTGGGCCTTCTGGGCTCGTTTATTTGGGCAGTTGGGATCGTTGGATCCAGAGGTTGAGATTGTATTCACATTACGGTGTAAAACCTAAGAGTTGGGTTTTTGATGTGTCTCGGAATCTCGGGTGCTGTGTGAGCACCGGTAGGGGATTTTGGAGTTAGAGAGAGAGTTTTTGAAAACAGATGATTTTTAAGGAATCATGATGTATTTCTGGGGCTATTAATTTTTCGGGGTATTTTTGCTATAAATACCAATTGAACCCAAAAATTTGTGGAAATTATCATTTAAGCCCCAAAGTTTTCCTCCCTCTCTCCCGCGCGATTCCCGTCTGCTACAGCACCCCCGCCGCTTCAAGCGGTGCGCCCGCCGCCGTCCGGCCGCCGATCGGCGCGTGCGACCTACCCACGGCTTCGTCTCGTCCAGGCGCTCATTTCCCCTCCGTCAATTGAAGGTTTCGTCGCGTTTCTCGTTCGGATTTGGCTGGTAAGCGTCGATCCCCAATTTCTAGGGTTCTTCGATTTTCGTTTGATTTTGCTTCCGATTTCGTATGGATAGCCTCCCTTACCCCTTTTGCATCCCTCTCATGTTATTCCCTACTAGATTCGGTGGTTTTGGTTCGAAATTATTTTCGAAAATTGTAGGGTTTGATTTCGAATTTTGGGGGTTTTTGGCAGGGGTATTATTTCGTGCAATTGATCGATTATTGCATGTTTTAAGAGTATTATGATGCTTGATTGAGATCGAATTGAGAAGCTTTGGTTCGAATTTGAAGAATTTTAAGAGTTGGGATTTAAAGGCTTGTTTGGGTTCGATTTTAAGGGGGTTGAATTCGAAAAATGGGGAGTTTTTGTCAAGGGATGTTGATTCTTGCTTGGATAGCTTAATTGACATTTTAGATGAATTATGGTATTTTATTTGGGTTCGAAATTGTGAGATTAAGGTTCGATTTTTGTAGGGCATTCTTGAACAAATTTCGATTGTCTCATTTATTTCCTTCCCTGCATGTACCCTGCCCCGGGTCTTTTAAGAGGATAATTGTCGTGTATTGACAATGTTGTGAGGGATATGGGTGTGCTTGAGCATAGGTTACATGTTCGTAAATAATTGTGAATTATTTATCGTGTTAGCACATCATTCCTCGGGGCATGGAACTCGAGCAGGGCTTGGCTCGGACTTCGGAGATTTAAGGTACGTGCGACGTACGAGCATTACTATATATGTGAAATGCATAAGGTGTTTTTGATTTCATTGAATGTTTTGCGTATGGTTATATATATATATATGTTGATATAGCCAAGGAATGACCCAAATCTTGATATCGCCGCTTGTAGCGTGCGTGACACTAGAGTAGGATGACTCTTGCATGATATATGGGGTACTGGGTTTATTTGACTATATTAGGGCATTTGAGATGCCTGGGAATGATCGTAAATCATGTATTCTTCGTAAGACATTTGAGATGTCTAAGTTCGTAGAATCGTGTATTCATTATAAGACATTTGAGATGTCTAGGTTTGTAGACTCATGTATTCATTATAAGACACTTGAGATGTCTAAGTATAATGAAGGATTGGTAAAATAAATGCTAAGGCATTTGAGCTATCTGTGATTGATAGCAAGGTTGTGATATCTGTAATTGCATGTTTAATGAATTTGTAATCACTATATGTTGATATTCGAGGATTAGGCATGCGATGAGTTAATCAATGCGTTGATTTACTGATTTATGAGATTTGATGAGTTTGATGTTGTGAGAACAGGGACAGTACACGGAATCCCGGATGAGGATGTTGCCATCCAGGGAGTATCATTTAAATTCATTAGTATTTACTTGTGTTGTAAATTATGAATTTCATTATTATGATTATGGGATTTTGTGTATTGGTATGCTCACCCCGTTGGGGGCTGTCTCTGTTGGGACAGGTGGACAGGTACATCGATGGCTATGGAGCTGAGCTCGAGCTGTTGATTTGAGGTACTCCCAGGATCGTGGTACCAGGGCTTGATGGAGCACGGTATCGTATAGAGTACCTATATATACACCTGAGGATTTATACATATTCATGATGCTCGCATGTGAGCACGATTATACTTGTATATGGATTGTATATAAAGGCATGAGCATATCTCTCTTTCATTTAAGGTTGCATGCAATTAGAGGTTGAATTGCTAGAATGATATGAGAGTCATTGGTGTATTATGTGTGGTGTCTTCCCTGGCTGGGAATCTACTTGTATTACTGCTTTCTGTTGAGTATTATGTGTTCCCTGGCCGGGAATTTTGTTATGTGTTGTACTCTTTTTTTGGAATAGCTCTATTTATGGGGAGACTCTGCCCAAATTTTTATAAAAGTTTACAATGTGAAAAGTGGCACCAAGGGGTTGGTAAAGGGCAAACATATGAGTCTTTCATTGACATGCAATGATTAAGTATCATCAGAGCTTCCCGATTGACATTTTATAGAAAGCATGTACCACACATAGTGGTTAATACACTAATCAAGGTTTAAGGGCTTGGGGTCCTTACAGATTAAGTGGTAGATCGTTGAGACGACCACATCAGTTGTCATTGATAAATGATGATCCTTAAGTATCTATGAATGAGATTGAGACATCTCGTATTTTTTGATTTATTGAGTTATACTCAGTTTTGCGATTTCGAGGACGAAATCTTTTGAAGAGGGGAAGAAATGTAAGGCCCGGATGCTAATTAATCCGGATTAACGATGATTAAGCAAAACCGGATAATTAAAAGTGCAAACATGGATTAAGGTGTTCCGGACTACGATGAGTCAACCAACTAGTGAAACATGTTTTAGTGCATGAGCATGTGCATTTCTTAACACTGAACATAAGCTTCTGTACCTAACCTTCTGGCTTGAACAAGAAGGCGACCTACTAAATGAATTCAATGCGAACCATTATCCCGTTGCTTTCTACTTCACTGAGCGAATAACAACACTATACGTTAGCGATTATGAAACCTACTTGACAGGGGATCTGATTCCGTTACTCGGAAATTGATGTGCATTTCTTTAGTCGACACTGCCATGAGCACATGTCACTTGGAAAACACATGCCATTAATTAATTTAACTCATGTTTAATACATGATTTTGGATTATTAATCTTGTAAGATAGTGATGTATTGACACATGGATTCCACAATACATCAAATAAATTCAAAATAATGCCAAATGGGCATAGAAACTCACGCCCCATGCATGTCATTTCAGATTTTTGGGTTTAAAGTTTTAGCTAACACTCTCTCTCTCTCTCTTAAACTAGAACACTCCATCACTTTCTCTTCCTTCTCTCCTATTTCTCCCACCTTGTGTTTCAAAATTCCAGCCTCTTTTAGGACAAAAATCTCTTGCAATTGTTAATGCATGTTACATGCAATTAGTGATTTAGAAACCCCAAGGCAAGAGTGTTAGTTAGATGCAAGAATTTTCAATTTTGGAGCAAGTTTGGAGGAGTTCAAGCTAGGAAGGAGCCATGGTGGAAAACTTTTGAGTCTTCAAGGGTATGGACTTGTTTTTATTTATTTTAGTTGGATTTTGTAGAATTTGGGTCGAAATTTAGGAGGAGACACGAAAATGTTGGTGTCTTTTTATTAAAACAGAATTTGCACAAATTTGATGTTGCATGCAGTGGATGATTTCGAAGATTCGATTTACTTAGTCTCGGAATCTGACTTTGAGCCTGAAACAAAAGTTGTAGATATACGTGTCTTCGTCCTGTGGTTCATATTTGAGATGATTTGGACTTAAAATGAATGAGGTATGATGTTTTTACCACAAGGTGTACAATCTGAAACATGCATGTAGGCGGGTTGCACATGCAGTGTGTTCTTGGTAAATCTGGGCAAGATGTGCTACGAATTTGACCTTGGGGTCTGAATAAAAGTTGTAAAACATTGAGTTATCTTGCATTAGAAACTGTCCTCACATGATTTGGAGTTTATTTGTGTAAGATATGCACTTTTCCCTAGAACTGCTCACTCTATCAAAACAGAGTGTATAAGTATTTTTAAAACATTCCATAATTTGTTTTGCATGTGCCTCTATATGAGCGAACTAGCATCTGGACTTCAACTATGAACTGTAGTACTTTGGGTTTTCGTGATTTTACAACTAGCCTCAAGTCATTTGGACGTCATATGAATATATTACGATTTTTATACCAAAATGGGTCAGGATGGAATTTGGTGAATTGTCCTGTTTTTCCAGCAGATTGTTCTTGGCCATTTTACCTAGGCTAAATGAATGAATTTGAAGATGAGTTGAACTGATGAAATGGTCATTTTTGAGTTATCTTTGAAAATAAATTAGACCCATGTGATTTTATAAGTATCGGACAAGTTATGAGCCGATCTCTACGGTTGCGCAGGCTGAAATTTAGAGAATTGGTTTTGGGTCTAAGTTTGAGTTTTATTTTGATAAGTTTAAGGCTCGTATGTGACATTATGTTGTATTTGGAACTATTATGATCAGGTTAACAGATCTCGAGATTTATTCGAGGAGTACTCATTAGATATAGCATTGGTCTGAGGTACGTAGAAAACGGGTTTTATCACAATGTCTGGCAAAGACATGTGATGTTCCCGGGTATGATTTACTTGTCATTACTTACTCCTTATGTGACTATGTGATAAGTTGATCTGCAGTATGTGAATTACATGGTACATTGACTGCATGATATATGATGACATGAGATTTGAGGTGCATCACATGAGATTATGATATTGCATGATGCATTGACACGCATGGACATTGAGCATGTCATGTTGAGCCTATCGATTCGTTTATTGGTACCTATATCTTTTCTTTGGTATCTGTGATGCGTGTCTGGGGATGATGGGCAGCCGTTGGCTCGGCAGGAGAGACAGTGAGCTGAGTGATGCCGGAGCGACGAGCGTGCCGACGTCGCCCAGACACGAGGATGATGGACCGCCGATGGCTCGACTGAGAGATAGATCAGAGCGCGGAGCGTGTCACATCCTGCTCGAGCACTGATGAGTGATTGATGATCTTCCTTTGGACTCCTGATATATGGATATTCGAGATTTGATACCCTTCATATTCATTTGTATTCATGCACGACATGCATCGCATGTTATTTGTCATACACTATGATATTATCTGTTTCTCGTATTGGGTTCTGACACCCTTCGCGGGGGGCTGTCATGTCTTTGTTGTATGGGCATGACAGGTGGTACAGGTGGACGGACGTACTGTGGATGCTCGAGACGAAGCATCGATAAATACCAGAGCTCCATGAGAGCGAGCTCAGGTATATGATTTATGTTTTGAGTCCCAGTAGTTGTTTAGTATTGTAAGGACCCTAGTTCCTTAAATGCGGATTAAAGGCGTAAATAAAATTTCCATGCATAAACGGAGTATAAAAGTTGTGTTGGTGCCTTGAGCTATTAGATTACAGTGCCAAAATAAAGTTCCAAAAGGGATTAATTACATTCCCAACCAATGAATGTTAATCCTATAGTTTTACACTACTCCTAGAGTAGATACTATACAAAAGAATGTGCCTGCTACCAAGAGCACTCCTCACTAGCTCACCGCACCAACTCGCCTTAGCCCGTCCGCCCAAAAGTACCTACAGGAACAACCCCAAAACCATGAGCATGTACATAAATCATATTCACAATAATATGATAGCAATTCAAATGCATAAATCGTAAATACGATTCACTTCCTGTATGTAATACATTTAAAAGCTCCATTTGGTTGTCCCTGTACCACAATCATAATCAATGGATTATAATACCAATAATTTATGTCACGACATGCACTCATTCCATGTATACCAATGGACAGTTCCAGTCTTATTATATCAGTGGCATAATACCCCTCGCGTTTACATGACAGCGGCATTAATACCCCTCGCTTCGACATATTAGCGGCATAATATCCCTCGCATCAACATGACAGCGGCATTATCCTTCGCTTCGACATGTTTGCGGCAAATATTCTTCATCGCTATAATATGACAGCGGCAAGTATTCTATCATCGCTTCGACATGAAGGCGGCAAGTATTCTTCATCACTGTAATATAATCTCAACTCACAATTACATGCAACCATAATGCATATTCCAACCATGTATGCAACCATAATGCATAAACAAGACCATATCTACAACCATAATGCATAACCAATTCAAAGCGTAATAAATACGTTTTACCGTCCGATGCTCGTACGTCTCACTACGTACCTTGGTTCCAAAAGTGGAGATGTCGTGGGACTTTATTTCCTTTGTTGTGTGGCTACCTGGGATGGTTCTACACAATTATATGAATCCATATTAGAAGCCAATAAATGAACCATTACCAAAAATATCATCATATAGGACAAAATCCCAAAACCCACATTTTTAGCCTTGCGATCGATCGGTCTCCAAGCCCGATCGATCGCTAAGTTAAGCAAAAGTGGCATCCAAGTTCTACCTCTTCCGATCGATCGAGATTTTTATCTCGATCGATCGAGACTTCACACCGATCGATCGACACTTTTTCCCGATCGATCGGTAAGCTCATTCCATGCCTTGGTTAGGCTCTGCCCTGCTCGATCGATCGGACCCTTATTTCGATCGATCGAGCAGCCCTGTTCCTGCGAGAATCCTCCATGTATGAGCTCCAACTAACACTTAAACTTATATATAACAAAGATCAACCACCCAACACATCATTAAACCACAAAACAACATTAAAATACATCCTCCAAACATAAACAACATGTTGGACCAAGATCCCTTTTAACCCCAAAGATAAGCTACAAAACTAACCAAAACTATACAATAATGAAAGCTTACCACTTGAGCTTCAAGTTTTTAGCAAGGAATCACAAAATGACCCTTTTTTCAAAGCTTTCACCTCTCCTCTTATTTCAGAAACGAAAATGGCAGCTCTTAGGATGAATGGAGGGGGTTTAGGGACATAAAGTTGATATGGGATGGATGAGATGTAAAGGGATGCAAGTGGCTCCTTTGCTATCTTACATCATATGAGATTTAATCTCATACCCAAACAAAAGCATGATTTATAAAATACCCCCAACATGATATTTTAAAAGCATTTTCCAAAATGCACCAAAACCATAAATAATACATGTTTCACCAAAAATTACAAACCAACACATTAAAACCATTATAACACCCAATATTCCAACATGCATAATAGGCACCCCGAAATGCTCTACCGGGTCACTCCCACCATGTGACTAAGCATTTCACCAAAATAATTAATGCCAACACAATTATAATTATCACCATAAAATCACATAAACATAATTAATGCCCAAATTGCATATCGGGGATATTACAAGTATTTTTACTTATGTTTTAAATTATCGGGGTATGCCCCGAGTATCTGTATTTTTAAGTATTACTTTACTGAGAAGTTATATGTAATGCTTATGCGATGAATATCATGTTAGATGTAAAACTGGAAATACATATTTTCACTATTCGGAAATGTTTTAGAAACAAAATGCAAAAAATTTTGAGGGTCACTTTTTGAAAGTTTTTAACTAAATCTTCCGCTGTTTACGTTAAATAACAATCGTGTGTTATTTAAACCTCTGATTAGGACCAGGCCCTCACAGCTATCAAGTTTGCTTTACCAGGATGGTACTCAATTTCACAATCATAATCCTTGAGTAAATCCATCCATCTTCTTTGCCTCATATTCAGCTCCGCTTGGGTGAATAAGAACTTCAAGCTCTTATGGTCCATATAGATGGTAAATGAAGTACCATAAAGATAATGCCGCCAAATCTTCAAGGAGAAAATGATGGCCGCCAGTTCCAGATCGTGAACTGGGTATCTGGTCTCATGAGGCTTCAACTGCCTCGAAGCATAAGCCACCACGTGCTTATCTTGCATCAACACACAGCCCAAACCCTGCAATGATGCATCCGTGTACAAAGCAAACCTCTTATTCTCAGAAGGAATTACCAATATAGGTGCCGTAGTCAAACGACGCTTCAATTCTTGGAAGCTTTCCTCACAAGCTTCGGACCAATAGAACGAGACTCCGTTCTGAGTCAGCTGTGTCAACGGCTTAGCGATCTTAGAGAATCCCTCGACGAAACGTCGGTAATAACCCGCTAACCCAAGGAAGCTCCGTATCTCGGGTACAGAAGTGGATGCAGCCCACTCCATCACAGCTTCAACCTTCTTGGGATCTACAGATATCCCGCTGCTTGATATAACATGACCCAAGAACACCACACTGTTCAACCACGATTCGCAATTGCTGAGCTTTGCATATAACTGATGATCCCTAAGGATCTGGAGTACTGTCCTCAAGTGCCTTACATGCTCTTCTTCAGTCCGCGAGTAAATGAGTATATCATCAATGAAAACAATGACGAACTGATCCAAATACGGTTGGAACACCATGTTCATCAGACTCATAAAGACAGCTGGGGCATTTGTCACCCCAAAAGGCATGACTAAGAATTCATAGTGCCCATACCTAGTCCTGAAAGCTGTCTTCTGAACATCATCTTCCCTTACCCGAATCTGATGATACCCCGACCTCAGATCGACCTTACTATAGAGCCTCGTACCCTGTAACTGGTCAAACAAATCATCGATCCTCGGAAGTGGATACTTATTCTTCATTGTAGCTTTGTTCAGCTGTCTGTAATCGATGCACAGTCGCATCGAACCATCTTTCTTCTTGACAAATAGTACTGGTGCACCCCAGGGTGATACGCTAGGGCGTATGTAACCCTTATCAAGGAGTTCTTGCAACTGAACCTTCAACTCCCTTAACTCCGCTGGTGCCATCCTATACGGAGCACGAGAAATGGTAGACGTCCCCGGTAGTAATTCAATTCCAAACTCGACTCTCTCATCGGTGGAAATCCGGGAATCTCTTCCGGAAAGACATCAGGATACTTATTTCGGGGATATTACAAGTATTTTTACTTATGTTTTAAATTATCGGGGTATGCCCCGAGTATCTGTATTTTTAAGTATTACTTTACTGAGAAGTTATATGTAATGCTTATGCGATGAATATCATGTTAGATGTAAAACTGGAAATACATATTTTCACTATTCGGAAATGTTTTAGAAACAAAATGCGAAAAATTTTGAGGGTCACTTTTTGAAAGTTTTTAACTAAATCTTCCGCTGTTTACGTTAAATAACAATCGTGTGTTATTTAAACCTCTGATTAGGACCAGGCCCTCACAGCTATCAAGTTTGCTTTACCAGGATGGTACTCAATTTCACAATCATAATCCTTGAGTAAATCCATCCATCTTCTTTGCCTCATATTCAGCTCCGCTTGGGTGAATAAGAACTTCAAGCTCTTATGGTCCATATAGATGGTAAATGAAGTACCATAAAGATAATGCCGCCAAATCTTCAAGGAGAAAATGATGGCCGCCAGTTCCAGATCGTGAACTGGGTATCTGGTCTCATGAGGCTTCAACTGCCTCGAAGCATAAGCCACCACGTGCTTATCTTGCATCAACACACAGCCCAAACCCTGCAATGATGCATCCGTGTACAAAGCAAACCTCTTATTCTCAGAAGGAATTACCAATATAGGTGCCGTAGTCAAACGACGCTTCAATTCTTGGAAGCTTTCCTCACAAGCTTCGGACCAATAGAACGAGACTCCGTTCTGAGTCAGCTGTGTCAACGGCTTAGCGATCTTAGAGAATCCCTCGACGAAACGTCGGTAATAACCCGCTAAACCAAGGAAGCTCCGTATCTCGGGTACAGAAGTGGATGCAGCCCACTCCATCACAGCTTCAACCTTCTTGGGATCTACAGATATCCCGCTGCTTGATATAACATGACCCAAGAACACCACACTGTTCAACCACGATTCGCAATTGCTGAGCTTTGCATATAACTGATGATCCCTAAGGATCTGGAGTACTGTCCTCAAGTGCCTTACATGCTCTTCTTCAGTCCGCGAGTAAATGAGTATATCATCAATGAAAACAATGACGAACTGATCCAAATACGGTTGGAACACCATGTTCATCAGACTCATAAAGACAGCTGGGGCATTTGTCACCCCAAAAGGCATGACTAAGAATTCATAGTGCCCATACCTAGTCCTGAAAGCTGTCTTCTGAACATCATCTTCCCTTACCCGAATCTGATGATACCCCGACCTCAGATCGACCTTACTATAGAGCCTCGTACCCTGTAACTGGTCAAACAAATCATCGATCCTCGGAAGTGGATACTTATTCTTCATTGTAGCTTTGTTCAGCTGTCTGTAATCGATGCACAGTCGCATCGAACCATCTTTCTTCTTGACAAATAGTACTGGTGCACCCCAGGGTGATACGCTAGGGCGTATGTAACCCTTATCAAGGAGTTCTTGCAACTGAACCTTCAACTCCCTTAACTCCGCTGGTGCCATCCTATACGGAGCACGAGAAATGGTAGACGTCCCCGGTAGTAATTCAATTCCAAACTCGACTCTCTCATCGGTGGAAATCCGGGAATCTCTTCCGGAAAGACATCAGGATACTCCGCCACTACGGGCACATCCTCAACCTTTAATTCTTCCTTCTTTTCAGTAATATCAACAGCATAGATGAAGTATCCTGTATAGCCTCGTTCCAATAACTGTGCCATCTTGACAGGAGATATCAACGGGATCTTTGAACGAGAACCATCCCCATAGAATTTCCACTGGACTCCCATATCAGACCTGAATCGGATAGTCCTCTGTATGCAGTTCACAACTGCCTGATACCTATTCAAAACATCAATGCCTATGATGCAGTCAAAGTCTGACGGTCCCAGAACAATCAAATCTGACCTTAGCTCGTTATCCTCCAAATAAATAAGGCCGTCATAGACAATCTGATCGGTAATCAAACTTCTTCCAGCGGGTGTCGAGACTACAAGAGGCGTGGGCGACGGAGAAGTGCATATGTGGTGCCTTTCCACAAAACTTGTCGACACAAAAGAGTGTGACGCACCTGTGTCTATCAATATAAAAGCAGGGTGAGTAAATAAAAGACACGTACCCGCTATCTCTTCCTCCGGAGATGTTGTATCCTGCTCCCTTGTCAAAGCATAAACCTGCCCCTGAGGTGGCCCCATAGGCTGACCACCATACTGCCTTGGTACAAACGGTGGCCTGTGCTGCACTGCTCTGTCCGCAGGCCTCCCCGCAGAATTCTGTTGTCCCTCCCGATTGGGACATTGCCGAGCAAAGTGGCCCTTATTGCCACAAACATAACAACCGACGCAGTCTTTCGTCGAATGTGGTTGCCCACAAAGAGTGCACTGAACCTTCCCAAATCTGTCTCCCTGAGACTGGCCTCTTCCTGACGGGGCATCATTCCTATGTGTGATGTCCGGGAATTATGGTGTTAATCCCGGTGTGGTATTAATCCTTGATGGATTTTTAATTGTGGCAATTAGGAACTAATTACGGTTTTGCGTCTCCCGAGGTTGTTTAATCGGGCATTTGGGATCGTTGGATCCAAAGGTTGAGATTGTATTCTCATTTTGGTGGAAAACCTATGAGTTGGGTTTTCGGTGGGACTTGGTGTCCGGGGTGCTTTTGTTGGGGCCTGTATGAGGATTTGATGTTGGAGAGAGAGTTTTTGAAAACAGATGATTTTTAATGAATCATGATGTATTTGTGGAGGTATTGGTGTGTTGGGGTAGTTTTGCTATATATACCCGTTGGACTCGGGATTCCGTCATTTGGAATCCATTTCTCTCCTCTCCTCCCCCCTCTCACGCCACCTTCACCCCAAACCCTTCCCCTTCCCTTTGGTTGAAGCAAAATCGATAGAAATCGATTTAGGGGCCGGTTTTTCTCGAAGATAATCAGGTATTAATCTTCCCCTCGTCATTGTCTTCGTTTTGGTAGTAGTATTGTAGAGTTTGGTTGGGTATTGTCTTGGCTATGGCATTTGGGGGTTTTGGGTTAAAATCCAAAATGTTGATTTCAGTGTTTTCATGGAGTTTAATTGTTGTATTTGAGGTGTTGAGGTTGTAGGGGGCGTTGGTTTGGAGTTGGGTGTGAAAAACACCATTAAAACTCGAGTTTTTCGGAAAATCGCAGTCCGCGATCGATCTTGGCGAGGCACCGCTCGATCGCGAAGAGCTACTGGAAATTTGAGGAAGATGTACAGTATCGGCGATCGATCGCGAAAAGTGGGCGATCGATTGCGAGGGTCTCAGCGATCGATCGCGAAATGTGGCGATCGATCGCGGATTGATTTTTTTTGGGCAGTAGACTTTCGCGATCGATCGCGCCTGATGGGCGATCGATCGCGGCCCTGTTTCCTTTGTTTTTTCAAAATTTTGGAAAATGTCGGGATTTTGGGAATGCTATGCTTTTAAAATGTATTAGTTGAGGCCAAAGTTTAATAAAACGGAATTCCCGGTTGAATTCTTGGTTATCTTTTAAACTTGTTAATGGAATATTTTGGGTTTTATGCATGCTTAGCCAGGGGGCTTTTATTTTGGTGATCGTCATGGATTTACGATATGATTGGGAGTCTTGAACGTGCTTGGACACGTGGTTGCATGCTTATACTTGATTGTGAGTTGTTTATGTGTTTTAGCACATATCTCTCGAGGTAAGGAACTCAAGCAAAGTTTGGACTCAAGCTACGGAATTATAAGGTACGTATGACGTACGAGCATAGCCCTTTAATATAATTGCAATTGTTGAGTGCTTGGTACACTGTATTGCAATGAATGTGTGTGGAAATGCATGACTCATGGTATTAGCAATAAACGGAGATTGAAATGCATGGTTTATTGTACTTGCTTCAAATGTCTATATATGCATTGAGAATTGCATGGTGCCGCTTTTGAGCGAGTAATGATTGGGATGTTGTCGCCTGTGAGCGAACATCGATTATGACGCCGTTGCCATCAAGCATGCGTGGAAATGGAATGCCGCTATTGTAGAGCGAGCAATGAAATAGAGCTATGAAACCATAAGTGAGAAACATGGATTGTCTATAATCATTGTTAAATGATTTGATGTTATTGATTATGACATTGGTATGTGGCTCATAGAATTGTTAATCAATGTAGTGATTAACTGGCATTTGGGAATTTGATGGTTTCAGTGTTTTGAGAACAGGGACAGTACAGGAAACCCCGGATGAGGATGATGCCATCCAGGGAGTATATTTTGTATTTCATAGCATTTACATTGTTGTAAATTATGAATTGTATTGTTGTGGCTATTGGATTGGGATATTGGTATGCTCACCCCGTGTGGGGGCTGTCTCTGTTGGGGCAGGTGGTACAGGTGTAGCAGCAGCTTTGGAGTTGAGCTCGGGCTGTTGATTGAAGCACTTCCAGGATTGAGGTACCAGAGCTGGATGGACAGGCGCTCAGATCCAGAGTCGAGATCGAGTTGCGCTTGAGAGGTGCTGCCAGGATCGAAGCACCAGTAACGGTATCCAGCAGGGTGTTTTATACATTAGATACACGCTCATTCATTGGGTACTCTTATGTGAGTACATATTACGTGTATATGGAATGTATAAAAGGGCTACGGCTCTTCTATGTTCATTTATGGTTTGCACGCAATTAGATATAGAATTGCTAAATGAACTAAGGGTATGTTAGTGTATTATGAGGGTGCATGCTATATGGATAATCATGGTTGGGGAATTTTAATATTATGTGGTTTAAATGCAAGAAATTTTCTGGATAGCATATGGTGTTGCACTTGCATATGGTTTTTCCCCTGATAGTATGATTATATGCACTAATGATATGACTTAATACACTACTAACGGGTTAAGGGGTCCTTACACTACGACTTCCTTTCCAACGATTCTCGGGCCTCTTACCACTAAACCTCGAAGCCGATGTGTTCCCCCTTGGCTTGAACTGATCACCCCTCGGCCTTAAATTATCAGCAGTAGATTTCTGAGGGGGTGCTGGAGGTGGTACAGCATCAGGATATGCACCAACTCCCAGTTCAGCTAGCTCAGCCCGTGAAAGGGCGTCATCAAAACAAGCAGGGCCATAAGTGATCAACCTGTCATACAGTTCAGGCCTCAAGCTGTAAGGATCCCAAGCCCTTAACCCTTGATTAGTGTATTAATCATTACGTGTGGCACATGCTTTCAATAAAATCAATCGGGAAACTCAAATGATACTTTACCATTGAATGGCAATTACAAAATTTCTTTAATATTCAACATTAAGATCATCTCTACCAACAAATAGACTCATAGATTTCACCCATTTCCATCCCCATTACACCACTTTTTACATTGTGGACTTTTATAAAAATTTGGGCAGAGTCTCCCCATAAATAGAGCCATCCCGAAATAAAAGCACATCACATAATATAGTTCCCGGCCAGGGAAAACACATACTCAACAGAATACAGCAACACTAAGTAAATTTCCAGCCAGGGAAGACACCACACCTAAGACAACATAAGTGGGTTTCAACACCCACAATATACACCAATGACTCTCATATCATTAGCAATTCTACCCTTAATTGCATGCAACATAGAATGAAAGAGAGAAAGGCTCATGCCTTTATATACAACCCATATACAAGTATAACCGTGCTCACATGCGAGCATCATAAATGTGTATATAACCCTCGGGTGTATATAAGTACTCTATACGATACCGTGCTCCATCAAGCCCTGGTACCACGATCCTGGGAGTACATCCAATCAACAGCTCGAGCTCAGCTCCACAGCCATCGATGTACCTGTTCACCTGCCCCAACAGAGACAGCCCCCAACGGGGTGAGCATACCAATACACAAAATCCCATAATCACAATAATGAAATTCATAATTTACAACAAAAGTAAATACTAATGAATTTTAAATGATACTCCCTGGATGGCAACGTCCTCATCCGGGATTCCGTGTACTGTCCCTGTTCTCAAAATCATCAAACTCATCAAATCTCAAAAATCAGTAAATCAACACATTGATTAACTCATCGCATGCCTGATTCCAAATATCATAATTAATGATTCCAAATTCATTATACATACAAATATAGATATCTCAATATCTAATTCTGATTTCTCAACTTCACTATCAATCACAGATAGCTCAAATGCCTCGCATTTATTTTACCAATTCTCCATTATACTCAGACATCTCAAATGTCTTACAATGATTACATGATTCCACAGTCATTCTCAGGCATCTCAATGCCCTACAATGGTCATATAAATCCAGTACCCCATATATCATGTAAGGTTATACTACTCTAGTATTACGTACGCTTGTGGCAGCGATGTCAAGATTAGGTTGTTCCATAGTTATATCAACACATATATATAACCATACCTATAACCATCTAATGCAATTAAAATACATTATGCATTTCACAAATGCTCTCATATAAAGTAATGCTCGTACGTCGCACGTACCTTAAATCTCCGTAGTTCGAGCCAAACTTTGCTCGTGTTCCATGCCCCGAGGAACGATGTGCTAACACGATAAATAATTCACAATTATTTACGAACATGCAACCCATGCTCAAGCACACCCATAACCCTCAAAAATATTGCCAACACACAACAATTAACCATTTAAAAGACCCGGGGCAGGGCACATGCAGGGAGGGAAAACGAATGAGACATTATCGAAAATTGTTCAAGAACACCCTTCAATTTTTCGAA
Organism: Haberlea rhodopensis; assembly: GCA_907163345.1. NCBI lineage: Eukaryota > Viridiplantae > Streptophyta > Magnoliopsida > Lamiales > Gesneriaceae > Haberlea > Haberlea rhodopensis. The sequence continues at coordinate 2,512,497 of CAJQUN010000059.1, forward strand.
CCCTTAACATCACAATTCGAACCCAAACTAAGCACCATAATACATCTAAAACATGTAATAAATGATCAAAACAAGAATCATCACCCCCTGCCAAAACCCCCAAAATTCGAACCCAAACCCTACGAAATTAGGGAAATAATTCGAACCAACATCACCAAAAATGGCAGGGAATTACATGAGAATAACGAAAAAGGGGTAAGGGAGGTTACCCAAACGAAAATCGGAAGGAAAACGCTCAAAATCGAAGAACCCTAGAAATTGGGCATCTGCGCTTTCTGCAAAAATCCGAACGCAAATCGCAACTAAACTTCGAATTACCGGTGGGGAAATCTGCGCCTGGACGAGATGAAGCTAACGACGCTCCGGACGCGCCAGATGGTGGCCGGACGGCGGCGGGCGCACGGCTGGAAGCGGTGGGGTCGAGGGAAATCGGGAATGGGGCAGACAGGAGAGAGAGTGACGGGCTGGAGGAGAAATGCCTTTTAAAAAATTAAATCTCGGGTTCAACTGGTATTTATAGCACAAAATACCCCGAAATACTAATAGCCCCCACAAATACATCATGATTCATTAAAAATCATCTGTTTTCAAAAACTCTCTCTCTAACTCCAAAACCCCCTACCGGTGCCCAAACAAAGCACCCCAGATCCCGAGTCACACTAAAAACCCAACTCTTAGGTCTCTCACCGAAATGAGAATACAATCTCAACCTCGGGATCCGACGATCCCAACTACTCAAATAGACGAGCCCGGAAGGCCCAACACCGCGATTAAACTCCAAATCGCCACGCAAGAACAACTTTAGGGATTATTAACACTCCGGGATTATAAATCTATAATCCCTGGTCATCACAATATCCCCCACTAAAAGAATTTCGTCCTCGAAATTAGCACCGGTGTATCACGTAACACCCAGGCTACACAACAACATGAAGCGATAACCTCGATTCTTGACCATATCAGAATCTTATTAATAAACGCGAGGGTACCTACCTCGCACCAACTCTGGAATGAAATAACCCTTCCAGTCCACCAAAAACGAAAAAGCGTCGGCACAACATAACGCTAACAATCCAAAAGCAGTTAGTCAACTGAAACTGCAAGGATTTGAATTGCTCGCGATTCCATCGTAGATATCATTCAATGACATCTTTACTAAGACTCACGATGTCTAACACACATCGTTACGAGGAAAAACACTAGTATACCACGGTGTACACATACCAAACCTGGTTTCCACTTTCAAACCTCCTCCATCGAAGGAGCAGTTGCATCATTGCAACTCAATTTGGGCAACTCACGGCCACAGATTCACACTAAAGACATCTCACAAGATGTCCACCTCCGGATGTTCCAAGAATCACATCCTGATCATAAATAAACAATTGAGACTACACAGAGTATCAAATTCTGAAAGGACATGCAATAAACCCATTGCATCCTCAACGCTTGCGTCGTCAGCGATACCCAACAAATCCGAATTCCTGCCATCCCTTGATAACCTTAGGATTTAACAATCCAAACTTGGGAAGGCTATCGAATAACTCGGAGAGAAAACACCAACAAGGAAATACCTCAACCCACACGGGATAATCCTTCTTCAAAGGGAGTCAACTAACTTCATGATTATTCCTCATAATTTATCGTGCCATGGAGATTCACACTCTCAAGGTGTTCCATATCTCTCATCAGAGTTAACCACCCAAACACAGCATAACTCTATGCTTGACAAAAAAATCGATGACTGACATCCGTATACTCACCGGTATACCTGCCTAAGCACAGACACTACATGCATACTCAATGCACTTGGCTCAGGTATCTACAACATACCCCTAAGCCCCAAACACAACCGTCAATTCTGAGTCATTCCCATCCAGTGGAGAATGATAATCGACGATCAACAACACGGCGTGATTCCCAAAATCAACACCACATGCACCAACTTACCGAATCTTTCAAAGATTCCCAAATTGGTATAATACTACCTCCTTCCCCACAAGGGAAGTGCCATCGAACTCGAGATCCACTAGCCTCGAACCATCGTTCGGAAAAACTGGATACAATAACACCCATTGCATCCCAAATACACGGATTCCCTCATATCGAGTCAACAACGACTTGATGACTCTCTTGTTGGTACTCCTACATTATGAGCTGTCCCAGACAAGTCTCTCCCAGATTAAACATAAACGTATACACGTTTCAGTGAGGCATGCACAATCTCAACCTCAAATGACGTGGTGACTACTAGAGTCCACCACAATCCACATCGTATCACCTTACGAATTGCCAAACTTGGTCCCAACGAGCAGTATAACGGCTCTAGCAAGCCCTTCATGGTGCTGCACACACGCGGCAGACAAACTAGTCACTGCCTCTGTAAGGACCCCCGTGCCCTTTACCCGTAATTAGCGCATAAATCCCATAATCGAGTACATGTAACCATATATGTTGGAAAATAACCATATGCTAGATTAGCATAATATACCTATAATAAAATTCTTCCGTTTAATCCAATACATACCATTTCCATTTTTTCCAACTAAACCATTTAGCATGTCATGTACCCCCGAGATACACTAATTACTTCTCAATTCATCTAGCAATTCCCAATTAATTGCATATCACAATATAGATGAAAAGAATGACATTTGCCTTTTATACAACCCATGCACACATATACGTCGCTCACAGACGAGCACCAAATAATCGTATGTGTACATAAAGTATAAAATACCATACTTCCAGCTGTCGTTACCGGTGCCTCAATCCTGGAAGCACCTCCCAAGCGCAACTCGATCTCAACTCTGGATCTGAGCGTCTATCCAGCCAGCTCTGGTACCCCGATCCTGGAAGTACCTCTAATCAACAGCCCGAGCCCGACCTCAAAGCCGCTGCTACATCTGTAACACCTGCCCCAACAGAGACAGCCCCCACACGGGGTGAGCATACCAATACCACCAATCCAATAATCATAACATTGCAATTCATAAATTTACAGAAAGTAAATGCCATAATATAAATGATACTCCCTGGATGGTAACACCCTCATCCGGGATCCCAGGCATTGTCCCTGTTCTCAAAATAACCAAACTCATCAAATTCCCAAAGCCAGTTAATCACCATATAGATTAACTATTACAGTTCTATCATGTCAGATCCATAATCAATATGTAAAATCATTATACATAGGCCATAGATTTCACATATATTTAACCAAGGATTCCATGTTCCCGTAACATTGCTCGCTCCACAATAGCGGCATTCTAAACCCAGCGCACGCTCAACAATAGCGGCGTCATAACCGGTGGTCGCTCAACGGCGACAACACCCAACCGTTGCTCGCTCGAAAGCGGCACCCTATGATTTCCAATGTATGTCTATTTATCACAGTTACCATATACCATGTATTTCACTATCCAATTATTGCAAGTACCATAAACCATGCATTCAATACCCATTTATTGTAAATACCACCAACCATGCATTTCAATGCCCATTTATTACAAATACCCGATATCATGCATTTCACTATTGCAACATTACAAAAGGCTATGCTCGTACGTTAGGCGTACCTTAGAATTCCGTAGTCCATATCAAGCCTGGCTTGAGTTCCATGCCCCGAGAAACATGTGCTAAAACACATAAATATTCACAATTAATTACGAACATGCAACCCATGCTCAAGCACACCCATAACCCTCAAAATATTGTCAACCCACGACAATTTACCATTTACAAGACCCGGGGCAGGGCATATACAGGGAGGGGAAACGAATGAGACAATATCAAAAATTGCTCAAGAACCACTCCTAAAATTCGAACCCCAACCACACAAATCAAATCCAAAAAATCACCATAATTCATTTAAAACATGAATTAATCAATCAACAACATGAATAATCGCCCCACATGCGAAACCCCCAAAATTCGAATTTAAAGCCCTAAATTCGAATCCAATTCCTCAATTCGAACCCAATAAGCATCTAAACCATAAATTAATTAATTAACAACAAGAATCAACATCCCCAAGCCAAAGCCCCAAATTTTCGAACATAAACCCCCTAAAATCGAACATAACTCCACGCACACAGCATACAAAATCGAACCATTAAGCAACAATTTTTCGAACCATGAAAGTGTGGAATAATCGACCCAAACCAAGCACCAAAACGCCCCAAAAACACCTGAAAGAAATCCCCAAAATCGTACCAAAAATCGAGCCCCAAATCGAAGAAATTCCAGTTTCGAACCCTAGCGTTTCCAGCAGAAATCCGAGCTCCATTCGCGACCAAACCTCAAATTGATTGTATGAATAGGACCGCCTGGAAGAGACGAACGCGGCGGCGGGTCGGACGCGCCGAACGGCGGCCGGACGGCGGCGGGCGCAAGCCTTTTACGCGCGGGGGTCAAAAGGGGATCGGGAATCGCGGCTACGGGGAGAGAGAAGGAGGGGGAAGAAAATGGTTCCGATAATTAAAATCCCGGGTTTAATTGGTATTTATAGCAAAAATACCCCGAAATACTAATAGCCCCACAAATACAGCATGATTCATTAAAAATCATCTGTTTTTAAAAACTCTCTCTCTAACTCAAAAACTCCCTACCGGTGTCCACACCAAGCACCCGAGATTCCGAGTCACACTAAAAACCCAACTCGCAGGTTTTCACCGGAATGAGAATACGATCTCAACCTCGGGATCCAACGATCCCAAATGCCCGATTTACCAACCTCGGGAGATGCCAAACCGCAATTAATTCCTAATTGCCACAATTAAAAAATCCATCAAGGATTAATACAACACCGGGATTACCACCATAATTCCCGGACATCACAATTATCCCCTACTAATAAAATTTCGTCCTCGAAATTGCACCGGTGTATCCCACGTAATACCAGGACTACACTAACAAAACGAAGCCAAGTCCCTGATTCTGAACCACCTTAGAATCGAATTAACAACTGCGAGAATACCAGTCTCGCACCAAGCCCTAAAATAGCGCAACGCCAAAACCAATACAAACCCGAAAGATAACAACATACCTCGACGTGAATCGTCCCACAAGTCAGTTCACCAAAACTGCAAACCAACCAAATCTCCATTGGTTCTGACAAAGATATCATCCCGTAATATTCACCACCTGCCCACGATGCTTGACACGCATCGTCAAGATGGGGACCACTAGCATACAACAGTATACTCACAAAAGAAACCAGTCTTCGTTTCCCAGTCCATCTCCTCCAAAGGAGTAGTTGCACCACTTGCAACCTGGACCGGGTTACCCACGGTCACTGATCCACACAAAATACATCACCGAGGATGTTTACACTGGTGTGTTCCAAAAATCATATCTTGGTCCCGACACACCATCAAGACTCCACAAGGCCTCGAGTTCCACAGGGGACATGCAAGGCAACCAAATGCATTCCTACACACGTGTCAACCATGACACTAAACAAATCCGAATCTCGGCCATCCCTCATTTATCCTTGGATCCAACAATCCTAAAATAGTAAGGCTGTCGAATTATCCAACAAGAACCACCATGGTTCCAAAACACGACAATTCCTCCTCAGGGGAAGTCAAACGACCCTCACGATCATTCATCAAGAATGCATCGTGCCATCGAGATCACCGATCTCAAAGTCCCACAATCTCGCACCGGAGATTCACCATCCCAAGCAAATTAAACCAATGTTCAACAATGAACAAAAAAAAAAAGAGTTGGCATTCGTATACACACACGGCATACATGCCCAAACACCACACAACATGCATACGCAATGCAATAGACTCGGGTATCCCAATCATACCCACATCCCAAAGCCAACTGTCAAACCTCGATTATTCTCACCCCACGGAGAATGATGGTTGACAAACCAAAATCAAAGGGTGTGATTTCAACATCACCACAACACGAACCAAAATAACGAATCTCCACAAAAGATTCAACCGGTAGGAATCATAATACCGTCTTCCTCTCAAGGAAGAAGTCATGAATCCATGATCCTCCAATCCTCGAACCACCGTTCGGAGAACCTGGGTATATTTATACCAAAACATATCCTGGAACCCAGAAATACACAATTGGTTAGAGTAGTGCCTCAATACTACCATTACCCGATCCAAAATCCGTATACGCCATGTATACTCATCCCAACGATGCTCTGTACTAATACCATAGTACTCCACAATCGAGCATCTCCCGAAGACGTCTCCTCAAACGTCTCACCGAGGTAAGAAATCCATTACCCGGTCCAACACCAGTAATACGTACCATGACTGATTTACAATCAGTCCACGACCGATGCAAGCTGTCTCCAAGACAGTACAATCCAAATCTCTCCAAGAGATAAGGTCAAAAATAGTAGTGCCACCTCACTAACCATATCTCACAAACCACTGTGACTCCCATTGCATGCCACATGCAAGGGTGCTCAACCAGAGCTAACCACGACTTGACGACACTCACGTTGGCATTCCAAACAGAATTGAGCTGTCCCAAAACAAGTCTCTCAAAACAATGACGTATAAACGTCCCCGTGAGGTATTCCCTACCTCAAATACCATGCCACATAGAGACTACAAGAGTCTACCATAACCCTCATCGTATCACCATACGATTCACCCAAACTCGTGTCCAACGAGCATTATAATGGCTAACACAAGCACGCTAAAGTACTGCAACAATACTTGGCTAGTGATTCGCTGGTCCCATAGGCTTATACCAACCTATCAACGTGACACACATACCATCCCGGTATACCATACCGCACAAACCATTAGAGTTGTGGGTCATCGCCCAACATATCTCTAAAACACTAAAGCACTTTGGACAACCCGGAGTCCATGCTTAATTACCAAGCAATCCTAATCCATTAGGACTTATTCCACGCCCTTAGGGTGGGTGCAACCATGCGTACACCACATCACAACAACAAGCGAGTAGTTTCCTCAATGACTACTCTTACCACCAATCACTTGGCCTTAGCCATCCCAGCGAGCATACCCAAGGGTATCATTGCTCGACAAATATTTACCTCTACAATATGATGCGGTACACTCACCGGTACAATGCATCAATGCTCCATCGAGCAAACCTGCTCGGCAAAAGGTCTTGTCGACCAATGACCCAGACTCTACTATGTGCTCACCATCGGCACTCAAACCATACAACCAAATACATAACACGAATGTATAACTCACCAAAACGACGCCAAGCGTCCATATAGATATCTAAATAACATCGTCAAACACATGACGGCACATGTCTACACACGACATCCATAATCTCATCGTCAAACACATGACGGTAAACAACAATATACCATAATTCCCAATACTGATAACAAAAGTAATATGCCATACCTCATCGCTATCGAGATAGCGGAATACCTGTATCCATCGTCCACTAGCGGTACATAAGCATCACCCATCGCTCGTAGGCGGCATAACCCAGTGCTACACACATAGCGGTATAACCCATCGCTATAGAATCAGCGGCATGATCCCTCGCCATAGAGTCAGCGGTATAAAACGTCGCTATAGATACCCGGCGGTATGAACCATCGCCATAGATGTAGCGGAATGTGCCCTCGCTGTATGATACCTGGTGGCAAGAACCATCGCCAATAGAATAGCGGAATAAACCATCGCTAAGAATACCCGGCGGCATAAACCATCGCCAATAGAATAGCGGAATGAACCATCGCTAAGAATACCCGGCGGCATAAACCATCGCCAATAGAATAGCGGAATGAACCATCGCTAATAAAATACCCGGCGAAACCATCGCCAATAAAATAGCGGAATGAACCATCGCTAAGAATACCCGGCGGCATAAACCATCGCCAATAGAATAGCGGAATGAACCATCGCTAATAAAATACCCGGCGAAACCATCGCCAATAAAATACCCGGATAATCGCGGACTCAAGAGGTACTCACACTCATGTAGTACTTTGTTCCCGATCACATCGCTACGTCATGACAACGGCATCATCGCTTCGACGTGACAGCGGCATGTATCATCGCTTCGACACGACAGCGGCATCATCGTTTCGACATGACGGTGGTACCATCGCTTCGACGTGACAGCGGCATTTACCATCGCTTCGACACGACAGCGGCATTTACCATCATCCCGGCATGACAGCGGAAACACCCCTCGCTTCGACATATTAGCGGCATAATATCCCTCGCAATAGTAATATGACAGCGGCATTATCCTTCGCTTCGACATATTTGCGGCAAATATTCTTCATCGCTATAATATGACAGCGGCAAGTATTCACATTGCTACGCCATGCATGCAACCGTAATGCATAACCCGTATTTCAATAATTGTTTCGGCACGACAGCGGCATCATCGCTTCGACGTGACAGCGGCATTTACCATCGCTTCGACACGACAGCGGCATCATCGCTTCGACGTGCATGCAACCGTAATGCATAACCTGTATTCCCATAAACATCGCCATGAGTGTATTTTAATGCACCTCGCTCCAACATGTAGCGGCAAAGCATTAAAATCATCACTCCGATGTATACCTATGCAACCGTGATGCATAGTCCATGTCTCATAAGACCCTGCAACCACCATGGTTAGCAACACATATTCCAATTATGAACACATATCATAAACGCACATAAGCAATATAGTCGTGCCACGCAACGCTAACTACCATCATGCATAAATATGTGCTTCTCATTCCCATTAACATGTTCCTAGGCCCTCAACAGCCCCAAAGAGCTAACCACTGCTCTGATACCACTAATGTAAGGACCCCCGTGCCCTTTACCCGTAATTAGCGCATAAATCCCATAATCGAGTACATGTAACCATATATGTTGGAAAATAACCATATGCTAGATTAGCATAATATACCTATAATAAAATTCTTCCGTTTAATCCAATACATACCATTTCCATTTTTTCCAACTAAACCATTTAGCATGTCATGTACCCCCGAGATACACTAATTACTTCTCAATTCATCTAGCAATTCCCAATTAATTGCATATCACAATATAGATGAAAAGAATGACATTTGCCTTTTATACAACCCATGCACACATATACGTCGCTCACAGACGAGCACCAAATAATCGTATGTGTACATAAAGTATAAAATACCATACTTCCAGCTGTCGTTACCGGTGCCTCAATCCTGGAAGCACCTCCCAAGCGCAACTCGATCTCAACTCTGGATCTGAGCGTCTATCCAGCCAGCTCTGGTACCCCGATCCTGGAAGTACCTCTAATCAACAGCCCGAGCCCGACCTCAAAGCCGCTGCTACATCTGTAACACCTGCCCCAACAGAGACAGCCCCCACACGGGGTGAGCATACCAATACCACCAATCCAATAATCATAACATTGCAATTCATAAATTTACAGAAAGTAAATGCCATAATATAAATGATACTCCCTGGATGGTAACACCCTCATCCGGGATCCCAGGCATTGTCCCTGTTCTCAAAATAACCAAACTCATCAAATTCCCAAAGCCAGTTAATCACCATATAGATTAACTATTACAGTTCTATCATGTCAGATCCATAATCAATATGTAAAATCATTATACATAGGCCATAGATTTCACATATATTTAACCAAGGATTCCATGTTCCCGTAACATTGCTCGCTCCACAATAGCGGCATTCTAAACCCAGCGCACGCTCAACAATAGCGGCGTCATAACCGGTGGTCGCTCAACGGCGACAACACCCAACCGTTGCTCGCTCGAAAGCGGCACCCTATGATTTCCAATGTATGTCTATTTATCACAGTTACCATATACCATGTATTTCACTATCCAATTATTGCAAGTACCATAAACCATGCATTCAATACCCATTTATTGTAAATACCACCAACCATGCATTTCAATGCCCATTTATTACAAATACCCGATATCATGCATTTCACTATTGCAACATTACAAAAGGCTATGCTCGTACGTTAGGCGTACCTTAGAATTCCGTAGTCCATATCAAGCCTGGCTTGAGTTCCATGCCCCGAGAAACATGTGCTAAAACACATAAATATTCACAATTAATTACGAACATGCAACCCATGCTCAAGCACACCCATAACCCTCAAAATATTGTCAACCCACGACAATTTACCATTTACAAGACCCGGGGCAGGGCATATACAGGGAGGGGAAACGAATGAGACAATATCAAAAATTGCTCAAGAACCACTCCTAAAATTCGAACCCCAACCACACAAATCAAATCCAAAAAATCACCATAATTCATTTAAAACATGAATTAATCAATCAACAACATGAATAATCGCCCCACATGCGAAACCCCCAAAATTCGAATTTAAAGCCCTAAATTCGAATCCAATTCCTCAATTCGAACCCAATAAGCATCTAAACCATAAATTAATTAATTAACAACAAGAATCAACATCCCCAAGCCAAAGCCCCAAATTTTCGAACATAAACCCCCTAAAATCGAACATAACTCCACGCACACAGCATACAAAATCGAACCATTAAGCAACAATTTTTCGAACCATGAAAGTGTGGAATAATCGACCCAAACCAAGCACCAAAACGCCCCAAAAACACCTGAAAGAAATCCCCAAAATCGTACCAAAAATCGAGCCCCAAATCGAAGAAATTCCAGTTTCGAACCCTAGCGTTTCCAGCAGAAATCCGAGCTCCATTCGCGACCAAACCTCAAATTGATTGTATGAATAGGACCGCCTGGAAGAGACGAACGCGGCGGCGGGTCGGACGCGCCGAACGGCGGCCGGACGGCGGCGGGCGCAAGCCTTTTACGCGCGGGGGTCAAAAGGGGATCGGGAATCGCGGCTACGGGGAGAGAGAAGGAGGGGGAAGAAAATGGTTCCGATAATTAAAATCCCGGGTTTAATTGGTATTTATAGCAAAAATACCCCGAAATACTAATAGCCCCACAAATACAGCATGATTCATTAAAAATCATCTGTTTTTAAAAACTCTCTCTCTAACTCAAAAACTCCCTACCGGTGTCCACACCAAGCACCCGAGATTCCGAGTCACACTAAAAACCCAACTCGCAGGTTTTCACCGGAATGAGAATACGATCTCAACCTCGGGATCCAACGATCCCAAATGCCCGATTTACCAACCTCGGGAGATGCCAAACCGCAATTAATTCCTAATTGCCACAATTAAAAAATCCATCAAGGATTAATACAACACCGGGATTACCACCATAATTCCCGGACATCACAGCCTCTCTAGGTTCACCTCAAACCTACCAATAAGACGGACGTTTCCGCACGGCACACCATACCGTGGGAAGAAAAATCAATAGAGTATTGAGTTTTTACCCAACATTCCTCTAATGCCGATACACTCTGGACACTCCAATGTCCCCATGTACTTAACATAACCTGATCCTACTCCTTTAGGACCCATTCTACACCCTCAAGGGTGGTGTGACCATGTCTACCACATGTCATATCGACAGAAGGCGAGTAATTTCCTCCATGATTACTCATGTCGTCAGATTACATGGCCAAAAGCCATTCCAACGAGCATACCTCAAGGGTATCACCACTCGTAATATGATCACCTCAAACATATGCTGTGGTACAATCACATTACAGCGCGTCCATCCATTTCTCGAGCGACCCGCTCGGTATAAGGGTCACGTCAATCGGTGACGTAAACACCACCTTGTGCTCGGCACTGGCACACAAGGCATACAACTGAATACGTATACTCAACGCATTGTTCATCGTAACGATGATGCATGTCTAATAAGACATCCCCCACACCATCGTCATCGTCATCCCGTGACGACACATGCCCACTCATGGCATCTAAGGCATCGTCAACTAGTGACGATACATGTCAACAATGACATCTAAACAACCCAGTCAACTTGTGACGGTCCATGTACATCAACGTATGTCATCCATCATCATGCTAGTAAAATAGTCATAATAAAACATGCATATCAACGCATGCCAGCTATAATAATGCTAATAGAATAGCAATATCCCATACCTCATCGCTAACAAGATAGCGGCATACCTGTCTCCGTCACTCAATAATAGTGCGTAATCAGCACCCATCGCTCAAAGGCGGCAAAATCCTGTGCTGATTACATAGCGGCACAATCCATCGCTATAGAATCGACGGCATGATACCTCGTCATATAATAAGTGGCACGAAACCTCGCTATACACCTGAGCATGAATCATCGTCCACATAATAGCGGAAAGAGGCATCGCTATCAACATATCCGGCGGCACGAATCATCGCCAATCCTCATAGAAGAATGAGTCATCGTAAATCATCATATACATATGCTCAACGGCATGAACCATCATCAACCGACACAGCGGAATGTCTCATGGCTATACATATGTCTTGCGGTATGAATCATCGCCCATCATCATAGAGGAATGAATCATCATCATCGACACAGCGGAATACATCGTCGCTATCATCCGTGTCCTCATAAAGAAATGATTATAAATCCACACAGCGGAATACATCATTGCTATCATCCGTGTCTTCATAAAGAAATGAATATAAATCGACACAGCGGACTACATCGTCGCTATCATCCGTGTCCTCTTAAAGAAATGAATATAAATCGACACAGCAGAATACATCACCGCTATCATCCGTGTCCTCATAAAGAAATGAATATAAATCGACACAGCGGAATACATCACCGCTATCATCCATGTCCTCATAAAGAAATGAATATAAATCGACACAGCGGAATACATCACCGCTATCATCCGTGTCCTCATAAAGAAATGAATCATCACAACAAGCGGCATCTCATCCTCGCTTCTTCATACAAGCGGTATCTCATCCTCGCTTCGTATGGAATACCCCGCCTCCATGTGCAAGCGAGCCTCCCCCCTCCCGCTCCACATTTTTAGCGGTATAAGCATAAGCTTCTTCATACAAGCGGTATCTCATCCTCGCTTCGTATGGAATACCCCGCCTCCATGTGCAAGCGAGCCTCCCCCCTCCCGCTCCACATTTTTAGCGGTAAAAACGTAAGTATAAAATTCTCACTATGATAAACAAGACTCCTGGAATTTATAATCATCATTCCTTTTTATACTCCATATTTCCTGTAACCTGCAACCATCACGGTTAGCAACAATAGCCATATACGCTATGCATCAAACATTCAATGCATATATGCAACAACTTGCAAGTCAATACGTATACCAAGACATGTTACCTCGGAAATATCCCTTTACCTGATTTTCTTACAAAATCAGATTCCTTGGCACGTAACACACGGAGTGCCAGACATCACTATTAATGCCATCCTATCGTGTTCCACACGATTCCTGCAACCACAATGGTTAGCAATACCACTTTTCATATCATAAAAGCACATAAACAATTAGTTATGTCGTGCAACATTAATGCCATCATGCATAAATATGTGCTATCAATAACTTCCTAGGCCCTTAACAGCCCCAATGAGCAACCCGGCTCTGATACCACTAATGTAAGGACCCCAAGCCCTTAACCCTTGATTAGTGTATTAATAATTACGTGTGGCACATGCTTTCAATAAAATCAATCGGGAAACTCAGATGATACTTTACCATTGAATGGCAATTACAAAATTTCTTTAATATTCAACATTAAGATCATCTCTACCAACAAATAGACTCATAGATTTCGCCCATTTCCATCCCCATTACACCACTTTTTACATTGTGGACTTTTATAAAAATTTGGGCAGAGTCTCCCCATAAATAGAGCCATCCCGAAATAAAAGCACATCACATAATATAGTTCCCGGCTAGGGAAAACACATACTCAACAGAATACATCAACACTAAGTAAATTCCCAGCCAGGGAAGACACCACACCTAAGACAACATAAGTGGGTTTCAACACCCACAATATACACCAATGACTCTCATATCATTAGCAATTCTACCCTTAATTGCATGCAACATAGAATGTGTGATGCCCCGAAAATAATTATATGCAATTTGAGCATTAATGATGGTCATGTGATTATTTATGTTGGTAATTAATTATATGATGGGTAATGAAGTGTTAGCATGATTTAATTATATTGATTACCAATTATGAGGAAAGCATGAATTTAAGGGAAGTTTGTAGCATGTTGTAAAATGCTTTTAAAATACCAAGTGGAGTATTTTATACATCATGTTAAGTTTGGGGTACAATTTTTAATTAAATTAAACAACCCCTTTTTAATCCTTTACCCATCACTTTAACCCCACTTTACCATTCACTTTTTAAAAATCCCCAAAACCACTTCCCAACCCCAAACCCTTCCCATTTTCGAGATCCACCAAAGAAGGAGAAGGAAAGCTTCACAAAAACTTTGTTTGTGTGATCTTTGTTAGGATTTGGAGCCTACAAGAGGTATGGAACCATTCCTAAAAGTTTTATGATGTTTGGTGTTGAAATGGGTTAGTTTTTGATGCTTTATGTGGGTTTGTTTTGTGTATATGTTGTTTATGGTTGGGGTATGATTTATGGTCATATGAGGATGTTTATTGAAGATCTGTAGTGATTTGGTATGGTTGGTGTTTTAATACTTGAGTTTGTTTGAGGTGGGGAAGGAGAAGGATGAATAGTGCCCGAAAATCGGACCTACAGGACTCGGCGATCGATCGGCACCTTCCACCGATCGATCGCGAGCTACAGGGGAGAAGGCAGTAGCCTTCAGCGATCGATCGCGAGTTTGGCGCGATCGATCGGCGAGGTCGCGATCGATCGGCGCAAACTCGGCGATCGATCGCGAATTGTAAAATTTTGTTGGGCGAGGCAGTGTAGTCTCGCGATCGATCGGGGCTATATGGCGATCGATCGCGAGACACCAAAATTGGTGTTTTTGGATATTTTTGTGGGATTTTTGGATATTGGACTATATTTAGCTTCTAATATCGATTTGTATGGTTGTGTAGAACCATCCCAGGTACCCACAACTTCAAGGAGATAGAGTTCTACAATCTCTCCACTTTTGGAATTAAGGTACGTAAGAGACGTACGGGCATCAGAAGGTAAACAATACTCCTATATTATGATCATTCTATGATTGCATAAGAATTTACGATGCTATGATGATGTGTATAATGAATAAAGATGATAAGATGTTTAAGATGATGTTATGATAAGTAAGTTCATGATGAAGATGATTTTATAATGAATAAAGATGATAAGATGTTTAAGATGATGTTATGATAAATAAAGATGATTTTTTTATGATGAATAAAGATGAGAAGATGCTTACGATGATGTTATGATAAATGATGATGATGTCTATGATGAATAAAGATGACGAGGCGCTTACGATGATGTTATGATAAATGATGATGACGAGATACTTACGATGATGTTATGATAAATGAAGATGATATGACGTTACTATAACGATTATGATGAGACGATGATATCTATAAGATGATAATGCTTATATGATAATGATGTTTACAAGATGATGATGTCTATAAGATGCTATGATGTTTATGATGAATATGAAACTATGTTATTAAGAATGGTTGAATGTCCGGTGGTTATTATGGGCAAGCGAGGAAGGTCTTGCCGCTCACATAACTGAGCGATGGGGTACATCCGCTATCAAGGTGTAGCGAGGGGTATCATCCGCTGAGCGATGGGGTACATCCGTTATCAAGGCGTAGCGATGGGTATCATCCGCTGAATAAAGAGATACATCCGCTATCAAGGCGTAGCGATGGGTATCATACGATGTGTTATGTCGAGCGAGGGGGGGGGGGGGGGGGGGGGCAATTGTGCCG
The DNA here is from genome assembly GCA_907163345.1 of Haberlea rhodopensis. Taxonomy (NCBI): domain Eukaryota; kingdom Viridiplantae; phylum Streptophyta; class Magnoliopsida; order Lamiales; family Gesneriaceae; genus Haberlea; species Haberlea rhodopensis. The sequence continues at coordinate 2,528,295 of CAJQUN010000059.1, forward strand.
CTGTCATAATAGAACCGGGACAGTTCCACTTCTAATTAACATAGTTTGATGTGATCATATATGTGAAGTATGATTTTAATCGTTTACGCCGAGAACTAACGATTATATGCATGACTATGAAACAGGGACAACCAAAGAGGGTTAATGCGATTAACCAGGAAGTATACATTACCCATTTACTTCATGCATTTATTTATATGCCATTACCCTATGATGTTGAGTAATGATGTACATGCTCACGATGGGTTGTTCCTGTAGGTACACATTTGGATTAGGAGGGCTATGGGCAGGGTTGAAGAAGTGAGCTTTGTGATGCCCCGAAATTAATTAATGGTAACTTGGACATTAATTATGTTTACATGTTGGATCAGGGTTTCATGGATTTATGTGTTGGGTATTAAGATGTTAACATGATTAATTGTGTTAAATTATCAATTATGAGGAAGATATGATTTTAAATGAAGTTTAGAGCATTGTTGTAAAGTGCTTTTAAAATACCAAGTTGGGTATTTTATACATCATGTTAAGTTTGGGGTACAATTTTAATTAAGAAAAAGTAAACCCCCTTTTTAAATCCCCTACCCATCACTTTAACCCCTTTACCTTTCACTTTATTAAAAACCCCCAAATCACTTCCCAACCCCAAACCCTACCCCATTTTCGAAACTCACCAAAAGAGGAGGAGAAAAGTCCCACAAAATCCTTATTTGTGTGATCTTTGCTAGGATTTGGAGCCTACAAGAGGTATGGAACCATTCCTACAAGTTTTATGATGTTTGGTGTTGAAATGGGTTAAGTTTTGATGTTTTATGTGGGTTTATTTGGGGTATGTGTTGTTTATGGTTGGGGTATGATTTTTTGAAGTGTTTATGTTGGTTTTAGTGGGTTATGTTGTTATTGAAGTTATGAGGAAGTTTGGTTTTGGGGTGGTATGTGAAGGAGCTTGAAAAATGAGCATTAATGGCAAAAATTCGATGTACAGCACTCGGCGATCGATCGCCCGTCCTTGGCGATCGATCGCGAGCGTCCAGTACCAGCCAGAAGCATTTGGCGATCGATCGCCACTTTTGGGCGATCGATCGGCGGGCCTGGCGATCGATCGCGCCAAAAGTGGCGATCGATCGCCAAGAAGGAGATTTTGGCCCCTCGTCCAGTGCGATCTCGCGATCGATCGCGCCTGGGCGGCGATCGATCGCGAGCTGAAGAAAAGTGGATTTTTGATTTTTTGTGGGATTTTTGGATATTGGACTATGTTTAGCTTCTAATATCAATTTGTATGGTTGTGTAGAACCATCCCAGGTGCCCACAACATCCAGGAGATAAAGCTCTCCAAATTCTCCACTTTTGGGAATTAAGGTACGTAAGAGACGTACGAGCATCGGACGGTAAACCATGCCCTTACATATTATGATGATGTTTAAGATGATGTTTACGATGATGACGTTTAAGATGATGTTATGATGATGATATCTATGATGATATTTATAATGATGATGTTTATGATGATGTTATGATGATGATGCTTATGACGATGTTATGATGATGATGCTTATGATGATGTTACGATGATGATGCTTAAGATGATGTTTATGATAACGATGTTATGAGGACGTCTATAATGACGAAGTTTATGATAAGGTCATACGATGTGTATGATTGGGTAAGACGCCCATGTGGTAAGACACCACCCAAAGCATATGATTGGGTAAGATGCCCTCGTGGTAAGATGCCACGCAATGTCATGATATGGTAAGACGCCATATGATTGGGTAAGATGCCCACAGGGTAAGATGCCACGCAATGTTTATAATATGGTAAGACGCCATATGATTGGGTAAGATGCCCACGTGGTAAGATGCCACGCAATGATTATGATATGGTAAGATGCCATACAATGGGGTAAGACGCCCCAATATATGAATAAGAGTCAGGGATAACCAAGGAGGTCGGAGGACGACCAACAACTTTTACTTAACTAAGATGTTATGCATTATTGTATGCTTTTATATAATGTTAAGTAAATATACGAATGATCATGATGTGTTATCCCTGTAGGTACACTTTTGGACCAAGGGCCTAGGGTCGGGTTGAGGAAGTGAACTAAAGGGAGCATGATGAACGTAGGATGCAGGATTTTTGATAGTCTCTACTCTAGGAGTAGTGTAAATCTATAGCTTTAACATTCTTTATTGGGAATGTAATTAAATAGCTTTGAAAACTTTATTTTTGGCCTGTAATCTCCCTAGCTCAAACTACAACCGGAACCCTTAAGAGGTTTTAATTGCATGTTCTGTCCCATTTATGTGTACTAAATGATATTAAGGTAGGAAGACCCTACAAGCTTCGAGATGCCTTATGAATTAGGATTCAGGATTTGGTATAGTCTCTACTCCAGGAGTAGTATAATTCTATAGCGCCATTCATTTGAGAATGTAATTAATTTGCTTGAAGTTTTATTTTGGCCTGTAATTCTAATAACTCACGTAATAACCGGAGCCCTAAGCTGTCTGTGATGCATGTTTAGCCCTAATTATTTCTTGCTTATGATGTTAAGGTAGGAAGGTCCTACAGAATGAAAGAGAGAAAGGCTCATGCCTTTATATACAACCCATATACAAGTATAACCGTGCTCACATGCGAGCATCATAAATGTGTATATAACCCTTGGGTGTATATAAGTACTCTATACGATACCGTGCTCCATCAAGCCCTGGTACCACGATCCTGGGAGTACATCCAATCAACAGCTCGAGCTCAGCTCCACAGCCATCGATGTACCTGTTCACCTGCCCCAACAGAGACAGCCCCCAACGGGGTGAGCATACCAATACACAAAATCCCATAATCACAATAATGAAATTCATAATTTACAACAAAAGTAAATACTAATGAATTTTAAATGATACTCCCTGGATGGCAACGTCCTCATCCGGGATTCCGTGTACTGTCTCTGTTATCAAAATCATCAAACTCATCAAATCTCAAAAATCAGTAAATCAACACATTGATTAACTCATCGCATGCCTGATTCTCAAATATCATAATTAATGATTCCAAATTCATTATACATACAAATATAGATATCTCAATATCTAATTCTGATTTCTCAACTTCACTATCAATCACAAATAGCTCAAATGCCTCGCATTTATTTTACCAATTCTCCATTATACTCAGACATCTCAAATGTCTTACAATGATTACATGATTCCATTTACAATGATTACATGATTCCACAGTCATTCTCAGACATCTCAATGCCCTACAATGGTCATATAAATCCAGTACCCCATATATCATGTAAGGTTATACTACTCTAGTATTACGCACGCTTGTGGCAGCGATGTCAAGATTAGGTCGTTCCATAGTTATATCAACACATATATATATAACCATACCCATAACCATCTAATGCAATTAAAATACATTATGCATTTCACAAATGCTCTCATATAAAGTAATGCTCATACGTCGCACGTACCTTAAATCTCCGTAGTTCGAGCCAAACTTTGCTCGTGTTCCATGCCCCGAGGAACGATGTGCTAACACGATAAATAATTCACAATTATTTACCAACATGCAACCCATGCTCAAGCACACCCATAACCCTCAAAAATATTGCCAACACACGACAATTAACCATTTAAAAGACCAGGGGCAGGGCACATGCAGGGAGGGAAAACGAATGAGACAATATCGAAAATTGTTCAAGAACACCCTTCAATTTTTCGAACCCTTAACATCACAATTCGAACCCAAACTAAGCACCATATGTAAGGACCTCAAGCCCTTAACCCTTAATTAGTGTATTAACCATTATGTGTGGCACATGCTTTCAATAAAAAGTCAATCGGGAAGCTCAAATGATGCTTACAAAATTCCTTTAATATTCAACGTTATAAGATTATCTCTACTAACATATAGACTCATAGAGTTGCCCATTACCATCCCCATTTTGCCACTTTTCACATTGTGGACTTTTATAAAAATTTGGGCAGAGTCTCCCCGTAAATTGAGCTATCCCAAAACAAAAGCACATCATATAATATAATTCCCGGCCAGGGAATACACAATACCCAACAGAATACTGAACACAAAGTAAACTCCCAGCCAGGGAAGACACCACACATAAGACGACAAAAGTGGGTTTCAACACCCACATAATACACTAACGACTCTCATATCATTAGCAATTCTACCACAATTGCATGCAACATATAATGAAAGAGAGAAAGGCTCATGCCTTTATATACAACCCACATACAAGAATATCCATGCTCACAAGCGAGCATCATAAATGTGTATATAAACCTCGGGTGTATATAAGTACCCTATACGATACCGTGCTCCATCAAGCCCTGGTACCACGATCCTGTGAGTGCATCCAATCAACAGCTCGAGCCCAGCTCCATAGCCATCGATGCACCTGTTCACCTGCCCCAACAGAGACAGCCCCCAACGGGGTGAGCATACCAATACACAAAATCTCATAATCACAATAATGAAATTCATAATTTACAACACAAGTAAATATTAATGAATTTTAAATGATACTCCCTGGATGGCAACATCCTCATCCGGGATTCCGTGTACTGTCCCTGTTCTCACAATCATCAAACTCATCAAATCTCATAAATCAGTAAATCAACACATTGATTTAACTCATAGCATGCCTGATTCTCAAGTATCAATAATCAATGATTCCAAGTTCATTATACATACAAATATAGATATCTCAATATCTAGTACTGATTTCTCAATTTCGGTATCAATCATAGATAGCTCAAATGCCTAGCATTTATTTTACCAATTTTCCATTATACCTAGACATCTCACATGTCTTATAATGAGTACATGATCCCACGATCATTCTCAGGCATCTCAAATGCCTTACAATGGTCATATAGGCCCAGTACCCCATATATATCAACACATAAATATAGCCATGCGCACACCCATCGATGAAGTCAATATACATTATGCATTTCACAAATGCTCTCATATAAAGTAATGCTCGTACGTCGCACGTACCTTAAATCTCCGAAGTCCGAGCCAAACCTTGCTCGAGTTCCATGCTCCGAGGAACGATGTGCTAACAGGATAAATTAATTCACATTAATTACGAACATGCAACTCATGCTCAAGCACACCCATAACCCTCAAAAATATTGTCAACACACGACAATAAACCAATATCGAAAATTGCTCAAGAATTCCCCACAAATTTTCGAACCTTCACAACACAAGTCGAACCCAATTAAACACCATAATTCATCTAAACATGAATTAATCAATCAACAACATGAATAATCGTCCCACATGCCAAACCCCCAAAATTCGAATTCAAAGCCCTAAATTCGAATCCAATTCCTCAATTTCGAACACAATCAAGCATCATAATGCATCTAAAACATGAATTAAACAACTACTAACAAGAATCATCACTCCTTGTCAAAAACCCCAATTTTCGAACCCTAACTCATGAAAATCGAGCTGAAATTCGAACCAAATGCAACAAATATTTCGAACCACAAAAGTCTGAAATCATCGACTCAAAATCAGCTCAAAAACGCCCCAAAAACACCAGAATAATCGTACCAAAAACATACCAAAATCGAGCCCCAAAAATCGGATGAACTCCAGTTTTCGAAGCCTACGCTTTCTGCAGAAATCCGAGCTCAAATCGCGACCAAACTTCAAATTGATGGTATGGATAGGAGCGCCTGGAAGAGACGAATCCAACGGCGGGTGGCACGCGCCGAACGGCGGCCGGACGGCGGCGGGCGGAGGCCTTTTGTGCGCGGGGGTCAAAGGGGATCGGGAAAGGGCCGCGCGCGAGGAGAGAGAAACGGGGTGCTGAAATGGTTCCGACAATTAAAATCTCGGGTTCAACTGGTATTTATAGCAAAAATACCCCAAAATACTAATAGTCCCACAAATACATCATGATTCATTAAAAATCATCTGTTTTCAAAAATTCTCTCTCTAACTCAAAAACCCCCTACCACACCAAGCACCCGAGATTCCGAGTCACACTAAAAACCCAACTCACAGGTTTTCACCGAAATGAGAATACGATCTCAACCTCGGGATCCAACGATCCCAACTACTCAAATAGACGAGCCCAGAAGGCCCAACACCTCGATTAAACTCCAATTGCCACGTAAAACAACTTTACGGGTTATTAATACTCCGGGATTAACATCCATAATTTCTGGTCATCACAATATCCCCCACTAAAAGAATTTCGTCCTCGAAATTAGCACCGGTGTATCACGTAACACCCGGGCTACACAACTACAAGAAGTCATAACCTCGATTCCTGACCAGTATCAGAATCGTCTTAAAAACCTCGAGAATACTTATCTCACATCGAACTCTGAAACAGAGCGACATACCAAAACCAACATATCACCCAAGAGGCAAAACATACCTCGATGCGGTTCATCCCAAAAGTCAGTCCCTCATGACTGCAAAACAACCAATACTTACGACTGTAAATCAGACAGTCATCCTCAGTTCTAATACAACTAGTAAGAACGCACCCTGAATGACACCTCAACCGTGAGAGCGTTGACCTCGTGTCAATCTCTGGTGTGGAATAGACTTCCAAATCCATCATAACGTCAAAGAGCGTCAGCACCACTCAACGCTAATAATCCAAAAGCAGTTAGGCAACTGAAACTGCAAGGATTCGAATCGCTCCGATTCCATCGTAGATATCGTCCAATGATATCTTTATCATGACTCACGATGTCTAACATACATCGTTACAAGGGAAACATTAGCATACCACGGTGCACACATACCAAACCTGGTTTCCACTTTCAAACCTCCTCCATCGAATGAGCAGTCGCATCATTGCAACTCAATTTGGGCAAATCACGGCCGCAGATTCACATAGAAGACATCTCACAAGATACCCACCTCCGGATATTCCAAGGATCACATCCTGATCATAAACAAACCATCGAGACTCCACAGAGTTCAAATTCTGAAAGGACATGCAATAAACCCATTGCATCCTCAACGCTTGTGTCGGCAGCGACACCCAACCAATCTGAATTCCTGCCATCCCTTGGCAATCCTAGGATTTAACAATCCAAACTTGGGAAGGCTATCGTATAACTCGGAGGAAAACACCAATAAGGAAATACCTTAACCCACACAAGATAACCCCTCCTCAAAGGGAGTCAACTAACTCCACGATTGTTTCTCATAATTATCGTGCCATAGAGATTCCCAATCTCAAGGTGTTCCATATCTCTCATCAGAGATTTAACCATCCAAAAATAGCATAACTCTATGCTTGACAAAAAGGGAATCAATAACTGGCATCCGTACACTCACCGGTATACCTGCCCAAGCACTGACATCACATGCATACTCAATGCACTTGGTTCGGGTATCTACAACATACCCCTAAGCCCCAAACACAACTGTCAATTCTGAGTCATTCCATTGCATTGGAGAATGATAATCGATGATCAACAACACGGCGTGATTCCCAAAATCAACACCACACGTACCAACTTACCGAATCTTTCAAAGATTTCCAAATGGGTATAATACTACCTCCTTCCCTACAAGGGGAGTGCCATCGAACTCGAGATCCACAAGTCTCGAACCACTGTTCGGAAAACTGGATACAATAACACCCATTGCATCCCAAATGCACGGGTTCCCTCAGATCGAGTCAATAACGACCTGATGACTCTCTTGTTAGTACTCCAACATTATGAGCTGCCCCAGACAAATCCCTCAAAACAATAGACGTATGAACGTTCTCATGGGGTGTCACATGCCTCAACATCATGCTACAAAGGGACAATAAAAAGCCTGCCAAAAGCTTTCATCGTATCATCATACGATTCACCAAACTCGGTTCCATCGTGCAGTATCATGGCTCCAACAATCACACTATATCATTACCACGATATCTGGCTAGCAAAGCACTGTCTCCATAGGCTCGTACCAGCTTATCGACGTGACACACGTCCCAATCCGGTATACCATACCGTACAAATTATTAGAGTTGTGGGTCATCGCCCAGCATATCTCTAAAATACCAAGCACAATGGACAACCCGGTGTCCTTGCTCACTTATGATGCAATCATAATCCGTTAAGACTTATCCCACACCCTCAGGGTGGGTGCAACCATGTCTACCCTACATCACAACACAAGCGAGTAGTTTCCTCAATGACTACTCTTACCACCAATCACTTGGCCCTAGCCAAACCAACGAGCATACCCAAGGGTATCATTGCTCGACAAATATATACTTCGAATATGTGCTGCGGTATAATTCCTATACGGCGCACCCAATAGTTCCTCGAGCAACTTGCTCGGCATAATGGTCTCGTCACCTAGTGACTCAGACACTACCATGTGCCCACCAAGGCACTCAAACCATATAACCAAATACATAACATAAATGTATTAATCATCAAAACGACGCCACACGTCTACATAGAACATCAACTATGTCATCGTCATCCCGTGACGGCATATGTCAACATATGACATCCAACTAACATCGTCAAACATACGACGGTACATGGCAATACACGACATCCATAATCTCATCGTCAAACACATGGCATATATATAGCAACACATAGTATCCACAATAATGCTAACACAAGTAATATGCCATACCTCATCGCTATCAATATAGCGGCATACCTGTCTCCGTCGCTCGATAATAGTACGTAGTCAGCACCCATCGCTCGAAGGCGGCAAAATCCTGTGCTGAGCACATAGCGGCACAATCCATCGCTATAGAATCGACGGCATTATACCTCGTCATATAATAAGTGGCATGAAACCTCGCTATACACCTGAGCATGAATCATCGTCCACATAATAGCGGAAAGAGGCATCGCTAGCAATATATCCGGCGGCAAGAACCATCGCCAATCAATATAGCGGAATGAACCATCGCTATCCATATACATGGCGGCAAGAACCATCGCCAGTAAATATAGCGGAATAAACCATCGCTATCAATATCCATGGCGGCAAGAACCATCGCCAGTCAATATAGCGGCATGAACCATCGCTATCAATATACATGGCGGCAAGAACCATCGCCAGTCAATATAGCGGCATGAACCATCGCTATCAATATACATGCCGGCAAGAACCATCGCCAGTCAATATAGCGGCATGAACCATCGCTATCAATATCCATGGCGGCAAGAACAATCGCCAGTCAATATAGCCGATCCCTAGTCATTGTCACGGTAGTGTATTTTAAGGCCCCTCGCTCAAGTAAAAACATGCGGTACTCCCACCCCTCGCTTCACATATAGGCGGCATAGAATAACCTCGCTTAAATGGACATGCGGTACTCCCACCCCTCGCCTCACATTTTAGCGGCAAATATTCTTTCCTCGCCTCATATGCTAACCACGCTTCAATGTGACATGCGGCGCTCCCACCCCTCGCTTCACATTTTAGCGGCACAAAATAATAAATAGCGGCAAGCATTTAAAATCATCACTCATCCATAACAATGACTCATGGGATATTCACCAAGTATTTCATCCATACCTGCATCACAAAGCATAATCCATATACCAACATACATCATCATGAGTGTATTTTAATGCACCTCGCTCAAATGCGACATGCGGTACTCCCACCCCTCGCTTCAACATTTGGCGGCAAAGCATTAAAATCATCACTACATGTATACATGCAACCACAATGCATAATTCCAGGATGTATATAAATGCAGGTTACCGTTTCGTGTCTTTTCAACCATGGCCTTAGCCTTTCCACGTCATAGTGTCCCTACAGGAACAATTCCAAACCATGAGCATACGATAATCCATATTCCAGACAATATGATTATAATGAGTAAATGCATAAACTATGAGTACAAAGTACTTCCTGTATCCCAATGCATTTCAAAATGCTCCACTTGGTTGTCCCTGTGTCACAACTCACAATCATAATCAACAAGTTATATTATGATTCTATAGATGTCATGACATATAATCGTTTCACTATGATCACATATCACAAATGCACATAAGCAAAATAGTTGTGTCACACCACACTAACTACTATCATGCATAAATATGTGCTACTCATCCCTATCAGCATGTTCCAGGCCCTCAACAGCCCCAAAGAGCTAACCACTGCTCTGATACCACTAATGTAAGGACCCCAAGCCCTTAACCCTTAATTAGTGTATTAACCATTATGTGTGGCACATGCTTTCAATAAAAAGTCAATCGGGAAGCTCAAATGATGCTTACAAAATTCCTTTAATATTCAACGTTATAAGATTATCTCTACTAACATATAGACTCATAGAGTTGCCCATTACCATCCCCATTTTGCCACTTTTCACATTGTGGACTTTTATAAAAATTTGGGCAGAGTCTCCCCGTAAATTGAGCTATCCCAAAACAAAAGCACATCATATAATATAATTCCCGGCCAGGGAATACACAATACCCAACAGAATACTGAACACAAAGTAAACTCCCAGCCAGGGAAGACACCACACATAAGACGACAAAAGTGGGTTTCAACACCCACATAATACACTAACGACTCTCATATCATTAGCAATTCTACCACAATTGCATGCAACATATAATGAAAGAGAGAAAGGCTCATGCCTTTATATACAACCCACATACAAGAATATCCATGCTCACAAGCGAGCATCATAAATGTGTATATAAACCTCGGGTGTATATAAGTACCCTATACGATACCGTGCTCCATCAAGCCCTGGTACCACGATCCTGTGAGTGCATCCAATCAACAGCTCGAGCCCAGCTCCATAGCCATCGATGCACCTGTTCACCTGCCCCAACAGAGACAGCCCCCAACGGGGTGAGCATACCAATACACAAAATCTCATAATCACAATAATGAAATTCATAATTTACAACACAAGTAAATATTAATGAATTTTAAATGATACTCCCTGGATGGCAACATCCTCATCCGGGATTCCGTGTACTGTCCCTGTTCTCACAATCATCAAACTCATCAAATCTCATAAATCAGTAAATCAACACATTGATTTAACTCATAGCATGCCTGATTCTCAAGTATCAATAATCAATGATTCCAAGTTCATTATACATACAATATAGATATCTCAATATCTAGTACTGATTTCTCAATTTCGCTATCAATCATAGATAGCTCAAATGCCTAGCATTTATTTTACCAATTTTCCATTATACCTAGACATCTCACATGTCTTATAATGAGTACATGATCCCACGATCATTCTCAGGCATCTCAAATGCCGTACAATAGGTCATATAGGCCCAGTACCCCATATATATCAACACATAAATATAGCCATGCGCACACCCATCGATGAAGTCAATATACATTATGCATTTCACAAATGCTCTCATATAAAGTAATGCTCGTACGTCGCACGTACCTTAATCTCCGAAGTCCGAGCCAAACCTTGCTCGAGTTCCATGCTCCGAGGAACGATGTGCTAACACGATAAATTAATTCACATTAATTACGAACATGCAACCCATGCTCAAGCACACCCATAACCCTCAAAAATATTGTCAACACACGACAATAAACCAATATCGAAAATTGCTCAAGAATTCCCCACAAATTTTCGAACCTTCACAACACAAGTCGAACCCAATTAAACACCATAATTCATCTAAACATGAATTAATCAATCAACAACATGAATAATCGCCCCACATGCCAAACCCCCAAAATTCGAATTCAAAGCCCTAAATTCGAATCCAATTCCTCAATTTCGAACACAATCAAGCATCATAATGCATCTAAAACATGAATTAAACAATTACTAACAAGAATCATCACTCGTTGTCAAAAACCCCAATTTTCGAACCCTAACTCATGAAAATCGAGCTGAAATTCGAACCAAATGCAACAAATATTTCGAACCACAAAAGTCTGAAATCATCGACTCAAAATCAGCTCAAAAACGCCCCAAAAACACCAGAATAATCGTACCAAAAACATACCAAAATCGAGCCCCAAAAATCGGATGAACTCCAGTTTTCGAAGCCTACGCTTTCTGCAGAAATCCGAGCTCAAATCGCGACCAAACTTCAAATTGATGGTATGGATAGGAGCGCCTGGAAGAGACGAATCCAACGGCGGGTGGCACGCGCCGAACGGCGGCCGGACGGCGGCGGGCGGAGGCCTTTTGTGCGCGGGGGTCAAAGGGGATCGGGAAAGGGCCGCGCGCGAGGAGAGAGAAACGGGGTGCTGAAATGGTTCCGACAATTAAAATCTCGGGTTCAACTGGTATTTATAGCAAAAATACCCCAAAATACTAATAGTCCCACAAATACATCATGATTCATAATCATCTTTTTTCAAAAATTCTCTCTCTAACTCAAAAACCCCCTACCGGTGCCCACACCAAGCACCCGAGATTCCGAGTCACACTAAAAACCCAACTCACAGGTTTTCACCGAAATGAGAATACGATCTCAACCTCGGGATCCAACGATCCCAACTACTCAAATAGACGAGCCCAGAAGGCCCAACACCTCGATTAAACTCCAATTGCCACGTAAAACAACTTTACGGGTTATTAATACTCCGGGATTAACATCCATAATTCCTGGTCATCACAATATCCCCCACTAAAAGAATTTCGTCCTCGAAATTAGCACCGGTGTATCACGTAACACCCGGGCTACACAACTACAAGAAGTCATAACCTCGATTCCTGACCATATCAGAATCGTCTTAAAAACCTCGAGAATACTTATCTCACATCGAACTCTGAAACAGAGCGACATACCAAAACCAACATATCACCCAAGAGGCAAAACATACCTCGATGCGGTTCATCCCAAAAGTCAGTCCCTCATGACTGCAAAACAACCAATACTTACGACTGTAAATCAGACAGTCATCCTCAGTTCTAATACAACTAGTAAGAACGCACCCTGGAATGACACCTCAACCGTGAGAGCGTTGACCTCGTGTCAATCTCTGGTGTGGAATAGACTTCCAAATCCATCATAACGTCAAGCGTCAGCACCACTCAACGCTAATAATCCAAAAGCAGTTAGGCAACTGAAACTGCAAGGATTCGAATCGCTCCCGATTCCATCGTAGATATCGTCCAATGATATCTTTATCATGACTCACGATGTCTAACATACATCGTTACAAGGGAAACATTAGCATACCACGGTGCACACATACCAAACCTGGTTTCCACTTTCAAACCTCCTCCATCGAATGAGCAGTCGCATCATTGCAACTCAATTTGGGCAACTCACGGCCGCAGATTCACACAGAAGACATCTCACAAGATACCACCTCCGGATATTCCAAGGATCACATCCTGATCATAAACAAACCATCGAGACTCCACAGAGTTCAAATTCTGAAAGGACATGCAATAAACCCACTGCATCCTCAACGCTTGTGTCGGCAGCGACACCCAACCAATCTGAATTCCTGCCATCCCTTGGCAATCCTAGGATTTAACAATCCAAACTTGGGAAGGCTATCGTATAACTCGAGGGAAACACCAACCAGGGAACATACCTCAACCCACACAAGATAATCCCTCCTCAAGGGAAGTCAACTAACTTCACGATTATCCTCATAATCATCGTGCCATGGAGATTCCCAATCTCAAGGTGTTCCATATCTCTCATCAGAGATTTAACCATCCAAAAGTAGCACAACTCTATGCTTGACAAGAAGGAAATCAATAACTGGCATCCGTATACTCGCCGGTATACCTGCATAAGCACTGACATCACATGCATACTCAATGCACTTGGCTCGGGTATCTACAACATACCCCTAAGCCCCAAACACAACTATCAATTCTGAGTCATTCCCTACCCAGTGGAGAACGATAATCGACGATCAACAACACGGTGTGATTCCCAAAATCAACACTACACGTACCAACTTACCGAATCTTTCAAAGATTTCCAAATGGGTATAATACTACCTCCTTCCCCACAAGGGGAGTGCCATCGAACTCGAGATCCACAAGTCTCGAACCACTGGTCGGAAAACTGGATACAATAACACCCATTGCATCCCAAATGCACGGGTTCCCTCAGATCGAGTCAATAACGACCTGATGACTCTCTTGTTAGTACTCCAACATTATGAGCTGCCCCAGACAAATCCCTCAAAACAATAGACGTATAAACGTTCTCATGGGGTGTCACATGTCTCAACATCATGCTACAAAGGGACAATCAAAAGCCTGCCATAAGCTTTCATCGTATCATCATACGATTCACCAAACTCGGTTCCATCGTGCAGTATCATGGCTCCAACAATCACACTATATCATTACCACGATATCTGGCTAGCAAGGCACTGTCTCCATAGGCTCGTACCAGCTTATCGACGTGACACACGTCCCAATCCGGTATACCATACCGTACAAATTATTAGAGTTGTGGGTCATCGCCCAGCATAATCTCTAAAATACCAAGCACAATGGACAACCCAGTGTCCTTGCTCACTTATGATGCAGTCGTAATCCGTTAAGACTTATCCCACACCCTCAGGGTGGGTGCAACCATGTCTACCCTACATCACAACACAAGCGAGTAGTTTCCTCAATGACTACTCTTACCACCAATCACTTGGCCCTAGCCAAACCAACGAGCATACCCAAGGGTATCATTGCTCGACAAATATATACTTCGAATATGTGCTGCGGTATAATTCCTATACGGCGCACCCAATAGTTCCTCGAGCAACTTGCTCGGCATAATGGTCTCGTCAACTAGTGACTCAGACACTACCATGTGCCCACCAAGGCACTCAAACCATATAACCAAATACATAACATAAATGTATTAATCATCAAAACGACGCCACACGTCTACATAGAACATCAACTATGTCATCGTCATCCCGTGACGGCATATGTCAACATATGACATCCAACTAACATCGTCAAACATACGATGGTACATGGCAATACACGACATCCATAATCTCATCGTCAAACACATGGCATATATATAGCAACACATAGTATCCACAATAATGCTAACACAAGTAATATGCCATACCTCATCGCTATCAATATAGCGGCATACCTGTCTCCGTCGCTCGATAATAGTACGTAGTCAGCACCCATCGCTCGAAGGCGGCAAAATCCTGTGCTGAGCACATAGCGGCACAATCCATCGCTATAGAATCGACGGCATGATACCTCGTCATATAATAAGTGGCATGAAACCTCGCTATACACCTGAGCATGAATCATCGTCCACATAATAGCGGAAAGAGGCATCGCTAGCAATATATCCGGCGGCAAGAACCATCGCCAATCAATATAGCGGAATGAACCATCGCTATCCATATACATGGCGGCAAGAACCATCGCCAGTCAATATAGCGGCATGAACCATCGCTATCAATATCCATGGCGGCAAGAACCATCGCCAGTCAATATAGCGGCATGAACCATCGCTATCAATATACATGGCGGCAAGAACCATCGCCAGTCAATATAGCGGCATGAACCATCGCTATCAATATACATGGCGGCAAGAACCATCGCCAGTCAATATAGCGGCATGAACCATCGCTATCAATATACATGGCGGCAAGAACCATCGCCAGTCAATATAGCCGATCCCTAGTCATTGTCACGGTAGTGTATTTTAATGCCCCTCGCTCAAGTAAAAACATGCGGTACTCCCACCCCTCGCTTCACATATAGGCGGCATAGAATAACCTCGCTTAAATGGACATGCGGTACTACCACCCCTCGCCTCACATTTTAGCGGCAAATATTCTTTCCTCGCCTCATATGCTAACCACGCTTCAATGTGACATGCGGCGCTCCCACCCCTCGCTTCACATTTTAGCGGCACAAAATAATAAATAGCGGCAAGCATTTAAAATCATCACTCATCCATAACAATGACTCATGGGATATTCACCAAGTATTTCATCCATACCTGCATCACAAAGCATAATCCATATACAAACATACATCATCATGAGTGTATTTTAATGCACCTCGCTCAAATGCGACATGCGGTACTCCCACCCCTCGCTTCAACATTTGGCGGCAAAGCATTAAAATCATCACTACATGTATACATGCAACCACAATGCATAATTCCAGGATGTATATAAAATGCAGGTTACCGTTTCGTGTCTTTCAACCATGGCCTTAGCCTTTCCACGTCATAGTGTCCCTACAGGAACAATCCCAAACCATGAGCATACGATAAACCATATTCCCATAATATGATTATAATGAGTAAATGCATAAACTATGAGTACAAAGTACTTCCTGTATCCCAATGCATTTCAAAATGCTCCACTTGGTTGTCCCTGTGTCACAACTCACAATCATAATCAACAAGTTATATTATGATTCTATAGATGTCATGACATATAATCGTTTCACTATGATCACATATCACAAATGCACATAAGCAAAACAGTTGTGTCACACAACACTAGCTACTATCATGCATAAATATGTGCTACTCATCCCTATCAGCATGTTTCAGGCCCTCAACAGCCCCAAAGAGCTAACCACTGCTCTGATACCACTAATGTAAGGACCCCAAGCCCTTAACCCTTAATTAGTGTATTAACCATTATGTGTGGCACATGCTTTCAATAAAAAGTCAATCGGGAAGCTCAAATGATGCTTACAAAATTCCTTTAATATTCAACGTTATAAGATTATCTCTACTAACATATAGACTCATAGAGTTGCCCATTACCATCCCCATTTTGCCACTTTTCACATTGTGGACTTTTATAAAAATTTGGGCAGAGTCTCCCCGTAAATTGAGCTATCCCAAAACAAAAGCACATCATATAATATAATTCCCGGCCAGGGAATACACAATACCCAACAGAATACTGAACACAAAGTAAATTCCCAGCCAGGGAAAACACCACACATAAGACGACAAAAGTGGGTTTCAACACCCACATAATACACTAACGACTCTCATATCATTAGCAATTCTACCACGATTGCATGCAACATATAATGAAAGAGAGAAAGGCTCATGCCTTTATATACAACCCATATAGAAGAATATCCATGCTCACAAGCGAGCATCATAAATGTGTATATAAACCTCGGGTGTATATAAGTACTCTATACGATACCGTGCTCCATCAAGCCCTGGTACCACAATCCTGTGAGTGCATCCAATCAACAGCTCGAGCCCAGCTCCATAGACATCGATGCACCTGTTCACCTGCCCCAACAGAGACAGCCCCCAACGGGGTGAGCATACCAATACACAAAATCTCATAATCACAATAATGAAATTCATAATTTACAACACAAGTAAATATTAATGAATTTTAAATGATACTCCCTGGATGGCAACATCCTCATCCGGGATTCCGTGTACTGTCCCTGTTCTCACAATCATCAAACTCATCAAATCTCATAAATCAGTAAATCAACACATTGATTTAACTCATAGCATGCCTGATTCTCAAGTATCAATAATCAATGATTCCAAGTTCATTATACATACAATTATAGATATCTCAATATCTAGTACTGATTTCACAATTTCGCTATCAATCATAGATAGCTCAAATGCCTAGCATTTATTTTACCAATTTTTCATTATACCTAGACATCTCACATGTCTTATAATGAGTACATGATCCCACGATCATTCTCAGGCATCTCAAATGCCGTACAATAGTCATATAGGCCCAGTACCCCATATATGTCAACACATAAATATAGTCATGCGCACAACCATCGATGAAGTCAATATACATTATGCATTTCACAAATGCTCTCATATATAAAGTAATGCTCGTACGTCGCACGTACCTTAATCTCCGAAGTCCGAGCCAAACCTTGCTCGAGTTCCATGCTCCGAGGAACGATGTGCTAACACGATAAATTAATTCACAATTAATTACGAACATGCAACCCATGCTCAAGCACACCCATAACCCTCAAAAAATATTGTCAACACACGACAATAAACCAATATCGAAAATTGCTCAAGAATTCCCCACAAATTTTCGAACCTTCACAACACAAATCGAAACCAAATAAACACCATAATTCATCTAAACATGAATTAATCAATCAACAACATGAATAATCGCCCCACATGCCAAAACCCCAATTTTCGAACCCTAACCCGTGAGCCAACAGCAAGAATTCGAACCACAATGCATCACCAAGGAGACTCAAAAGCTGGACCATGTGAAGCATAAGAATCTATCCAAAAATCAACAAGATTTTCGAAACAAGGAACACCAAAATTCGAACCAATTGGCAACAAATTTATGAATCACAAAGTGTGAAATATTCGACCCAAAAGCAGCACAAAAACGCCCCAAAAACACCCAAAGAACAGCCCCAAAAACGTACCAAAATCGAGCCCCAAAAATCGAACAGAATCCAGTGACGAACCCTAGCGCTTTCTGCAGAAATCCGAGCTCAAATCGCGACCAAACTTCGAATTGTTGGTATGAATAGCTGCGCCTCGGAGAGACGAATCCAACGGCGGGTCGCACGCGCCGAACGGCGGCCGGACGGCGGCGGGCGCACACCTGGAAGCGGCGTGGGTCAAAAGGGGATCGGGAACCAGCGGGTACGGGGAGAGAGAGACGAGGTGCAGAAATGGTTCCGATAATTAAAATCTCGGGTTCAACTTGTATTTATAGCAAAAATACCCCGAAATACTAATAGCCCCACAAATACATCATGATTCATTAAAAATCATATGTTTTCAAAAATTCTCTCTCTAACTCAAAAACCCCCTACCGGTGCCCACACCAAGCACCCGAGATTCCGAGTCACACTAAAAACCCAACTCACAGGTTTTCACCGAAATGAGAATACGATCTCAACCTCGGGATCCAACGATCCCAACTACTCAAATAGACGAGCCCGGAAGGCCCAACACCTCGATTAAACTCCAATTGCCACGTAAAACAACTTTAGGGGTTATTAACACTCCGGGATTAACATCTCTAATCCCTGGTCATCACAGAAACCATTTCCAATATCTAAATCTTATACCTTTGTTTGAGAAGATACTGGACCCAGCTGCTATTATTTTAGATTAACTTTCCTCCAAAGATTAGAACACCTTAGGTGGACAACAGATATGGCCATATTATGAATTGCATTTCTTATATATTTTAAGCTTTATATGAGACAGGTGAGACGTAACTCGATTGCATTTGCAATGGGATTGGCAACTACACTGGCCCTCCTTGGTGTAGCAGCGCATACGCTGGAAAGGCATATGGTTAGATAGCGCAAGGACTACCTATGGCTGCTTCTTTTTTAGTTGTGGTGATGGGTCTAAATCTTTAAAAGGTAAAGATATGGCCATCTTTTAATCAATGGATTGCTATATTTGTGTACTTAGCTCTAAAATATTTTCCTGTCTGCTGATGCGGATTATTGAAGTACAGCTTCCATCATATTTTTGACAACTTTGATCCTTGTTCAGCTGCGGCTAATTTTCCTTCAAATAATAAGAAATCAACCTGTTACTCGACAACAAGACATTGCTTTATATTCAACTAAAAAACGAACAAGCCTTGGTGACTTACTTTTACTTCTTTTTCTCATCACTTACCAGGTGTTCAAGCATATTGGCTGGGCTCTCATTTGTATTAGCTGCATCACCTTGCATACTCCTGTCCTTGCTTCCTTTCTGCGATACGTTGCATTGACCAGGGCACTTTTTGATATATTTACTTTATCCCGCATTTTCCTATTGAATTGATTTCTTTTTTGTTAAACCTATGAACCAAGCATCAAATTCTGAAGAACAAACTCAACTTTATTCATGCTTTCTTGATAAAAAACAGAGGGAATATCAATACAGCTTTCAATATGGAAAATTGGGAGTTAAATAATTTATTTTTACTATTTGGAATATATATATGATAACAGATGTTACCTTACCAACTTATAACTACTTTTCTAAATACAACTATAACGGCTAGTTGAAGTTGCTTCGTTCTTGTTTGCTACTTGATCGGATATATCTTGATTGGAAAATTAAGCAAGTGAAAATGGGTTCTCTGTTGTTTCCATGACAGAATCCAGTTATAGATGGCTGCTGCCTAATGTTGACGTACACAACTGGGTGTGTGGCTCTTCTTCTTCTTTTTCTTGCTGTTTCCTTTGCTGGAGCTTTGCATGTATCAATCTGACAATACAAAATAATCTTTCAATATGACAAGGTTTGTAATTATTAACGCAGAGTCTGCTCTCACTCCGCAAGTTTTCCGCATGTCTTCAAAAGCCATTTTGCTCTTAATGATGGAGTTTGATTTCATTTGCAGTGGTGCACTTCTCCTAGGTGGCGGCATTTATGGGCTCTTGGATAGGCTTTTCCGGCGACAATGGCAGTGTAAACATCTACTCGACTCCATAAAAAAAATCATTAAAAAGTGTTAAATCTCTGGAATGAATACACTCCCCGCACCTAACTCTGCATGATATGTTTCCATATCTTAAAGCATATGAGTTCGATATGAGAACAAGTATAGAAGCAAAGGCAATGATAAAATAATAGCTCGTGAATATATCTTCCAACAGAACAAGAAACAAAATTAGCTTGCTGAAATATAATTTGGGGGGTGGAATTTTAAAAAAAAAAAAAATTCATTACTTTTCTCGAACTCTCAAATTCCATGGCTTTTCGTCTCTTGAAAAACTTGTTCAAGACTTTAACTCAATTGTGACAAAGATAAATCTTCTTAACTCAATTGTTATAAATTCAAATGAAAGGCAATCGATTAGAAATTTAGATTCAGCCAGTAAATACTGCTAGCATAAATTATAATATTGCTTATTCTATCGTCCTTGCCGCGGAGCTATGTGTAGGCAAGTGTCCATTGCCCCCCAAAAAAATTATTACCTAAAAAATATATTTTTAAAAAAGTATAGTTTTACTAGGGTTGTAAACGAACCAAATCGAGTCGAATATGAAGGAAATTTGAAGGCTCCAATTCGGCTCGAAATATGTATATTCGAGCTCGAGCTAGATTCGAAGTTCGAATAGTTTCAATTTTTTGGTTCGAGTTCAGCTCGAATTAAAGCTCGAGCTCGGCTCGAATTAAAGCTCGAGCTCGAGTCGGCTCTAAAAATTCGAAAATGCTCGCGAGCTCTTCGAACTTTGCTCGAAAATAAATACTCGAAAGGATCGAAATATATTTATTTAATATAAAATAATATATATTAATAAATATAAAGCTCGTGAGCGGCTCGCGAACTATCAAACAAAATAATTTGAGTTCGAGTTCGGCTCGAAAAAAGTACTGACATATTCGACTTCGGCTCGAATTCGATCGAATACAAATCAAATATTTTTTTGAACAAGCTCGATTAGTTTACGCCCCCTAAGTTTTACCCTCTAAAAATGCATTTTATCCCTCAAAAATTAATTTTTGCCCCCTTTAAATTATATTTTGACCCCAAATAATTTTTTCGGCATCCCGGAAATCATGTGTCCATACTCCAAAACACATCGGCTATGTCATTTTTCCCCTTTTTCTTTTTAGTATAGATATTGGCAAGAAATGCATTTTATTCTACACTTCCAAATTTCGAGATATTTCTAGTATTCGAAATCCTCATATTATGAACTTTGGATGGATTTGAATAGCGGTGAATGTATGTATGTGCTTGGGGGGCATATGTCCCTCTCAAAAAACAATTATATATATATTTTACCCCTAAAAATTTAAAAATCATATAGTTTAACCCCCAATAAAAATCTTACAATTTTTGCGAACATCGACTTAAGTCTAGATTGATTTGATTTGAAAGTCCTTTTGGCTAGGACTTCGTTTAGAATGGGCTTGGCAATCCGAAGAGGATGTATGTATTCATAATGTTGTATAATTGTGTGTATTCATAATGTTGTATAATTGTTGCAACAAGTTTGAAGTATCGCCTTCCATCGATTTTACCATCAATTATAAGTTTTCTTAATGAGCTAACTTCACGCTCTAATACTATAGAAAAATCCATAAAATTTGTTGCTTCGATCGATTTTTACTTATAAATTGGATCGTAGTTCCCATATTTATATTGGTGGAAAACATGATAATCTCTTTTGTTAAAACTTAAAACTGTGGTGCTTAAAATTGAGCCTAACGCTACTAACATCTTTTATAGTTAAATTTGAGTTTAAATTATTGAATGGGGCTTAATGATGGGGAAAAAAACACCTTGAGTGTGAGTCTAGCCCGGGGATTATTAGATGTTGTTTCAGAGAAAGTGACCTCGGGGCATCCCAGCCATTTATGTGAAATATTTCACAGAATATTCCACATTAAATATTTCATATGGATGGTTAGATTGTCCCTAAGTGCACAACCCTTAAGAACAGCATCAATATACTCTTTAGCTCGGATAAAGTTCAATCAAGTTTTATTTATTTGAGTTAAACTTAGTTCTCAAGTTTGATTCTAGAATAGCCCTACCATGAATTTGCACTTTTCAAGAGAAGGAATAATTGAAAAGTGCAAATTCATGGGAGAGCTATTATATATAAAGTTATAGCAATGTTTCATTGATTTGCATATAGTTCCCCACCAGGGAACATACCTTGTCTAATCAATTTCATGAAAGGCAACTAAATCTTGTCAGAGCAATGGTTGTTGCTTCCAAACATTTTTACTCCTTTTTGCAAAAAGGGAAAAAAAAAACAATAACAATAACTATGCATTTAATCTCAATGAATTGAGATATGATACATGTCGGGTCAAAAACATGCGTAAGTCTTCTCGAATGACTTCTACAGTCAGGATATCCTCTTTAATCTCTTGAACTCCAAGTCTTTGCATATAACTTTGAGCAATGTCTTCTTCGACCGTCCTCTGGCTCTCGTGAAATTGACAAAATTCATGGACTCCACTCAACGCACATGTGCATTGCTGGGTTTACGTCATACATGACCAAACCAATATAAACGACTTTCTTACGTCTTCTCTTGTATAAAATCTAAATCTACTTCATCTCGAATATATTCGTTCCTTTTTTTTATCTCTTCTGGTCTTACCGCACATCCAGCGAAGCATATGCATCTCTATCACACTCAGGTCTAATGACGGTTCTCAAAAACTTTCCATCCGATTTCAACAGCATATTACTATCGTATAGAACGACGGTGTTTCTCCATTTTAACCAGCCCGTCTGAATCATATGGTTGACGTCATTGTCAATCTCTCCATCATTTTAGATAACATAACCCAGATATCGAAACTTGCTGCTCATCGATACCTCTTGACCATTGAGTGCTACAACATTGGGTTCTCGAAAGATACGACTACTATATTTGCACTCCATATATTCTATTTTATACTTAATCTAAAACCCTTTTAATTACAATGTTTCTCTCCCATATTGGCATTTACTCATGTGCTGATCTCGTCTTAACACAAATCGTCAGCGAAAAACATGGTGCAAGATAATTCAGTATGTATGTCTTTGTTATTTCACCCATCACTGGGGCAAGCATGAAATGACTCAATGCAGACCCTTTTGCAAAAGAATAATTAAAAAACAACTTGATTTGAAAAAATAAATAAATAATAGAGTGAGATAAATTGCTTATAAAAAAGTTTTAAAAATAAGAACTCGCTATAATCCGTTTTTATTTTTATTTTTTAATCTCTTCTATTTTTTTAATTTTTTAATTAGTTTATTTCATTATTTTATTGATTTTTATTTTTTATAATTTTTAAAATCAAGTTATCTTTTGTTACTTAATTTTTTTTTTCAAAAAGGTGTTCTGTGGCAGAATCACTAGCCTTCATGAAATTGTTTTGTAGCTTTGACATTCGATGTTTGACTATATTAATTTTTAAGTATATTATAACATCTATAAGCTTTTGTATCATAAATCTTACCTTAAAATAAATTGTTAAAGATTATGATAATAGAGTTTTAAGATGTATATATTATCAATATCATAAAATCTTTTTATCATTATAATTAGTGAAAATCCTTATAAAAAAAATTTAAAATTACTGAAAAAACATGATATACTGTTAAATAATAAAATATTTATTTTTTGACAATATTTAGGTTATAAACAGTCTTAAGATATATCATAAATATTAAAACTATATAGTTTAAAAAGTTTGTCTAAAATAATTGGCATTATCTAAAATGATTGGTATGTTAGTTTATTATTATTTTATTTAGAATGTAGTGTGTTTTAATATTGAGTTGGTATATAAGCATGGTTCAAACCGAATTCACATTTATATCTATGTTTGCTCATTTAGAGCTCATCACTCTTCTCAAGTTTCATCTTAAAATGTCATAAAATACAAAGAAACACAAACTAAAATGGATTTATTCACTCACATAATTACAGAACAAAAAATAACCTAGTAAGCGAGGTGGTATTGATAAACCAGAACTCATAAATGCATCTGCAGATACACCTAATTTATATAAAGACTTCATCAACAGCAAGCAATTATCGATATCGAACCAATAAAACAAGACATAACATTATGCTCAAACTTAAGGAAGGAATCCACCAAACAGCAACCAACCATAAATTAAAACAGCATATTAATCTTACAAAACAAAAACATAGGATATAACTAACTCGCAAGCCGAAACTTAGTACCCGGATCTCTCTCCTTAAACCTCTACTTCACTACCAAGCATCCATATCCAGCTCCGCTACTTGTATAATCAATATTTAGTTCTTCCATCGCCCTCGGTGATCACATCTTTAAATGCACCTCCACTAGGGATCATGGGCAAAACGTGTTCTTGATGAGGCACAATTACATCCAATAAGTACGGTCCAGGGGTATCCAACATCTTTTGAATTGCTGCCCTTAGATCATCCTTCTTTGACACACGAGCCGCAGGTATATCACACGCCTCTGCAAACTTAAGCATATCTGGAAAAATCTCAGTCTCTTTAGCAGGATTTCCGAGATATGTATGAGCCCGGTTAGACTTGTAGAAGCGGTCTTCCCACTGGACCACCATTCCCAGATGCTGATTATTTAATAACATAATCTTAACCGGGAGGTTCTCCACTCGTATGGTGGCCAACTCCTGCACATTCATTATGAAACTCCCGTCACCGTCAATGTCCACAACGACAGCATCTGGTCTTGCAACAGCAGCTCCAATGGCTGCTGGAAGTCCAAAACCCATAGCCCCTAAGCCACCGGAAGTCAGCCATTGCCGAGGCCTATTGTACTTATAATGTTGTGCAGCCCACATCTGATGCTGTCCTACACCAGTGCTAATGATTGCATTTCCACCGGTCAGTTCATCAAGAATCTGAATTGCATACTGAGGAGGAATGGCCTCGTCAAATGTCTTATAACTTAAGGGATACTTCGTCCTCTGCTCTTTAAGCTCCCCCCTCCAGGCGGAAAAATCAAGATTAACCTTGCCTGCTTTTCCCTTCTCCTCCAATATCGAATTCAAACCCTCGAGAGCCAATTTAATATCCGCGCAAAGGGAAACGTGTGGTTGCTTGTTCTTACCGATCTCGGCTGAATCAATATCTATGTGAACAATTTTAGCTCGACTAGCAAATGCCTCCAACTTACCAGTCACGCGATCATCGAACCGAACCCCAAAAGCAAGCAGCAAATCACTCTTGTCCACGGCATAGTTTGCATAAACAGTACCATGCATTCCAAGCATTTGCAATGCAAATTCCTCATCAGATCCAGGATAAGAACCAAGTCCCATCAGCGTACTCGCCACAGGGATTCCTGTGAGCTCGACAAACCGTCTCAACTCCTCGCTCGAATTCAAACACCCACCACCCACATAAAGGACTGGCCTTCTCGACTCAGATATCAACCTAACTATCTGCTCTAACAGCATCTCACTAGGTGGCTTAGGCAACCTAGACAAGTAACCAGTTAAACTCATTGGTTTTCCCCAATTCGGAACCGTCATTTGCTGTTGAATATCCTTAGGAACATCAATCAAGACCGGACCAGGGCGACCAGACCTTGCGATAAAAAACGCTTCTTTCACAATTCTAGGAATATCCTCAACATCCAACACGAGATAGTTGTGCTTGGTAATGGACCGAGTTACCTCGACAATGGGTGTTTCTTGGAAAGCATCGGTACCAATCATGCGGCGGGGAACTTGGCCTGTGATCGCCACCAACGGGACACTATCCAGGAGGGCATCGGCCAAACCGGAAACCAAATTGGTGGCACCAGGGCCGGAGGTGGCGATGCAGACTCCGGGGAGCCCGGAAGCGCGTGCATACCCCTCGGCGGCGAATACCCCGCCCTGCTCGTGGCGGGGAAGGACATTCCTAATGGTTTTGGAGCGCGTGAGGGCCTGATGAATCTCCATCGAAGCGCCGCCGGGATAGGCAAAAACGTCGGTGACGCCTTCTCGTTCCAGCGCCTCCACCAGAATGTCGCATCCCTTTCTCGGCTCATCATGGGCAAATCGGGAGACGAATGTTTCTTCTTGTCGGGTTTGCTTGTCTGGAGAAGAGAGGACATTTAAGATCTGAAGCGTGCGGCGATGGGAAAAGGATGCGCTTGCTTTGTGGGGATTGCTGGGGAAATGGAGCGCATATCGGGAAAGAAGCGTCGGCGAATTGGAGGGACACGATACAGTAGAATGGTTGCACAAGGCGGAGGAGGTGGAGGTTGGAGCAGCTGCCGCCATTATTGACGGTGGACAAGAACGGCGGCGGTGGATACTACTTAGGGTTATATGTATAAAGAAGTAAAGAGAATCACGTATATATTCTTTTTAAATTTAAAATTGAGTGGTGGTGGTGATGATGGCTCAGTAAACTTAAATTTAATTTAATTTAAATAATTTAATTTAATTTAATTTAAATAATTTAATTTAATTTAGGGGTATATTAGTTATAGACTTTTATTGACTTTTATTGACTTTTATGAAATTTAATTGTCTAGAGGTATCCAATTCAGACTTTTATATACTCCACAAATGTCTAGTGGTATTCAAAACAGACTTTCGTAGAGTTTTTAAAAGTCAGGTGGTATTCAAACTTGACTTTTTAAAACTCTATAAAAGTCTATAGGTATCCAAAATCTCATTGACTTTTAATGACTTATGTTGAAATATTTAGGTACAAACTTTGATGCCCCATGTGCATCACAAAAAAGTTAACAATTCTCCAACACTCATAGTAAAGATTTGGAATGACTTTTAATTCATAATTACCATCATCTCTCTTTACGTTTATTTTCATTCCGTCACGGTCACCTCCTCATTAGCTTTTTCTCTCATGTTTTCTGCATGTACCCTTTCTTTAATCCCTAATGTACGGATGTACGTATGTTTTTGTATATCTATGTGTACTATATAAAAGATGCAACACAGAAACGTGGAATTATGATGAATATCGAAATAATATTCAATTATTGTTTTTTTCACATCTTATTTTTTTTATCCAGTATACTATTAATATTTGCACAAGTATTTTGATAAAATAGCAAGTTAATGTGCTCAGTTTTATATTAGATAATATATTTTTAAAACGATTGTATGAGTCTATATCTACAAATAATTATAATAAATATTTCTAAAATAAAAGTTATTTATAACGATATAAATTATCATGTTTGACTGAATCCTCAAGGTCGTCTTCATGAAGATGCAAAGAAGTAAAATTTGTAAACATTAATAGTAAAAATAAATATTATATGTTGAAGAAGTTATTTATGTTCAATTGTTAGTTCAAAGAAATCAATTATAAGTTATAAAATCTATAGAGTTTATAAAATTCTTTTTATAATTCTGTGTAATTCTATAAAAGTTATTAAAAATCTATCAATTTAATAAAAGTCCATCATTTAAAAAAATCATTAAAAGTCAATAAAGTCCATAGAAATCTATTGAAAAAATCTACGAGACTTTATACAAATCTTTTTATAACTCCGTAGAATTCCATAAAAGTCAATAGAAATCTCTTTAATCCCATAAAAGTTTGCCATTTAAAAAAGTCATTAAAAGTCAATAAAAATCTAGATTGAATACACCCCTTAATTTAATTTAATTTAATTTAAATCCAGAAAGAGACTCCACTGTGGGTTGTTGTCAAATTTAATAATATTTGATAAGCATGTAGTGGTTGGGTATTTCTTAATATAGCTATGTATCAAAAGGGAATTAATTTAAATTTAAATTTAAATAAATGTGTAGAATCGACCGCCGTCGAATACATGATATTATAGTATGATATTTGCAAGTACTTCACACTTTATGAAAAGTAAGGTTCGATGATAATATTAATGTAACTTAAAACTTTTTAAATCACAAAACATTCAAGTATTACGTTTTGATCGTTCTCTCGGATGTTTTTTACTCGTCGATATGGATACTTAAAAAAAAATTAATTTTGTAAGAAGTTAAATAATCTATAGATTGGACCTACGAGAAAATACTGGTTTTTTTATTTAAAACATGTTTGACGGGGATTATTTTAAAAAATAACCTTAATTTGATTAAGATTGTTAGACAAATTTTCAATTTATGATTTTTGCCTGACATTTGTTTTTATATGTGTTTGAAGGTTATTCTACAAAAAAAATAAGAAACATCACAAATAAAAAATATATATATGACCGTAGATATTTTTCTAAAAAAATTACTTATATGGACTGGGTGTTTGTAAAGACTAAGATACATAATTATGTATTTATTTTTGTATGTGTGTTGGTGTTTGTAAACCGAGTGTACAGAAGTGAGACCGTTTTTCTAACTATGTCGTTTGACAATAGGTTTTAGTGTAATATTATTATTTGTAGATATATCTTACAATTGATGATTTTGGGGAAAAAACGATTTATATAATTTTATTTTCAATTAAACTTAAACTATGCTTGAATTGCTATATTTGGAGTCTCAAATTTAGTTTCATATAGTTGTTTATCTTTGAAGATAGATATTATTGTGTTAAAGATGCTTGATTTTAAATATTATACTGACCACTACTTATTTTTCTTCGAGTTAGGATTAATACTAATATTGGGAGTATGTTTTCGGAGTTGGATGGAAGTTTATTCGAGGATTTTGGAAATTACTTTTCATATTCTTTATTTTAAAATTAATTTTGAGGCTAATTTTGCAAATTATATTTAGAATTTAAAATGAAAAATTATGAGATCTTCTTTCTCTATAAAACTCGAATTTAAATTGTATTGAGACTCAAAAACTTTATTTCTGAAAATTTATGTTCAAATTTGAGCCAACTAAAATAGCATAAGCTAAATTATACAATAACATGAAAATCATTTCTCTCATTTTTTTTTATTGGGGTGCCATGATCGCCAACAACCCGCCTCGTCGAGATAGCGATCGAGACATGATGCTCGACCTGTTGTATAGTTTAAAATATTTTTTGTCGTAAAAGTTACTATCGATTATAGTTTTTGTTAAAGCGCAAACGCTTGATCCTATATTTTTTTTACTTATATAGCATTAAATTGTTAAAAGTTTCTAATTAATAAGAGTTTCAAATAAAAAATAAAATTTAGTGTAATTTTCGATTTAATATCAATGTCACTTACTTACCAATCTAAAACCTTGTAGCTAGGTCGGACTTTAAATAGGGCGAGTTTGTTGTAACTTGTAATTCAAGGGTGGCTGTATTTTATTCGAATTAGGTTATTCTCCTCATTTATTTTAATAGTTATATAATTAATTGATCTCGTATTCCACTTTTCTACATATATAATTAATAATAATTTCATTATTACTAATATGTAGTATCATAAAACTAGGAACTTGCAGAAACTAAAAACCGTCTATATTTGAACTATAATAATACAAAACGTCCTAATCGACAATCCTCGTAATAGACGGGCAACATTACATTAATTCTCATATGCTAGTTTTATCGTTCAAACCTAGAATGATATATTCATAAGAAATTTATGGATCAGTTTAGTTAAGAAAGATGTTATTCCTTCAATAACAGAATTTTGTTTTTGTAATTGATTAATTTAGGGGAAATGTCAATCCCTTCATTGAAATAAATTTTGAATATATTGAAGCATATGTTGTATAGTGTCATTTTACCCCACCAATTGATAAACCAATTTGGAATGTCATGTTTATAAACATCAACTCATTCCTTAATAAACCAAGAATGTTTTTTTCTATTATTTTCATAGAAAAAAACTTTATCAAAGGCATCAACATAATCCCAATAATATATTTAATAATTTGATTATTGGGAAAAAAGATAATTCTTTATCTTTGAGGGGTGATATTCCCATTCCGATGGAGTTATAACTCTTTTAATAATTATTTTACTAAAACTGAAATTATCCTTTTGATTAAGAGGATAATATGTTATTTCTCATGAGTTATCTTTTACGAGAAAATTCTCATAATATGTTTGAGACTTATATGTCCCATATGCAAATGATGCGGTATCAATATATCTACTCATAATTTTTCATGGTTCATGTTAGTTTCGGACCTTATCGATGAGATTTTAAAGATGACAAAACATATCAGACCGGATCGAGAGAAATCAGACTGACCAGAACGATCGCCCAAAGAGATCAAGCTGATAAGATGACAAAGCATATCAGACCGGATCAAGGGTAATCAGAATGACCAGATCGATAGCTCAAAACAGAACAAGCTGATAAGGCATATCACATATCAGATCGAATCGATGGATTTCAGACTGACTAAATCGATGCTTCAGATCGATCTCAATCTTTATCAGATCAGAGCAGTCAAGGATACATAAAGAATGGCTCCTCAGTCCGAATCATTAACGGCTATTTATTGTAGCATTTAATGTCGTAATTAATGCTACAAAGGACCAAAGACTGAAGATTGTCATAAAAGGTAAGAAGACAAAGAAGAGCCTACCTGACAGTCGCCGAAAGTATGAACCAGAACGGCAAGTATCCTGAAGAAGAAAACTGTAGCTTACTCAGAGTTTAAGCAGAGTCAAAGTTGCACATTAAGGGAAATAATGTCGTTGG
Source organism: Haberlea rhodopensis (assembly GCA_907163345.1). Taxonomy (NCBI): domain Eukaryota; kingdom Viridiplantae; phylum Streptophyta; class Magnoliopsida; order Lamiales; family Gesneriaceae; genus Haberlea; species Haberlea rhodopensis. Next base: position 2,559,279 of record CAJQUN010000059.1, read on the forward strand.
TACTTACAACTATAAAAGGATGCAACAAAGGAATATACATGACTCTCGCTGATCAATTGAAAAACGCACAAGAAAGCAAAACAGCACAAGCTTACAAGCTCAGAAGCTCTCGAGCTGAAATTATTCTTAAAGCACGATTACTTTGTAACATTTGATCATTTAGGATCACTGTGCGCATCTTGTGTATTCTGTGTTGAAAAATAGAAGTGAGAAACATATTGTAACTGTCAGACAGAGTGTGTCTGAGCAGATCGAGTGACTAGGAGTTTCAGTCTGGTAGTGAGGTAAATCCAGCTGAATCGGGTTTGTACAACAGGATTGTATAAATCAAAGTCTTCTAGTATAAACCTTCCTTAATTGGAAGAAGGAGAGACGTAGAAGGATTACACCACCTTCGAACTTCCAGAAACATATCCTGTGTATTATCTTTCTGCACTTGTTCTTTCATACTAGCCATCGAGCCGTTCTTACATATACAAGAACAGACCGTTCCACACTTATACTTTCAGTGGTCTGTTCTGTACAAGAGTTGATTAAGAAACAGATTTCTTTCACTAATCCGAAAGAAATCACAAGGGATTAAATTTTACAAGGAGTGTTCATTCACCCCCCTCTAAACACTCCGGACCGATCCTAACAGTTCATTTTCCCATCTTAAATCAATATCTTCAAGAAAAAATAATATTTCCTGAAAATCATTCGAAATATAATTTGTATATAATCTTCTTCATCATTATGAATGATATTTGCATATGATGTTGTTTCTGGGATATTAACCTCTTTTTGTTGTTTGAACGCAAGTAATTTCTGATATAAAGGATTTTGTACCTGTGATAGGTTTTAACTATAAGCTTACTTTTGTCATGTTGAGCCAGAATATGTTCTGGTCCTCGATCACCTCGAGTACCCCTTCCTCTATAAGATTGACTCATTCTTGAAAATATGTCAAGAATTATGATATTCATGAGTCAAAAAATTTGGATGAGAATTTTTCCACTCTTCTCATAAATTATGTCAAAATCAAAAGGAGCTAAATGAGTTTGCCAACGAGCAAACATTTGTTTTGATACGTCATGTTTAAAATATTTAGAAAACATGAATTTAGCTGATTGACAGTCTGTTTTAACTATAAATTTTTAATTATATAAATCATTTTGAAATTTTAAAATACTTTTAACAATTGCAAGTATTTTCTTTTGCTATAGTAGCATAATTCTTTTGACAATCATTATATTTTTTGGAATAAAAAAGAATTAAAAATTCATGTTTTGATATGTGATCTATTTGTTTTAATATACCTCCATATCCTATATCAGATGCATATGTTTCAACAATTTTATTCAAATTTGAATTTGCTATCATTAAGCATGGTAAATACTTACCTTTTGTTTAATGATTTGGACTGCCTTGGTATGTTGACCAGTCCAATGTTTACGAACCTTCTTTATCATGTAATATGGCTGAATCTTTGGTTAGATTTTTATAATATGCAGAAATATAATTTAAACTACCTCAAAATCTTTGTAATTGAGTTTTATCAGTTATTTTATCTGAAAATTTAGAGGCAAATTCTATACTTGGGGAAATAGAAATTATATTTCATTTGGTGATATTATGACCAAAAAATCTGATTTCGGTTTGGAATAAAGACATTTTGGGTTTGGATATGACCAAAACATTTTGGATAATAATTTTTTTAAACATTTTCAGATGTTTAATATGTAAATCAATTATTTTTTAATATACTAAAATATCATCATTATGGACAATTATGAACTCACTATAAGGAGTAAGAATATCATTCATAATCTGTCGGAATTCAGATGGTGCATTCTTAAACCAAAAGGCATAACATTCCACTCATAATGTCCTATTGGAACATTAAAATCAGTTTTATAGTTATCAATTTGATTGACCTGAATTTGCCAATAACCTGATTTGAGATCAAATTTAAAAAATATGATAGAATCATATAATCTATCTAATAGATCTTTTTTATTGGGAATTGGATGTCTTATCCATTTTAATACTTTATTAAATGGTTTATAATTAATAGACAATCTAGGTAATAAACGTTCTTGTTTACTCTTTTGTTAACATAGAAGGTTGTACAAGACCAAGGAGCTTGAGATGATTTAATTAATTTTTTCTATAATAAGGATTCAATTTCTTTTTTACATAATTCCAAATAATCAGAGCTCGTTTGACATGGTCGGGCTTTTGTAGGGATTAATTTTTCATTAAAATTATCTTCATATGGTAATGATATAATATGTTTTTATCTATTCCAAAAAGCATTTGGATAATCACTACAAATTTCTAAAGAAAATTGTTGTGTTATTATTTTGATTTTTTCCTGTAATTTAGGATTTTGTAATTGATCACTTATTATGATTGTATTTACTTCAAATTTTAAAACATTGTTTTTTTATTAACTTTATTCTACATATGATCAAGAATAATATTACTATATCTTGGTGAATGGGCATTTAAAAATTTAAGGGAAATTGATTTTCTTCCAAATGTTGAGAATACCTAAATTATCAATATTTTTAATTGGATATAATTGTGTAATAAATGGTGATCCAATCACTTGGTTTGTGATATCTTTAGGTATAGCTGGTTTTTATACATTGATGATTTAAACATATAGAAACTTGTGGGAGTTTATATTGTATGTTTAATTTTTTCCCACCAGCGTGTGATAAACTATGAGTTGTTTTGGTGTAATATCTTGTATGAATTAATCTTACTGAATGACTTAAATCTGCACCACTATAAATTAGTGCCGTAAAATTTTTAGTGAAATGATTATCAATTAATAAAGTAATTTGAGCATACCATTTTCGTGAAACTAGAATTTCTAGTGTGGAAAGAAAATCATGTTATAGTGGCATCTGAAAAGTATCTTTCTCTGGGAACCTTGGAGATGTGATTGGAGAATTAGAAATTTGATTATCTTCTAATTTAGAGATGCGCGTATCAAATAATTTATTCTCATGTTGAAGAAATTTAATTTCTTGTTTGAGATTATTAATTTCTATTAACAAATCATTTGATTGCCTTTGTCGTAGAAGTTTATAAACTTACGACATAGAATAATGGTCATTAGTATTAACAATATTAGTTCGAGGAGTATGATTAGATGTTGAAGTGGAAGGAATATCTTCCATTTGACCATATCTTTAAGTAATTTCAAGAAATCTAATATATTAGTATCAGTTAAAGTATTTATATTTAAATATTGGAAGCGATAAAATTTTATAATATAAATCATTTGATTCATTTGAAATAGTCTTAATATATTGTTGTCCAGCAGAACAATATTTACAACAATCTGTATCTGAATTATTAGATTCATTATCTAGAACATGAAGATTTTTTTGATTTATCTGAAGTATTTGAATCATACGAAGATTCTGTTAATTCATCAGAACTATCTATATCAGAGGAATTTAGTAATATTGTACTAAGAGCATTTTTGATATTGCTAGAAATATCCAGATTATTAATCTTTTCTTTCACTGTCCATTGATTGGCGTAATGACTTTTATGACCACATCTGAAACAAGAAATATTTTGTTTTTTTAGATGTCTTGGCTAATAGTATGAATTTTTTCATTTTTCTGATATAATTTTTTTGTGAATAATTTCTCTTTTCCCTATAAGGTTGAGGGAAAGGTTTATCAACCTTAGATGATATATTTCTAGAATAACTTTTACGTTGTCATGGTAACTTCATACCAAATTGTTCACAAAATTGTCCTAATTGTTTTCGTTTAGACAAATTTTATCTTTTAATTTGTTGATTTAATTTAATTTCATTACATAAGCTAACCCTTATTGGACACATGTGCCAATGTTTTCCATATGTATAGAAATCATAAGGAATATTAATATGATCTTTTTCTTAAATTCTTCCTAACTCTTCCAGCAAAGAGATGAGGTAAGCCATCGATAAATTTAGATTTTCAATGAGAACTATTACTTTCTTGGAGCTTCATAACTCTATTAAGAAATGTATATTTATACCATCTAAAATATGTTAAAGTTTTACATCTTAAATTTTGTAAAAGAGCTCGAATAATTTCATTTCGATCTGAATAACGACCTGTAAAATGTTCAATAATATTTACAACTAAAGTGTAGACTGAATTTTCTACAATGACATTATTTTCTTGTTTTATTAATGCTTCTTTATTAGCTAGAGTCAAATAATGATCCCACCAACCTTTTAATTGGCATGTAGAGCCAGTTATAATCATATTGGCAATATTTTTGTATGTATTACCATTGCTTTTACAAGTTGTAGAATATATAAGTATTCCATGGGCCAGATTATAAATCTGTTTGTCAAGGTAACCATCAATATTCAATTAATAAATATTTTTTTTCATTATAGTTGTTATTAACAATATACTCTGTTTCTTCATGGTGAGTATCAATAGGAGAGGGTCTCCTATAATAAAATAATCTTTGTGTGGGCAGCCCATTTTTGGTTTAGTTTATTTAGTTGATCCAGGACTAAAATCAATTTTAGGTGTATTATTCATAAGGAAAAAACTCATTTCTGATTAAGTTATTTTTTATTCTTTCAATCCTTTGAATATATTGTCTAGATTAATATATAATATATTTATTCGATCATGATATAACTTATCATTTGAATTTTTTATTGCAGATGCTGAAGCTCTGGAGGAGAGCTAATGACATCTACTGGTGAAATATGTGAACATGAGAAATATGATCTGGATCCTAAAGATGACTTAGATCTTAGAGATCTATGTACAGATTCCAATAATTTTTGTTGATTATTTGGTTCAAATTGTAACCATCATTTGTTTGTATTACATCAATCAGATTGTTTTGGATTCTAGTTTGAAGGAATTGCATGCTCAATTTGTCCGGTTATTAGGGAAGACAATTTCATTCCATTTAATAGATCTTCGAGTTGTAATATTGGATCAACTAAAATTAGTTTCAATTAATATTATTTTCTCCTAATTTAAAAATAAACGTTACATAATTATTTGATCTCCTATTCCACTTTTCTACACATATAATTATTAACAATAATAATTTCATTATTACTAATATGTAGTATCTAGATTTATTATTAAGGTGGAATTAATTGTGATGTATATTTAGTATCTAAATTTATTTAGTTACTGTTATTGAATTAATTGGATTTAGTGCTTATAAATTATTATTATTCCACTTTTCTACATATATAATAAATAATTAATAATTAATAATTAATAATTTACTAATATGTAGTATCTTGATTTATTATTAATGTTGAATTAATTGTGTTATATATTTAGTACCTGAATTTATTTAATTACTGTTATTGAATTAATTGGATTTAGTGCTTATAAATTATTATTATTATGATGAGCTTGCATAATAAATTATGTTAGCGTACCCTTGGATTAATCTATTTGGAGTTACGGGTTTTAAATATATATTAATAAATCAAACTCATTTCTTGGGCATTTTTTAAAACTGTAGTTTTGAAATCCATCTATTTACATTTAAGTTGTATTCAGATGAATGAATTTCATTAGAATGAATGGATTCCATTTGAGAATTGATTTGAAACTTCGATTTAAAATGACACATATCTTAGATGCATTTCAAATCGATCATAATTATCATTACATTTATATAAATTAGTAAATAAATGGATTTAAAATACACCTACTATAAATTCATTCAAACAAGCAAATGAATTTGAAACCAAGGATATGAAATTCATAGCTTCAAATACATCAATCTAAATGAACCCTTATATTCTCACAAAATGAAGTCATTTGAAATACATTCCCAAATTACTTTCTCAAATTGAAATCATTTCATCCAAGTGTAAATTGAAAACAATATAAATAAATTTTAAAATACAAAAGGTAAAATAAATTTTATTAAAAAAATAATACAAAGAATTTTCAATAAAATTAAATAAAAACAAAAAAAGTTATGTAGGTAAATATTTAATTTTTTATGAATATTTATTAAACACAAAAAATATCTTCCCAAACCCTATATTAATTTTCAGAATCTTCAAAATCTGGAGGGAGCAGACAGAAGAGTGAATCCAAATTGGAAATGGACGCGTTGGACCAAGTTTTCGATCCACTGAGAGAATTTTCCAAGGACAGTGTTCGCCTTGTCAAGCGATGCCACAAGCCTGATCGCAAAGGTACAACCCCTCTGAGTCTATTGCACAATAATGGATTATTGTCTTACATGTAGCAAGATTTGCATGCAGAATTCACGAAGGTGGCGACTCGAACGGCGATCGGGTTCGTGGTGATGGGATTCGTTGGCTTTTTTGTCAAATTGATATTTATTCCTATTAACAATATCATCGTCGGTGCTTCTTAATCCTTTGATCCTTTTTTTTTTAAAAGGTAATGTCTTTTTCATTAGACCATTGCGAGATATCCTTATTGTTTATATCAGAAAAGCAAGGAAAATACATATATAAAGGCTTAAGATCATCAAAACAAAACATAGGCAAAACATGCACATGCTCTGCTAAGAAACGTGACTTTCTCTCACTTACAACAGCAAAGGAAATCTGTTAGTTGGTTAGGATTTATCAGCAGCATCTTTGTGAATATTCTATTTTCGTTCTTTAGTTTTATTCCCTGTTTCTAATGGTATATATATAGGTGATGGATGATGTAGCTTGAGTAATACAGAATCATTATTTGGTTGAATATACAGAAAATTCCCCAACATGAATGTGTTCTATTTTCTCTACTGTTTCATTGCTCATCGATGAGTTTTTCCTCTTGGCATATGGATTTTAACATGGTATCAGAGCCATTCCATATCCATTCCTTTCTCTTCTTCGATTAATTTCCTTTTCCAGTTTCTTTTTATCATCTTCCTTTTTTCCTCATGGCTGCTTCTAGCACAGAGGGATCATCTTCATCACAAAACTCTAATCACAGAATCTATAACACACCAACTGAAGACCCGAGTCAACCATATTATCTTCATCCTAGTGACACCATCACTACTGTCGTTATCTCACCACCATTAACAGGACCCAATTTTATCACCTGGCATCGCGCTTTCACCCTCGCCGTATCCATTAAGAACAAGCTTGGGTTCCTGGACGGCAGCATTCTCACTCCCGAATTAACAGCCCCTCTATATATCCCTTGGGTGCGATGCAACAATCTCCTTCTTTCATGGATCCTTAATTCGGTCGCAAAGGATATTGCATCGAACTTCCTCTACATCAATTCCGCCAAAGAGGTTTGGGACAAACTTCGCATCCGTTTTTCCCAGCCTGATAACATAGAATTTTTCAATTACAACAACAGGTTCATTCTCTTGTCCAAGGATCTATGACCATCAATGAATTCTTCACTCGTTTAACTTCTCTATGGGAGGAACTTCGTACCTATAGGCCCCTGCCTTGCTGTACTTGTGGGCAATGTACTTGTCATGCCTTGCGCACCGTTGGAGAAGTCCAAACTACTGACTATATCTTCAAGTTTCTCATGGGATTAAACGACTCTTATGAAAGCATCAAGGGACAGATTTTACTCATGAGTCCCACACCTTCTCTTGATCAAACGTTTGCCATGATCCTACAAGAAGAACGTCAACGCGAAGTGAAGGCTACTCTTACACCCACTTTTGAATCCACAGCCCTTGCAAGTTTCCAGAATGGGCCCTCTAAAAAGCAGGACATCACTTGTGAAAATTGTGGGAGACCATGGCACACAAAAGAGAATTGTTATCGTCTCATCGGTTTTCCTCCGAATTTTAAATTTACCAAATCTAAATTTGGTAATTCGGGAAATTACAGGGCTAAACCCTCTTCATTGGCACATAATGTTGTTTTGCAGGATCCCCAAGATGAAAACAATGTTGCATCGACCTCTATTACTCAGGATCAGATTCAGCAGCTCTTAGCTCTTCTTCATGTTGATTCTGCACAGCTGCCTCGTACAACATATATGCCTCAACCCGATCATTCCTCCTCTACTTCCCATCATTCGAACATGGCAGGTATTTCCTCCTCCATCTTCTCAGCTCTTTCGCACTCTAATTCCTCTCACAACATTACTTGGATCATCGACACAGGGGCAACTGACCACATGGTCTGTTCCCCTCACTTGCTTTCTTCACCCACATCACTTCCTCACACATATATTCACTTACCAGATGGTTCTAAAATCACAGCAACTCACAAAGGCACTGTGCATTTATCTGATCACATCACTCTTCACGATGTTCTCTGTGTTCCTACCTTCACTCTTAACCTGATCTCTGTCAGTAAATTAACAAATGATCCATCTATTGGCCTCATTTTTGTCAATGATATTGGCTATATACATGAACTTTCTTCAGGGATGACGATTGGACTAGCTAAATCCCGCAAGGGACTCTATCATTTTGAATTGCCTCCTCCAGATAACAAATCCACAACACTTCCAGCCATGAGTCCTCCAGTTCCTAGGATCCATCAAGCCATGACACAAGACTTTCCTTTATGGCATTTTCGTTTAGGTCATTTGTCCAATCAAAGATTAAAGTTAATACAATCATATAGTTCTGATGTGTCTTGTTTTTCTTTTCCTGATCACTGTGACATTTGCCAGAAAGCAAAACAAAAGAACCTCTCATTTTCCCCTCGCACCAATAATTCACTTTCAGTTTTTGATTTAATCCATTGCGATATTTGGGGGCCTTACTCTCAACCTTCTATGCATGGACATCATTATTTTCTCACCATTATAGATGATTATAGTCGGGTCACTTGGATTTATTTGATGAAAACTAAATCCGAAGCTCGAACTATCCTACAAAACTTCATCATTCTGGTTCAAACTCAACATAATTCTAAAGTTAAACAAATTCGAACAGACAATGGCCTTGAATTTCAAATGCCCGACTACTACAATTCTCAAGGCATTTTACATCAAAAGTCTTGCATATACACCACCCAACAGAAAGGCATTGTCGAACGAAAACACCAACATATTCTTAATGTAGCACGAGCTTTATTGTTTCAAGCTTCCATGCCCCTCTCTTTTTGGGCCGATGCTGTTTTAACAGCAGTCTATCTCATCAATAGGACACCCACCCCCATCCTAAACAACAAAACTCCTTTTGCCATGTTATATGGTACCTTACCCTCATACTCACACCTTCGAGTCTTTGGCTCTCTTTGTTACATTTCTACTCTCAAGCCTCATCGAACTAAGTTGGATCATCGAGCACACAAGTGTGTTTTTCTTGGTTATCCGGCTGGTTTTAAAGGCTACAAAGTCTATGATCTAGAAACTCATGCCACTCACATTTCCCGAGATATCATCTTCTTTGAATATATCTTCCCTTTCTCTCAAGCTCCAAGAGATTCTGATAATATTCATACACCACTCATTTCATCCACTCCTGCCTCCACGTCTTCTGATATCTCCATTCCAATTGTTCAACCCATACAAGTCACTCCTCCCACCCCATCATCTCCTTCAAATTCATCTGAGGTTGCCTCACTTCCTCACCCTTCATCCATCGATCAAATCACTACCTCACCACCTCATCCCCTGCGACGAACTACTCGTCCAAAGACAATTCCCTCATATCTAAATGACTATCATTGCAGCCTTAATACCATCACTCCTCCTCCTCCATCTCTTACTGCTCATCCTCTGCATCAATACTTATCCTACACTCATATCTCCCCTCAACACAGATCATATGTTCTTGCACTCTCTACACAAAATGAACCCTCTTCTTACGAAGACGCTATGAAGTTTCAACCCTGGAGAGACGCTATAACTTCTGAACTTGATGCCCTGGAAGCAAATAACACATGGTCTGTTATGCCTCTACCTCATGGAAAAAAAGCCATCGGTTGCAAATATGTTTTCAAACTGAAATTACATTCTGATGGGACCATTGACAAGCACAAGGCCCGCCTTGTTGCCAAGGGATATACACAAAGGGAAGGATTCGATTATAACGAAACATTCAGTCCCGTTGTCAAGATTACCACTGTTCGGTTTCTTTTGGCCTTGGCTTCTATCTCTCATTGGCATCTTCATCAGTTAGACATTCATAATGCTTTCCTTAATGGGATATTGGACGAAGAAATCTACATGAGTCTTCCTCCGGGATTCCAGCCAAAGGGGGAGTATCAGGATTCAAAACTTGTGTGTAAATTACACAAGTCTCTTTATGGTTTAAAACAAGCATCACGGCAATGGAATTCCCGGTTCACTACATCACTACTGTCCATTGGTTTCCAACAATCTCAATCTGATCACTCGTTATTCACCAGAAAGGATGACACAGGATTCATAGTGTTGTTAGTATACGTCGATGACATTCTAATTGCTTGTGACAAACTGAATCTCATCGACTTAGTAAAGAGATATCTACACAGCCAATTCAAAGTCAGAGACCTAGGAGATTTAAAATATTTTCTTGGTTTGGAAATTGCAAGATCTTCAAAAGGAATTCATTTTTGTCAACGGAAGTACACCATGGAAATTCTGGAGGATGCAGGCATGCTTGGGTGTAAGCCATGCACTACACCCATTGAACAAAATCACAAACTTACAGGCTTGTCTAAAGATTATTTGACTGATGCTTCCAGCTATAGACGACTAATTGGGAGGCTAATATATCTTTCAATAACAAGGCCAGACATTACTTATGCTGTCAATGTGTTGAGTCAATTCATGAGTAAACCAAGCAAGGAACATCTCACAAGTGCATTCAGAATTCTAAAATACTTAAAGGGAACAATCGGACAGGGACTCTTTTATTCAGCCAATACGTCGTTGGAACTCAAAGGATATAGTGATTCGGACTGGGCAGCTTGTCCAGACACTAGAAGATCAGTTACAGGGTTCTGCATCTTTCTTGGAAGTTCTCTGATTAGTTGGAAATCCAAGAAACAAAATACCATTTCAAGATCTTCGGCAGAAGCAGAATATAGAGCATTGGCTCATGCGACTTCGGAGATTATTTGGTTGCAAAAGATTATGACAGACTTTGGCATAGACATTAAACAACCAATATCGTTGTTTTGTGACAATCAATTGGCCATACACTTAACAAAAAAATCCAATATTCCATGAAAGGACCAAGCACATCGAATTGGATTGTCATTTTGTTAGAGAAAAAGTGTTGGCTGGAACAGTTAAGACCATGTACATATCATCCAAGTATCAAGTAGCAGATGCATACACTAAAGCACTATCAAGTCAGAGATTCAGTTGGTTGACGTCCAAGATGGGTATATTGAACATTTACAGCCATCTTGAGGGGGAGTATCAGAAAACCAAGGAAAATACATATATAAAGGCTGAAGATCATCAAAACAAAACATAGGCAAAACATGCACATGCTCTGCTAAGAGACGTGACTTTCTCTCACTTACAACAGCAAAGGAAATCTGTTAGTTGGTTAGGATTTATCAGCAGCATCTTTGTGAATATTCTATTTTTGTTCTTTAGTTTTATTCCCTGTTTCTAATGGTATATATATAGGTGATGGATGATGTAGCTTGAGTAATACAGAATCATTATTTGGTTGAATATACAGAAAATTCCCCAACATGAATGTGTTCTATTTTCTCTACTGTTTCATTGCTCATCGATGAGTTTTTCCTCTTGGCATATGGATTTTAACAGTTTAGATGTTTGTTTTGCTGAAACAATTGGTTTCAACTTTCAATTACTACCGGAAGAACGAGATCGGTTTTTTCTATTTTTGAGATCTGGTCGATGTATGGATTTCACCGCTCGCTAAATTTCTGATTGCTAGATTTAGCCAGATTTAGCTAAGTTGTGATTTTCTAACTTGTAATTCATCGGTTTCTTATCGATAACAACTCGAGATCAATAAAAATCATTACTTACTTTATTCCCTGAAGAAAAAACCTGCATTTAATCCAATCCCAGAACCATCTTTGGTCGAGAACCTTCTGAGTGGATATAAGATCGATGCGTTTATCCACCTAGCAATTCAAAAATATCTCAGGTTTGGGCATTCACAGTTGGTGCCTCTGGTGAATTGTAAGGATAAACAGGCACTAAGATGCACAATTTTTTTTTTTCAAAATTGCATCTACCATGGGCAGCAAGTGGTTACTGCAGAATTGTTTGAATTTCTTCATATTGTGTTGTGAAGGAGATGACTTAACTAATTCTGTTATATAATCTAAGTGTAGTGAAGAAAAAACAGCTTGTTCAAGTGAAAAACTGTCTAGAATGCTTTATATTAGGTAGTGCATTAATGAGAGAATTTCCATTTCTTAAACGCCATGGAAGTAGACCACCACGAATAGAGTATAGACCATTCACTTCATTGTGGGCACATTCTCTTTTAATTCCTCATTGCTGGATATTAAGTTCAACTTCTCTTATTTAGTCTGAATTTATAAGATTGTGGGTTGCAGATAAACTCATGTTAGACTAACAGGAATTTGTGTGAATCTGCAGGTTTTTGGTTGCATTGAGAACCTCGACGAAGACTCCTAATGTGGGAAAGGGATGCTAAAATATGATTGCTAGTTGATCTGTTTTCGATTTTTTTTTTTCTATGTAGTTGGATGTGATGCTACAATTTACTTCATCTATTACGAACTTACGTGCAGGAGTAAAGTCATTTGTTTATGCATATACATATACTTGTTGGCTACATTGCAAAACCCCCTCTCCCTGCGGAAATGACAGGCGACTGCATTTGCCTGCTGTGCTTGTATATTTTTAAGCTGTTTCTGTGGGAACATATTTGGTTCATTTTTAGTTGACAAAACCTCATATAACTATCTAACTATGAATATTAGCAAGAAAATCAAACGAGTGTTAAAAAAAATTCAAATGAGGCGTGGATCTCTGAATTAAGATATCTATCCGGCTGATTAGAGCTTCTTTATCGCATCATCAATACTTGCATATGATCATGGTTTTATTTATGGGTGTGCATGTATAACATGGATCCTCACTTCCCATTTCTGTGTTTACCCATTTGACGACCCCACATTGACAGTATTGATAGTTACATCGAAACTCAAATATTGTGAACTTCTTTTAAAAAAAAACAGAGAAATCAGTGGAGAAACTTAAAGACAGTTAGCAAAAGAACACAGGCAGTGTTGGTGTTTAATCTGAACTTTTATGACTCTGGTTCCGATATCAATAGTTAAACTATACTACATCCCCCAATAATTCCGTTGTGCAAATGGTCGCACAACCCATGATCAACACTGTTTGGTGAACAACTCAACCAACCCCAACCGTTGCAGCTCAACGTCCAATAAACAACCACAACTAGCCAAACTACCTTCTCTATATAAGCAGAAGCCAATCCTTCATTCCACATCACAATTCCTCACACCCATCAATCAAATTCCTAGCAAATGGCAAGCAACAAGCAGCAGGAAGATCACCGTGCAACTGCAGAAATCGTCCATGGAGCTGAGGAGTGCTACAAGCACTCGCTAAAGATGCTGGAAGATCTTGGATTTCCGAAAGGCGTGCTTCCACTCAAGAACCTCGAAGAATGCGGCCTAGTGCGCGAAACTGGGTATGTGTGGATGAAACAAAAGGCCCCATACGAGCATTTCTTCGTTGGGTCGAATAGTGTTGTTAGATATGACACAGAAGTGACTGCATTTGTGGAGAAAGGTAAGATGAAGAAGATGAGTGGTGTTAAAAGTAAGCAGTTTCTTCTGTGGGTACCAATAGTTGAAATGAGCATTGAGGAATCAATGGGAAACAAGATTTACTTCAAGACTCCAATGGGAATTGGGAAGTCTTTCCCTATTACTTCTTTCATGGATGAAGAGGAAAAGCACCTGCACTTGGAGAAAATATGTGAATCCATTGAGGCCTAATTAAATTTTCACTACATACTTTCCAGCTATTTATGTCATGCCTTGGTCATTGCAATTATGTAACTTTTGCATAAAAGTTTGAATGAGTGTTGTGTTTTAGTTATCAATGATTTGAATGATGCTGCCAAACAAAATAAATAAATAAATAAATAAAGGCTACTTTAGCATATTGTGGGGATAGGTGTGTTAAAATTATGATAATTAATGGACGGGAACTAGGATTTAGTAACTCTAGTTCAATTTTGGTTTAATTAAAATATAATCTTATTTAATTAATTTATGTAACACAAATAATAGTATTATAATATTAATAATTTTATAGAACATTATAATTTCAATTCATTAGATACAAAAAATAAGATACGATATATCTAAAAATTTATGATTTGATATTTAATGAATTAAATTTTTTGTTATAAATGAAATAGTTGTTTTAGAAGTGGAGTATATTATAGAAACGATGATGATGATTTTTTCCAGATTCCCAAATTTTCGAATTTTCTTGCAATATTTTAGAATTCATATTTGAAATACATTGAATTCCAAGAATTCGTAAAATACGTAAAAAAAAAATGTGTAAATTAACATGAATTTTGAATTATGATGTGCCTGCAAGAGATAAATAGACTTGTCCACACCTGAAGCATGGCTTTTGAAACAAGTTTTTTGGAATAAATTAATTTCACCATATCTATAACCTTGTCAATAACACTTACATAGGTGAACCAAAAGATAGACCTACTCTTATATGCCCTCATCTACAAAGATGAGAATGAGTATATTAAACCCAATGAGCTCGACCTCTCTTAGACCCCGCGCATTGCAGGAAGCCAGGAACTTTGTGCATTGGGTTTGCCCATTCGTCCTAAAGCATTTATCATTACACTACATCTACACCCCTGAAGTAGAATGTGATGCTTTTACGGTAATTGTAGGCCAAAAAGCCTATCAAACCCATAACGCACTTAACCGCTTATGTGTCTCAAGCGGGTAATCAACTCATCCTGTTTATAGAGATGGAAACATGAGTAAAGTAAATAAAACTGAAGTCATATCAGCGCTGCAGGACTACCAAATACATAAATGTGGTCATTTTCAGATAGTATGATCGTTCGTAACATTGGGAATATCATAGAACTTGCCTTTTTTCCTTTTGGTGAAAGTCCTTTCTCCTTGAGAAGAGCACGAAGTCTATCTACTGTCAAGGTCTGCAGTTTTTTTTCAACCACCAGGGAAGATCCGTCTGCATCCACAAAAACGTGCATCGGATTAATTTAGTCCCAAACAGATTGCACTTCCTTTCTTCAGCTATACCACATACTAAGATAAGAGGGAGAACAAACTGAAGACGATTAAAGTTACTAGAGACAAAGGAGGATATCATTGCTTGATCGTTCAGATCATGTGTTCCGCTGCTCACTGCTCTTTCTCAGGTTTAACCAAATAGAGAGTTGGTTTCCCAGTCAAATCTCAGCTCACTGGATGCTTTCGGGCTTTGACCTACTTTCTGATCATTTTTCTCCCATGGAGTGGTCAACAAGTGAAAATATACTCATCAATTTCTCTTGCTTCGACTTAGATGTACAAACTTAAATAATGAAGACATGATTTTCAAGGCGCTGTTTAATTGAAAGGCTAAAGTTCTTTTTCACGTCACAGATATCAAAAGTTTGGTTCAGCTTCAGCTTCAGCTTCAGCTTGGCAATAGGCACGTTCAAGATCAGGGAAAAAGGTGGAGCCACCAACACCTAAACTTACGATTCTTCGGCTTGTATCAAGCTCAAATTATGAAGCCAAAGTTAGTTCATACTAGGTAAACTCAACTGAAAATTATCCCAGGTTTGAAGAACATCCAATGACTTTCTTCATTTCAAGCAAACAACATAAAATGTCTCAATGAAGTAGAAAACAGGCACCCAAAAAGTGCTTACAGGTGACCAACGAGAAAGAAAGTCATCCCACTGTCAAGATAGTGGCAGCTCTAAAGATATTTGAATTAGATTAACACAAATCTTGGGGATATGCAATAACACAAGCCAACAATACATTGTATCAAGGGTCTTTATTAGATTCTTTAGGACAAATATTTTGAAGTCCTAATAGTTGGACACTGTTCAATTTATAAGCTGTCAAACAGAATAACATAAACATTTCACCTTGAGAAGAACCAAGCTGAGTGCTGGACATTGCCCTCTTTCCTGCGGTCTTACCGTCCAAAGCTCTATCAGCAGATCTGAGAAGATGCGAACAAGAGCACAAACCCAAAGGATTAGAAAGATATGAATAAAACTGCAGGGAATTATAATCCCTCACACTGCTTGCGCCCCAGTAAGATGGATGTATCACCTTTTATTGGAACTCTGACCTGCAGCTGAACTTTTTCCATCTTTAAAAGAAGTGGCCTTTTGATTCTTAAGCATAAGAGACCTAATCAGTATATTAGTCTGGTTTGTCTTTAGAAGCTGGTCCGCTGATACAACAAAATCAAGGTGAGATCTTCCATCTTTTAAATCAGCAATGACAAGAAACATATGTACAAATGTGCCACTGTAAAAATAAAAAATAATAAGGATATGAAAGTATCCAGTTAAACAAAACTTCAAGTAAAACTATAAGCAGCCTAATTATCAGAGGTTGAATATGCCAGGTGATGTAATTTGCCACGAAAAAGTAACATGCTTTGAAGATCTCTTGCATGAAATACCACCACAGACGATACCCAATCGATGGTTACAAAACTAATTTATAAGCAGAAAGAACGATTGTAAACATGTTCTTTGAGAAAAAAAAAAGAATGATCATACAAGAGATGTATGAAAATTAGCACTACGATATTTATCTGCAAAAACTTAAGAATATTAATCATTGTAAGTTTGTAACATGCAGAAAAGAACATGGAGGTGATGTATCATGATCACAAACATAAACACGCATTCCGCCCTGCACAATTTTCCAACTTGTAAACTATAGAACAAAACTGAAGAAGTGTGGATATATTTCTAGGAGATTCGATGACCATTGACTATCCACCTTATCTAAAAATTTACAGAATGAAGTAAGCTATCAGGGAAAGAAATCACAAAAAGCTAATTTTTTTTTTTTTAATACAGAACTCCAATTTTTATTAGCTTTCCAAGTGATATGTAAGAATTCGGTATAAGATTCGTGATTTTCTGAGATTCAATGCAGAATGCTCGAAAAAATTCTCGTAGCCCGTTTTGATTCGGTCATTCTTAATCTTTATTTCCAGCCACATGTTTCGTACTTCCATTTATAACACGAATCTTACACTTGTTCAGATCTCAACAAGAAACACTAGCTTGATCAGGTCAAATCACATTCCCGAAAAAAAACAAATCAACTTGTGCCAGAACTCCGAGATCAACATATCTGGAATATCCATCCATGGTCTTCCAAGTTACTAACAAGTGCAGGATTTGAAAGGCCGAGTGATTCCAGATAAACTGTCACAAAAGTTCAAGTTAAGAAATCTGTCATTATGATTTCTTCATGAGAAAACCTTTTATCAACTATATCCCCATATCTTTCATTGTAATCTTCCCATGGAAACTGTACGTAGAATACAGTCCCATCTGCAACACCAAGGCGCATTGTCGTTCCTTACTTAAAAAACAAAAATCTTCGAAGCTCTCAAGATTACCAACACTATGAAGTTCAATCAGTAGCATATGCATTAAAGAATTAGTAATACATGGAATGAAGCAATTGTCAGTAAAAAGGAAAATAAAAAATTAGGGATTTAGGAAAAGAATAATACCGGATGGGAGGAAAAGACCGTAGAGGAAAAGAGACCCCGAGAAGGGAGGTTAGCCAGAAATTCGGTGGCTCTGCCGCCGGAACTAGTGGCGGTATTGCCCGAATCGGGCGGCGAACATGCGGCGCTACCACCATCCATGGCGCCTTTTAGTTTTTAGTTAAATTAAATTTTATATCTATCATATATATGCTGGCTACGCCTTTATAGTCCCCGAATAGGTGAATTATCATTTGAAAATATGCATTTTATCCCTTTGTGGTATATAAAATAGGCAGTTTACCCCATATGGTTTGAAAATATCTATTTTACCCCTTGTGATTTGTGAAAATATATATTTTACCTCCATGTGGTTTATAAATTAGGCAGTTCACCCCATATATAGGGTATATTTCACACCTATTCACAAACTATAAGGAGATAAAATGTATATTTTCACAAACCATAGGGGTAAAATGCCTATTTTCAAACCACATTGGGTAAACTACCCATTTTATAAACCAAATGGGGTAAAATGCATATTTTCAAACCACATGGGGTAATTTGCCTATTTGGCAAACCACAAGAGGGTTATTTACCACTAACTCTATATATACTATATTATAATATAAGAGCACACTAACAAATTTTATAACATGGCCATGTATGTAACCATTTTTTTTTATCTACATTTCCAATCCTTATAAACACATTAAAATCCAATTTCCAAAATATAATATGTTTATTGTTTTTTTAAAAAAATTATCATTGAATAAAAAAAATATACGTAAAATGGTATTATTTTAAAAAAATTATGCCCGATACTTGCCCCCTGTAAGATACGTCCCTACATGTAGATATATAAATAATATAACATATGCTCGATATGGTAAAATAAATTTTCACATTTACAAAATTAGAAAAAACAAGTCGCTCAAAAAAAAATTAGAAAAACAAGGATGAATGAGAAAATTATATTCTATTGTGGAATATTACTTCCCATGTAATTTGAGCTATTAAATAACGTGAACAGATCCATATTATCCAATAATTATATCTACATATGGAATAACACTTCTAATCTATGATATAATTAAAAATAGTATGCCTTAATCACAATAAATAATAATAATTTTCTTGATCTTTTTCAAGAAGAATAAGAAAAGATGCATTTGTTTTGTTTTTTGTAATTTAACAGTGGAATTTATTTTTTAAATTAATCATTAATTATGAAATATTTTCTTTAAGAAATTTTGTAAATATTTTTTAATATTATTGTTTGATTGCTAGAAATGAAATCACGATCATAATAGAAGGATTATCAGAAAATCATCAACCAACTCTCAAAATTTTCTTTACCACTTGCAATATTCTCCTCGGTCATTGGAATATCATCACGCAAACCGGAACAACAAAGAAATAAACAGCAAAGAAATGAAATCTGTCATATTCATCGTTCAACAGCAAAGATGAAGGAAAAATTTCGATCGGAAATGAAATCACGATCAGAAATAAACTGATTCGAAGAACAAATCTAAAAATATTGAGATGAAATTAAATCAAACAAATGGATGCACCTGTGCATTTTGAGCAGGCACCGATGCATGTAGGGTTGTACCGATCCTCTATTTCATGCCCTGCAGATTCAACTACCACCGATGCACGTTTTTTACACCATCAGTGCACACCAATTAATTTTTTTTACACTGTGGCTGACGTCTTCAACCCACTGCAACATCCGCAACTTCAAAATGATGTGCTCACGGCACATAGGCTTCAGCACTAATTCAAGGTAGAAGAGCACGAGTTGCTGCAACCTCCACTGCCAAAGGACAATTGACTACCATAGATGATTGCCTTCCAGCAAGGAATTTGGAGGTATGCTAATAAATATCCCCTCATCAATTCTGTAATTTTTAATGTGCGGTTCATCTTTGAGGTGGGTCATGCGGAAAAGCAGAGTAACAGCAGCGGAGGGAGATTTGCTGCGGAGATCCGAGACCCGTGGAAGAAGATTCGCGTTTGGCTCGGAACATGGTTATTTTAGTCGTATATAAAGAAATTTTTAGGTAAAGGGAAGTGAAAATTAGACCAATTTTAATAAAGTTGCTTGCAACGTTGAGTAATTTTTGTGTAAAAAACTTAAGAAATTATATTATAATTAAAAGCTATTTTTTATTAGATTTTATATAAAAATTTATGATATTTTATAATTTTTTTTTTATGAATGCTGATCTGTTTATTTAGAAATGGATAAGACTTGGCTAAAATTGAAATAGTTCTATGTGCTAATGAATTCATGTTAATGAAATTTGTCAATATTAAATAAAATAAAAATATTTTAATATTAAATAAACAATATTCAATGACATCAAAGTTACCTAGTATAAAAGGCTTATACTTAATAATAATAATATACTTAGTGTAATTGTCAATATTGTATAGGGTATTGTGATAAATAGACTTTGGTCTCAAGTTAGACTGCTCATTTGTCCGTCTGAGGGTCATAATAAATATATATTATAATAATAATATAGACGACAATAAGATATAAATGCACAACAAATAATAGAATTATTTGATTAAACTAATTTACATTTGGTCAAATATTTTTCGCAAACTAATTCCATTTTATTATCCCATATTTCCATTAACATCCTTAAAATGTTAATTTTAAATAAAAATCCCTAAAAAATCAAATCAAATCAAATGCCGGCAGCAAAACATGCACATTTTCTGTTTGTTGGTTGGACTAGCCAACAACCATTGGCGGATTTTCCGAAGCTCAGACTTTGCTTCTTCTACAGTGTGTAATCAACGCCTTGAAGTGGTGAAGTTCAGATTCTTATGTTGCAAAATTTCTTTCCATTTCCTCATTTCATTCTGTTCTTCGTAGGAGTAAGTTGATCTAGCCCTTCCCAGACTTTGAGTTATGGATATTTCTACGCCATTGGAAATTCAAAGCAGCTCAAGGTTTGCATGTTCACTCACAAATTCACCAAATCTTAAACAAAAATTCCCACCTCAAGAGTATTTTTCATTCAACAAGAGAAAATGCAGAGCACCCTTTTCTCATTTTCGGTGTTCTATATTAGATCATGGATTAAGACCTCGACCTGTGCCTAAACCTTTCAAAAGAGATGAGAAGATTTTCAAGGAAGATACAGAAAACATTTTGGAAGATACCCAGATGGCGAATTCGAGCTCTAGTTCTGGAATTTGTGGTCAAATAGAGAAGCTTGTTTTGTGTAAAAGGTACCACGAGGTTATTGAATTGTTTGAGATTTTGGAATGCGAGAATAATTTTGATGTTAGAAATAGTACTTATGATGCATTGATGAGCGCTTGCATTGGATTGAGATCGATAAGAGGCGTCAAGCGGGTGTTTAATCATATGCTTAATTCAGAGGTTGGTCTGGATTTATATATGATGAACAGGGTGTTGGCAATGCACGTAAAATGTGGTATGATGATTGATGCACATCGGTTATTTGAAGATATGCCGGAAAGAAATATGGTTTCTTGGAACACAATGATTGGCGGGCTTGTGGATTCCGGTAATTACATAGGTGCATTCAGGTTGTTTTTGATGATGTGGGAGGAATTCTCAGATGCTGGGTCTCGGACAGTCGCAACCATGATTCGAGCATCTGCTGGCTTGGAACTGGTTTGTATTGGACAGCAGTTGCATTCTTGTGCTTTGAAGATGGGTGTGAGCAAGGATATCTTTGTGTCATGTACCTTGATTGATATGTATAGCAAGTGTGGTAACATCGAGGATGCGAGATTGGTTTTTTATGAGATGCCGGAAAAAACCACTGTAGGATGGAACAGTATTATTGCGGGTTATGCATTTAATGGTTATAGCGAGGAAGCATTGAGCATGTACTACGAGATGCAGGATTCTGGCACCAAAATGGACCATTTTACTTACACAAATATTTTAGCTGTCTGTACAAGGCTAGCTTCACTAGAGCATGCCAAATATGTTCACGCTGGTCTAGTTCGAAATGGCTTTGAGTCAGATATAGTTGCTAATACCGCACTTGTGGACTTTTATAGCAAATGGGGAAGGATAGAAGATGCTCGAAATGTTTTTGAAAAAATGCCCCAAAAGAATATTCGGTCTTGGAATGCCTTAATATCTGGGTATGGTAGTCATGGTCAGGGAACCGAGGCTGTTGTGTTATTTGAGCGCATGGTTCATGAAGGAATGGTTCCCAGTCATGTTACGTTTTTGGCAGTTTTATCAGCTTGTAGCTATTCGGGGCTGTCTGATCGCGGGTGGGAAATATTTGAATCAATGAGCAGAGATTACAACATGAAGCCTCGGGCAAAGCACTATGCTTGCATGGTCGAATTATTAGGCAGAGAAGGGCTCCTGGATGAAGCTTTGGCGTTTATAAGAGATGCTCCATTTAGGCCTACAAAAAATATGTGGGCTGCATTGCTCACAGCTTGTAGAGCTCACAAGAATTTTGTGCTTGGTAAATATGTAACTGAGCAGCTATATGGAATGGAACCAGAAAAACTCTCTAACTATATAGTGCTTTTGAATATTTATAATGGTGCTGGAAAATTGGAAGAAGCGGCAGAAGTTGTCCAAACCTTGAGAAAAAAGGGCATGAGAATGGTGCCTGCTTGTACTTGGATAGAAATAAAGAAGCAGTCAAATGTTTTTTATACCGGAGACAAGTCTCATCCTCAAACAACGGATATATATGATAATTTAGATTACGTCATGCTGCAAATCTCACAACATGGATATGCTCCCGAGGGAAATAATATGCTTCCTGATGTCGATGAAAAAGAACAGTCCATGATGCTTCATCATAGTGAAAAGCTAGCAATTTCGCATGGGCTTATTAACACTCCTAGTTCAACTCCTTTACAACTTGTCCAAAGCCATAGGATTTGCAACGATTGCCACAATGCAATCAAATTGATATCCGTGGTTAGCAAACGAGAAATTGTTTTCAGGGATGCTAGTAGATTCCATCGTTTTAAAGATGGCAGATGTTCTTGTGGTGATTACTGGTGACATCCGTTTTGCTAATTTTATAAACCAGCGAGATACTGTCCTGCTATAAGGTTGTTAGCTTTTTCCTTTTAGTTTTATCTCTGATGTTTCCAAAAGCAGCTGATTATCCTTTCAATATGATTGCAGAAACATAAATTATTTGATTGCAAGATTATCCAACTAATTTTTCATGCTTTTGGCATGAGCATTCCTTAACCATCTTCTTGGGTCAATATTTGGTTCCGTGATTGATTGTGTTGTTTAAGGGCAGGATTATATTATCCCTTCTGTGCATCCTTTTTTGTCTTTTTATTAGTGTTATTTGAAACATTATCTGATTATTCTAGAATATGGTCACCCATTAACCATTTTCATTTCCTATAGCAATTTGTGGTATGTCATCGTATTGGTGTAAGGGAAGCTTGCAGGTGATATGTTAGTAATATATCACCAGGAGTCCTCATCTTTATGTAAGGAAATATGTAACTTTAAGGAGAAAAGGTGGGATTTCCTGTTAGGTTCATGTTATTTCATCAGCCATCCGAACATGTTTATCACGCCTCAAAACTTTAAGAGATCTGTTCTAACAACCATTTTTCGACACTCCAGCTTGGCTACTTCACCGCTGGCTATCCTCTTTGCTATTGAATGTGCAAGCCATCTAGTTGCATCTTGTTTGGTGGCCAAGGTTTTTCATTTCTCATCTTGTTACTTTTTTACTCATGACAGTCAGACTAGAACTCATTACCTATGCTCTGAGAAATCATCTTCTCTACCATTTTGTTATTTGCTAGATCACAAAAAAACCTAAAAAATTCTTGAATATTTTGAACTTTTGTGCATTTTCTTCCACTATACACAGTTTGAAATAATTTATTTTTATCAGTTGAAAGATGCAAACTACTTTGTTACATTCACACATCCTAGTTCAAATGAACTCTGTCATGGTGGAAGGGAGGGGTGGGGGTGGGTGGGGTGAGGGGGGGGTTTAGAGATTGTCATTCCGTGTATTTTGTTGTCTCATGGTCATAGCATTAGCAAAAATAAACAGACTGAATATTTGTAGGAGTTCCCGTGTAGTTAGGTAAATTGAAATATGCACTCGTAGCGAACAGAAATAATTCAGAAGTTTGGATCTTAAACAAATGCTTCTTCTTATATCAAACTTTGGAATGTCATTCCGCATCATGCCACAACGTATCATGCATGCATACTGATTTATCCTGTCCTGTGATCAGAATCGATCACTATCAGCCGCCATGAAAGGGAACTTCTTTTGCAGAAGGATCGTGTTTTTATTTTGCACTTGGAACATATACGTTATCTACTATTTATTTCCCACATACAGAGCATTATGTTGATTCTGTGCAATAATGTGTTGCCTATACAGATATTGGTTGCTCCCTCCCTATGTGTTAGCATCAACAGGGTGACCATGAGCATGAACAGAATGAGCGTAAGACATCGAAGGCTAGTGGGAAGTCCATTGAATGAATTGGTTAATCTTGTATGTTTCACATGCATAGTTTTTAAAATGCCATCAAATCATTAATTGTTATCACATGACCCAGATAATGGTTTTAAGTTGACTAGACCACCACGTGCTCTTAAAATCAGCATAAGAATTATAAGTTCCACTCTTTCATGGGAAAACTATTCAACCTTTATTAATTGATTATTGGATTTTTGAGTTTCCGAGTGGTCAATAGCCATTATATCTTATTCTACACGGTTTATAGTGTCCCCAACTGCTGGAGTACTTGAACATAAATGCGTGATGATGTATCCCTTAAATGGTTTTGCTTTGCTCTCTTTTATGAATTATTATGCATCAATGAAAATTTCCGTGATTTGGTTATGCATCAATGAAATTTTTTATGATTTAGTCATGCATCAATAAATTTTTTTGTGATTTGGTTATGTTTGAATGTGAAAGGTATTGATGGATCGATGAGCAACACCCTGGTCCCCTATTAAGTAATATTAACGGGTGGTGGGTGGGTTGGAGGGTTAGTGAGCAAAGTGAACAAGAGCGAAAGCAGCTACCCCCACCCCCCTCAAGGAGTGGAGAGGAGTCCATTATCACCAACCCCCGACCCCCAAACCCATTCGGGACAAGTCTCTGACAGCTGGAGAGAAAGGTGGCTTCTTAGCTGGTTGAATTGTGCTGGATCTCACCAATATGACTAATTCAAAGAGTGATGTTAACTGCTCAAAAAATAGCAGCAGGTTATATTCATTTGCTTTTTTTATCTTTTCTTAATTTGGAGGGCCTAAGGTTGTTTTATGATGTCAGTATCAGCACTCCCATCTGAGTTATATAGGAGAAAGTTGATTCAAAGTTTTAAGCCTCCTTGAGTGGAGGCTCAGGGCTGTCGACAGTAGACTTGTTTTAGTTATTAAATACATGTCAGCACACTTATGCTATAAATTTACATATAATCAAGCTCAATTTCCAAAAAACCTGCAATAGCCAGAATACATATTGTTCATTCATTCTTGTATTTACTAGTTTTTTTTAGTCCTTATACCCTTGTTATAATAGGAGAGAAAATCATGCAAATGAACCACTAGGATAAATATGAATTAAAAAATATTAATTACAATCTAAAACCTAAGCCAAACCAAAATACACTGTGAAATGATTCTGAATGAAGTTCAAAAACTGATGTTTAATTTCAAAACGCTCGTGAACAATCCAAAAAAAGGTAAAAATGAATAATGCGTAATTACGTATGCTCTCCATATGTGTCATACGTGTGTATATGCAAGCAAGTGATATAACTTGGACCACCACAAAAAATGTCTAACAAGTGAATAAAATGCAAATAAAAGCTTTGTAATACAACCATTGCAAGTGCTACTAATTGTCACTACAGAATGGTGTAACACAACACTTTATAATTCAATCTCATGGACCATATTTAATATCTTTGATATATTTCAACTATACATACGTACATGTAATTGAAGATTTTGAGATCAATGATGAAATACTTTATAGTTTTAACTTTATTGCTTCTAATAATAAAGCATATATCCCACTCCCAAACTGTTACCACCATGGTTCATCCACATTTCCAATTTGTCAGTCTTTGAGTCCCACAAAAAATGAAAACTTGCCCACCTTCAAAAGTCCTCTGCCATGTTCTCTGCACTACTTTATAAATAGTTCATTTTAATGAACAATCTTAAACTTTTATCTGCCCCTTAAAATTTTTAACTCTCTCCGAATCTGACCTGGTAGAAGTGTAAATCTTTTCATTTTTATGATCAGATATGGATCATTTTTTGCAATTATTCATTTAATAATGAAATATTTTTGTGGGTTTTTCATTATAAATCTGATATTGGGCCTTGTTGATATGACTGTAGAATGAAATGCTGACAATTTGAAAAGACTAATGATAAGGATTTGTCATAATATTTGTGCTGAGGATCACTCAATATCATGCATGGGCCTATCTCTTTTCCAGATTTTTTGATGTTACCCCGAGACAGGACGCATCGGTCCTTGATTTATTATATTCCAATAGAATATTTAAAATTAAGGGTTTGATCCACTTCCCTTATAAACAACAGTTTTTCTAGATCTCATTCGCACATGGGAGTTTTTCGTGCTCATTTTTTGCTCTCCATTTGCTCTTGCCTGTGGTTTGCCTTTGTGAAAATTTAATTTGATTGATACTCGAAATGGGTGGATGTTCTGAACATATCAAATAGTAAGTGAAAGAAAGTGTACATACAGAAGCTGTCATATTCAAAAAACAAATGATTGATAATATGTTGGTATCAAGAAATGTAACATTCAACCATTATTTTATCTATTCACAAACTTCGATATAAATCTTTCTCAGCATTAATGGTTCAAAAATACCTGCATAATGAATCTGTCCTATTATAAATATTCGTCTTAGTATATAAATAGGTTTTGTTTTTCACTTTGTTTCTAATTATGTTAACCGTAACTCTTGATATTCCAAACATCGGTTGCCCAAGGGATGACAATATACATGTGAAAAGTTAAAAGAAAACAATATTCATCAGATACTGCATCTGGTTCAGCACTCAGTGAGGACGCTACAACCTTGATATGTTGTGTGGATGAATAATATTTGATAATTTTAGGGTCGTGCCTTTTTGTTCCCATACCTTGTTGCTGCTATACGTGTAAAAGTATAAGCAACTTTTAAAAGGACCAAAACTATTATATGGTATATGTGGTGTTGTGTGTTTACTAATAATTTACCATGGCACTATCCTATTGTTTACATATAATTATCTATATGTGTGTCCTTGAGTTGCATTTTGTTTGGAGTCACTTAATTCTGGTTTTTGTGTATTGAGATTTTTGAATTGGAAACTGTGAAAGAAATAGTATTGTCGTTACAAGAACTACTCAAGTAACATGATTATGCGGCTATAATTTACTCATACTCGAGTGTAAAGGATGGTGAGGTGGCCTCTCTTCATCGTTAACTACTAATTGATGTTAAATGTAGAAACTTATGGATTATCTGTAATTGTTTATCTCAAATATTTATGCATCATTATTTAACCCTGGATTTTTTTATATATACACATATATATACAAGGGAGTCGAGGAGAAGCACCCGTTGGCCATAGCTGCCTAGATTCCCATTTTCCTAATTGAGAGCTAGGATAATAATATAACATGAGAAGTAGTCATCATGTAGCCTACTGGTTCGGACCCCAAATGATTCAGATTTGGGCTTTACCTTAAGTGTTTACCGACAAGTCTTTAGAGCCGTTCCTTTCATTCTACTATGCAGACCCCAGCTCGGGCCAGCTTTTGGGAGGAGCCCTTCTCCATCTAGCTGATGGCCCTTGGAGCATCCTTATTACTCTGATTTAAGTCAATGTATGACCATAAGTTAATTCTAAAGTGTGTAAATTTGATGGGATATGATCAAGAATTACACACAAGCAATTATTCCATTAGAAACATGTCAAATGGGTAACTGTTACACACTGTTATTCTGTTAATAGTGTTAGTGATGTTTTTAGTAAGACTTATAATCTTATCCAGAATTGTAGTATGTTTCTTTTATGTGTTGGGATCCAAGACATGGCTAGTGGGTATTTGGTTTTTGGGTGAAGTAAAGTTAAGAAGTTGAATACAATTGTATACAGCTATGCTGTCCTCTTCTCACTGGATTCTTGTTTGCCTTTTGTTCTCATTCATTTGCCTTTTCTAACCCCCATAAGGTTCTAAACTTGACTATGATCTCGTCAAAGTTCTTTAGAGCCTGTAATTTTCACCAAGATTCATCAACCTGCTTTTAAATAGTTCACCGAAATGGTCACGATGGTTATTCTTTCAATTTTATTTTGCACTTCTCCACAATTATTTTGATTTATTGGGTAAAAGTTTAATCAATTGCCATATAAAAGAAATTACATAGACAGGAGTACCATATTGTAATCACATCCGTTCTACACATTTTCGACTCAATATTATGGCTTGTTCCAAGCCGTTTAACAAATACATAAGTAGTTTCCCCGTATAACTTAGGGTTTTTGGCAACGAACCATTTTGTGGTTTTCCAAATAGGCAGTTTACACCACTGTGGTTTGAAAATAAAAAGTTTACCCATCAGTGATTTTCAAAATAGTTAGTTTACCTCATGTGTTTTGAAAATAGGTAGTTTATCTCTATATAGTTTGTGAATATGTGCAAAACACTTCTCCATATAAGAGAACAATGTTTTATGTTCTGCAAACCACAGTGGGGAGTAAATGTCTACAAAAATCACAATGGGTTAAACTGACTCTTTACAAAACACGGGGGTAAAGTGTCTATGATACCACATGAGATAAATTGTCACCAACCGTGTAACTTATATGATTATTAACTAGTATTACTGTTGTTTTTTTTATTTTGTTGTTCTTATTATACATAGATGTGTATACGTACATACTATATAAATAAGTAAGAATCAAGAAAAAATGAACTTTATATTCATTCACGCACAAAGACACACACGTTTGGATATATTTCTAAACATCAAACAGTGAGCACCGAAAATATGCTGTATATTCAATAAGCTTATTTCTGAAATAAAATGGTTTACAGAATTATACTAAACAAGGAAGGTTGCAAAACTTGTAAAAATGAAAAATGAGGCAGATTTGCATTCTACAATATGGTAAGCGAAACAACATGCATTTAAAGTCCAGGAGGAGCAGAGTTGAGTGGAAGGTAGTTTGATATTATATACAAAATACCTAATTTATATTATTAAAAAAAATTATACCAACTTTCATTCATAAAGAATGGTAAAGAAAAAAAATGAAGCCTGATCCGAGATGGGTTTTTTTAAGGGTAAATTGGCATAATATACCTAAGGCTAATCCCAAACATAACTTTTTTTTAAAAAAAATTCACTTACAACTGATTCTTATCTTTAATTGAACTTGTGAAAATGTGAGACCCTAGCTCTTCGAAGTATTCAACCATGATATACTGAAAATATGAGAAACCATAGGACAGCACATGTGGATTTTCTCTATACAAGTGAATATTTGCTGCATTAATTAGCTCTATGAATTATCATTCATACTCAGATACTTCCAATATATTCTGATTACATCAAAGAAAATAACTCAGCTTCGGTCGATAAATAGAACTAAAAGATTCAAGAATAAAATCAAACTACCTTAGAGAGATCCAATTTCTGATCAGTTCATTTCTCTAATTAATACTTGAAATTCTTGAACCTACCCCAACTTCTGCTGCTAACCCTTCACTTTATAGGCTCGAATAAACTTTTTTTCTCTTTTAGATTTGAAGATTTCAAGGTCTAAACTTGATCCTGCAAGATTGGCAAGTAATCTCCATACAAGTCGAATCGACCTTTCTTGTAGACCTTTCCTTCATTTTCTCCACCCTTTCAACCTCCTCTCGAGCCCTCTCCCATGTCTTACGGGCACGGGCGAATTCGGCCTGTGCTAACTCCATCTCCCTCCTCGTAAGCTCCCTTAGACGTTCTGCATACGATTTCTCCATCGAAGCTAGCCGAATTTGCTCGGCGGTTTGCCATTTTACAGCTTCTACACAGCTAGAATCTATCTTCATGTGATCATTATAACTATCTCTAACTTTTGATCTTATTAGCAAACGATTATTATCTGAGGGTGGCTTGAGAACTGGTGAGACACTTACTGACAGCTTGAGGTCTAGCGACGGAGCCTCGAAATGATTGATAGATGGTCGGTATTTCGTGGAAGAATCCGACGGCCAAGATGGAGGAGGGTATGATGAAGAGGCTACTGCATGATGGGGAAAGCTGGAAAATAGTTGCATTTCTTGATGGTCTTCTTCCACGGAAGAATAATGTGACATTATTAATAAATATATACTATATTTTGAAATTATTTTATGGGGTGGCTAAGGGTTTTTTGAGAGAGTGAGGCTTAAAATATGAAGTGGAAAGAAAATAGGGCACATTTATAAGCATTTCCCACAAAGGGTCAATATAAAAAATGCCCTTATATTCGATGTCCATGCAAGAAAAGGATCACCAATAACATTAGGAATGCCGTACAATCGCATGATCCTATGTATTGATGGATCTTGGGACTAGATTTTGTGTGTTAACCTTAGTTTTCACTCCATTATTCATCAATTGGGATTTTTTTTTCTACTTTTTTTATTTAAAACTTAAATGTTATTAAATGGGTCCTCCCTCAAAAAATTTTGAAAAATATTAGGTAAATTTTTCTAAATTTGTAATTTTTGTCTCCAACTCATTTAATTTATACCCATGTCCTAAATTCTTGGATCTACCCAATATAGTTATTTAGTCATTTTTGTCAATTGATTTGCTAAGAATGGGGCTAAAGAAAGATAACTTGGAAGAGCAAATACCTTGTGATTTATAACAATTTTGGAGAGGAATTATAAGATAATGACATTACACTTGGATAATTAAGCAAACAAATATGAACGGTATATTTGATTTTGGGCTGTTGATAATTTTTTAAAAATGAAAAATTTCATAAAAAAAACTCAAGAAAATTTGTTGATTTCTTCTCATCAACTCTACAAAAATAATACCCAAAAAAAATATTTTCAAAACGAACCATTCCTCAGTATAAAAATACTATTTTAACATAATGTTTTAGTAAAAAGATATTAAGTCCAACACATATTGTTGATAAAATGTCCCAACTCCTAGCTCAAAACCATATTCTTTTAAGGGGTATTTACGGGCCGGTACCAGGTGATGGAAGATAATTCAATTCAGTCAGCCAAAAAAACTTAAGTTCACATAGATCCATTTTGGGGTAAAATTACAAAAAAACCAACTGTTCTTCTTCTTCAATGTACAGCCTTCAATTTACACACTTCTCCTCAATTCTTCTCATTCTCTCGTCAAATTCATTCCTCACAAACAAACATCATCATCGATTTTTATCAATACATTCAACTGCAACTCCTTATTCAATATTCAAAGCATCATTCCAACAAAAAAAATATAATCAGCTCCACGGAAGTCAATGCGAGATGACCACTACTACGAAACTCGAAAACCCTAGCAATTTTTGGATCTGAATTCAGTTCTGACGATAGGAAAAGCTTTATCAACTCAACCACGACTATATTAGTCTCAGACGGAGCATGGCTCATCCTCTTGGAAACCCTAGCAATCTTTCAGATATAATTTCAGAACGTGCAACATTATTACATAAAATCATTCACCACCATGTTAAATAATCGTGCATCAACATGTTAAAAATTTGCTAAAAAATCGTACACCCCCATTACAAAAAATTGTACACCCACACTACAAAAATCAAGTGCATCACATTGACAAAAAATCGTGCACCCTTGCATGTTAAAAAATCATGCACCCACATTACAAAAATCAAGTGCACCACAATTACAATAATTGTGCACCCCACTTACAAAAATCGTGCGCCCCCCATTACAAAATTGTGCATCCCTATTACAAAAATCAAATGCATCACCTTGACAAAAATTGTGCACCACAATGTCAAAAATCGTGCATCCCCATTACAAAAAATCGTGCACCCTTGCATGTTAAGAATGAAATTTCTTTACAAAAAATTGTGCACCCCCCATTACAAAAATCAAGTGCATCACATTGACAAAAAATCGTGCACCCTTGCATGTTCGAAAATCATGCACCCCCATTACAAAAATCAAGTGCACCACACTTACAAAAATCGTGCACCCCCCATTACAAAATCATGCACCCCCTATTAAAAAAATCAAATGCACCACCTTGACAAAAATCGTGCATCCAATTACAAAAATCGTGCATCCCCATTACAAAAAATCGTGCACCCTCGCATGTTAAAGAATGAATTTGCTTTACAAAAAATCCCCCCCCCCCCCCCCCCGGTATTACAAAAACCAAGTGCATCACATTGACAAAAAATCGTGCACCCTTGCATGTTCAAAAATCACGCACCCCCATTACAAAAATCAAGTGCACCACCATTACAATAATCGTGCACCCCACTTACAAAAATCGTGCACCCCTTATTACAAAAATCAAATGCACCACCTTGACAAAAATCATGCACACAGTTATAAAAATAGTGCAGCAACATGTTAAAAATCGTGCACCACAATGTCTAAAATTGTGCACCCTTGCATGTTAAAAAATGAATTTGCTTTACAAAAATTGTGCACCCCCATCACAAAAATCAAGTGCATCACATTGACAAAAAATCGTGCACTCTTGCATGTTAAAAAATGATGCACCCCCATTACCAAAATCAAGTGCACCACCTTGATAAAAAATCGTACACACCAATTACAAAAAATTGTGCAACAACATGTTAAAAAATCGCCCACCATAATTTTTTAAAATCGTGCACCCTCATTACAAAAATCAAGTGCACCACCTTCACAAAAATCGTGCACCACAACGTTAAAAATCGTACACCAAAAGTTAAAAATCAAGTGCACCACAAGGTTAAAAATCAAGTGCACCAGAAGCTTAAAAATTGTGCACCCCCATAACAAAAAAAATTAAGTTCACCACAAGGTTTGAAAATCGTTCACCACAACTACATAAAATCGTGCACCACAAAGTTAAAAAGTCGTGCACCAAAAGATTAAAAATTTAGTGCACCACAAGGTTACAAAAATAGAGCACCACAAGTTACAGTACATCACAATGTTAACAAAATCATGCACCACAAGATTACATAAATCGTGCACCACAAGATCAAAAATCGTGCACCAAAAGTTAAAAATCAATTCATGCAGAAATCGAGCTTTCAAATTTATCAAAGGAACAGAAATCAAATTGTGTATTACAGCTGTATATGAAATTACATCACACTATAATTAATCCAATCATAGAAAGAATCCATTAGAAGTTCATGATTTGCAAGAATATATAAGAATTCCAGAATTTACAGTTCCAGAATTCTTGCAGATCGTGATGCACCAGTGAAGAAGATGCGCGCGAAACAGAATGGCGGCGGCGGTGGCGGCGGAGGTGGGAGCTTCCGTAGCGGCGGTACTGGTGGTGGTGGGAGGGATGAACTGAAGAATGTGGTGAAGAACAAGTGTTGTGATCGCAAAAAAAAAAGTGAAATTTGAAATGAGTTTGTAGTAACAATTTTGATTTTAAGGGTATTTCGGTTAAAAAAAAAAGATGCCAATATCTTTAAGTTCAAATATTAGACCTAAATGAATTAAGTTTCTTCATCAGAGAATTTATATGCACCGTTGTTTTTTTTTTTTGCCGAATATAAGTTGAAAAGTTGTTTTAAAAGTGGTATCTTCCATAATTTCCCGAATATCTTCTCCCTTATTTAATATTATAATTATAACTCCAATTTTTGACCCAAAAAATGGGAGTAGGAATAAGCTTAGAAGCAATAATAACGAATCCACGTGCAATGTATTTTATTTAGGTTTTGTGGTATTTAATTAGAGAGCCAGGGCACTTTGCTTTTCTTTGCATGGTAGGCCTAAGCTTGCCTGCCCTCTTGCCAATAGTGTAAAAAGTTAATCAACTTTTTTCACTACGTAAACCCCACGCTCCCAATCACGTGGGGTGGGTGGGTGGGTGGGTATGGTTCGGAATTGATACACCTATGTGTGTGAACCAATATAAAATAGGAAATGTTATTGTTATAGCAATTATTGTTGTTACTAAAATAATTTCTATGAGATTATCGTAACACATAAATTTAAAATTTTATATATTCAAATTATCTCTTTTTACCGCAAATTCCGAATAGAAGGATGGTTTTTGGGGAAAATCTCGGTATGGGCTCCACCCATGGACCAACTTCATATGATTGGTATAAAATGCTTTGTATGTTAGTTTATGTATTTTTTATTTAAAAATATTGAGTTGATGTATAAGGTGAGGAATCAGATACATATAAGTATTTCCCGGATTTTGGTTTGAGCAAGCCAGATGAGTTGATTACGAGGGCTTTTGTGAAATTTTTACAGTCTGGATCAACTCATCTCATCATATGGGATTCAAGATTTTTTTGCAGAAAAACTTGTTAACATGTGCTGCCAGTTTGGCTTAAAGCATTGAGGACTTTACCATTTTCATTTCTTTTGCAAAAAAATAAAAATAAAATTTATTGAGTTTAGAAATTATATTATATTATATAGGGGAGAAAAGTTGAGGTTTGAATTTATTTTGTGTTTGGGATTCTTGATTTATTTATTAATTATAATATTTTAACTTGGGAAATCATGTCATAAAAATAAATGGAATAAATTATTCTTTAAGAAGTGGGCTAGTAACCATTTGCCATTTCCAAGTTGATCTAATACTGTCTTTACCTCATTTAAACTATCAGAACTAAATGTGAGTATATTTTTTTGAAAAAAGAGTTGCAAAAAGTGAGATTCTAATACGCATAACACTTTGACGATGAAATGAAAATTATATTTTTGAGTAAGTTGTGATGTATTACAATTTTACATAAAGAATTTTTTTTATCAAAAATACTTTATAATTTTTTATAGCTCTTTCTTCAAAGCAGGGAGGGTACAAGAAGCTGGTGGATGTTATACTTCGACAAAATACACAGGAAAAATGTGTTTTTTTTTAAAAAAAAAATACATTTTCAAAGTTTCAAGATTATTAAATAGGTTATAAGTTTTTACATGTTATTTGATAATTGAACATGGATACATGTGTTCACCATTTGTTAATAATGTTAATGGGCAACTGCAGTCTCCAATAGTAGTAAAGTTAATGGAAGGATTTGATAAATTTGGTTTTCACATATACTTAATATAAATTCATTCAAATTGTTTGACTAATTTTGAAATCCATTAATTTAAAATATCCACCAATTCAATTTTTTAGGCATTTTTTTAACAATATTATTGTATTTCAAATTCTTAATCATTGGAGTCATTTTCCAAATTTTCAAATCCATTGATTAAAGAAAATTCTTACATCCAAATACAACCTTACGGTTTGTTATATTTGTCCCAATTCTCCTAAAAAAATCTCAGTTTTTACATATGGTCAGATAACATATTATTATTGGATTAAAATTTGATTCATCTAATTATTACACAAATATCGAAATGCCGAAACTGAAGAAATTGGAATGAAGATAATGTCTCTATTATTGATAATACAAAGAGTACTTGCCACCAAATCAAATAACCATCATTTTGCATGAAAATGCCCCAACAAATTGTACCGGAGAAAATGGAACCAGAAGTAAAATTAACAAGTAAACAACACAAGGAGTTGAAAAATAAGGTTCATCTCATTGTTTGTTAGATGAATAGGTTATAATAATTATATAAACATGAAAGGATCAACTAATTCTTGCGTTGGTAAAGGATAACCTAAACTGAATCCTAAACAATATGGAGATCGGGAAACAAAACAAAGTCAGATTAGCCATTGATTTCTGGCTTCGGGAGGCTATTCTAATCATAAACCATTCAGGAGAGATCAAAGACCTAAGTATAACTTAATACCTGTTATTCGTTGTACAACACTGGGTTTCGCGGGGAGTCCAATATGGAGTGGCTGGCTCAAGAACAGGGAGGTGGAGGCGATTGATGGGGAGAACAAATTGAACAAAATAAAGTCTTCACAAGAAGTAGCTAAGGGATTTCTTCCGTCTCGAGCCTCCTTCACCGTAAAGTTCATTCCACTGGAGAAGCTCCGACATGTTTGTCGACTCTGATGAAACACTTGGAGAGACCTGGGTAGAATAAAGAAATCTAAAGTGCATGACAAGGGTGAATGGATGATAGAAAGTAACAGGATTCAACGCGCACCCTCTCGTGAGCAAATTTGAAGTCTTCCATATTTAGTGGGCGGATATCGGAACTACCACTTAAAGCCGGTGGAGATTTCCCTTCAGCAAGAGCAGCAGCTTTCTCCTGTCATTACTCCAAAAGTTAGAAGATTGGAAATTTAACAAACACAAAGGGGCCAGCATCTCAGAAAAGATGTCTGCAAAACACGTAAATGAGTTATCCTTTTCTCCATTCTAGGAAGTTATAGTCATAATAAAAACAAAATATGCTACAACAGGAATTATACATCCGGAACCAGAATAGAATTGCTGCAACATAATATTAAATGGACTCTAGACTTCGATTATCCCCATACTAATGCAATCATGAGAATTAACAAAAGGAACGCTTGCTGAAAGGCTTGGGAAAGAGCCGATTTAGTAACTTGTCTGGAAAGACATGACAATTCACATCGCTTACTGGCATAGTCAGAACCCCTAAATGGATACACATGCCTCTAAGTTATTTTTCACATCTCAGAAGCAATCTGTTTCTCACTAGATTGTCCAAGAAAAATTAATAAACATCAAACAGGTGAAAATACCTTTTTCTCTTTTTCTAAAATCTCTCTAATTGGGCAATGTGCAGCTGTCACACACAAATTCTGAAAATAAAAAACAGGTCAAATTAAAGAGAGCACTGTTCTAACGAATCGTCCATAACTAAAGCCTGTAACTGCCAAACCTTTAGGTCACTTCCAGAATAACCATCAGTCATACTTGCTACTGAGTCCAGATCCAGGTCAGGAGATAAATCCTCTTTTGCTAGAATCACTTTTAGGATCTTTGCTCTGTTAGCAGTATCTGGTAGGTTGACCATCAATCTATGAAAAATACAGCACAGGCATCAAATGTTTAATGTTCAAAATTAGATAAATCAGAAAATTTTTGCTCTCGTTTTTATACCTACGTGGCAGCCGCCTTATCACAGCCTCATCAAGGTCAAAAGGTCTGTTTGTTGCTGCAAGTACCAAAACACGTTCAGTGTCTTTTGTTCGCAGTCCATCCCAGTTCAACATAAATTCATTTTTCATTTTACGCATGGCCTCATGTTCTCCAGGGTTTTCCCTTCGTCCCAGCATGCTATCAACCTACAAAATTAGAAGAAAAAAATATAGCACTGACAAGATGAGTGCAGAAAGTAAATGGTTTAAAGGAGAAGTAAACAACAATGCAGAGTTATATGGCATACTTCATCAACAAATATAACACTAGGAGCAATTTTGCTAGCTAGTGTGAAGACAGACTTGACATATTTCTCGCCCTCACCAAACCACTGCAAGTAGAAATAAGAAAGTGATTGGAGTTATATGGATCCATGAACTTCTTGTTATGACATCACCTGAAGATATATATATTTGCAGTGAGCTCACTCTAGAACAACCTTTGAAGTTATGCTGGACATCGAAATGTTAATGAAGTTTGCACCAGCTTCAGTGGCAACAGACTTTGCAAGCATAGTCTTTCCTGTTCCCGGGGGCCCAAACAGAAGTATACCTTTGCAGGGCTGAATGAGAAACAACAAATGAGAGGATTCTTCTGAGACCAAGAGTGTACAAATACAATCTCTCCAAAATACGATCCGGTTATCCAAGCAATCCAAAAGCAGCAGAAATGACTAAAATGTTTGTTCATGCTTTCCAGGAATATTTTCATGTATGGGAAACATAAATAGAAATACCTATACTACTTTCAAATAGTTTTAACCAAAATATATCTCTATTCCTTTTTCACATCACCTATATAGTCATTAATTTAATTTAACTTTTCATTGCTCCAATCAACAATTATATTATTATAATGTATTCTAGCTCAAATTACTATACTTACAAGTTTTAATGCATCCGCTTATCATTAAAGAAAAAAATTCAATACATAACATCTACAGCGGATAATATCTCATTTAGAAAACATAATCAAATCTACAGGCGACAGCACATTCGTCGATGCAACTTTTGGAAATATATTTTCAGGATATATTTTCAAAAAATATGGGAAACATAATCTAACGTACTCTAAAACCTCAAAAAGCAAACCAAAAACTGCATTTGAATGCTACCTGCAAGAATAGAACATGGTGAATACAAGACTTTTATTTAAACACAGGCTTATGAGCAATTGTGAGAGGTCTTTGACATAAATACCCTTATAGGTACCATAGGCATAGGCACATGGTCACAATATTCATTGGATGATTAAATATACTATCATAGAATACAAGCTGGGACCACATGTAATTGCACAAGGCAGATGTAAAACAATGCTGTCACAACAATTATAAACATCCCACCATAACTGAAATTGAAAGTAGTAAAATTACTTACACTGAAACTCTCTTTAATATAAAGGCACAGCAAAGAGAATAAAAAATATAACCTTGGTGAGTTGACCCTTGCAGAAAAGTTCTGGCCTCTGTAAAGGAAGCATCACCAGCTCCTTCAACGTATCTTTCACATTTTCCAATGCTCCTATGTCATCAAAAGTCACCCCAATATCACTGGGAGTTATCACATCAGCCAAAAGCCTCTTCTCAAATTCGCTCTCCGTCACAACATCCTGGTATGGCTCAAAAATTAATTTTTGTAACTGATAGATAAATTACAAATCAACCACAAATGATAACCTATTGAATTTATGCCAAGTAATTATCACCTTGAGGGACTTCTTTAAATTTTTGGATTCGTTCATAATGGATTGTAAAATTCCGATGCCATGCAGAATACTGCAATAGTACCATATTACTTCAAATTATTAACTGATATTACCCATTTATAATAACTGGCTGCTTTGTATTACCTCTCCACAGATAAAACAAGCCTGGGTTCTGCTTCAGCTTTAGGGTCCATCATCAAATGATTACTTAAAGCCCATCCAACAACCTTTTCCGCACCTTCAAAATATTTCAAAAACTATTTTCTCAATTGGTTTCCACAAGCTTTGTATCATGCCAAGGGGAAGCATCAAAATAAAAATATAAAAGATCTAATTTCTGATTAAGGGGTACCAAAAGAACACTTACTGTCATTTGTAAGCAATAAGTCTTTGATACTCAGTGTCTCCAATCCATCACACTCCAATCCATAACGGTTCAAGACCTGCATACGAGATGAATTCATCAAATAAAGCATCGGCAGAGTATAGCAATACAGAAAATTCAAGGGAAACATAGATACAAAAGGTGAAATATAAACATGGAAAATCCCTTTCTGAATACCGATAACAGCTGATGTTTAGAGAAGAAACCAATGTATAAATGCAGGTATTGAATGTCAGTCTGTCTTTGTGGAAATTCAGGTTAGGCATACAGCTCAACGAGGACAAGTACCAACACAGTTTTGAAGTGGTTGATGGAAATAAGTGTAACTAAAAGATTCACTAGCTTAAATGCCAAATAGGAATAATGAGGATGTCGGCTAAAGGAACTAAATTGCTTACCGAAAGGAGATCCATGTCAAGTGTAATTTATATGCTTGGTGATATCATCATGATAAAAAAGTGCAAACATACAATCACAAAAAAAATATTATGAAAAAAATTCTCACTGTTCGTATATTAGACAAATTGGCTTTTAGTTTCAGGGTTTCGGCATCCCGACCCAATTGGCACTTCCAACTGACCACTAAGCCCTTCATCCTGCAATGTTTACATGCATCATTACACCTTTTCTTTTTTTGGCAAAAAAACAAATATGAAGGCCATTTCAACAACAAACCTGAGGCATGCTAATAGTCACTTTATTGGGAAATAGTTTGGACAGAAGCTTAGTTGCCTTGGTAACATCCTTAGGTCTATTATGTGACCTCCCAAAACCATCCTGGGGTAATCAATACCAAAAACATCAAAAAGGAATAACTAGAGAAAACTATGAGCTGTACTTTATCCAGGAACACAAGAAACAAGTTTTATCAGGAACAATATTATCCATCTAAACACAAGCAACTGGAATACACCAGCTACAGCATAAGAACCAAAAAGACATACAGGCATACTTATGGAAGTCAGAAATGATGCAGCACAAACGTCGATGGGTACATGATTTCATGATTTCGTTTATGGATGAGGGGTGTTGATATAGTTCAACAAGACGAAAGAAAATTAACTCGAAAATAAAGGAAATCTGAACTGAACTCATAATACAGTAATTTTATTGATCAAGATAATGATCACAAAAGCTGCTGAAGATAATTTAAATACTGGGAACAACCCTCCAAGAATAGGAGATTAAATTAAAGACCAAAATTAAAGCTCTTCAATCAGTACTAAAATTAGCTAAGATGACTAAACTCACTCCCTTGATTATAGATGATTTCCTGAAATAAATAAATGACCAGATTCATGTTTCTTTGACTCCATTAAGTATGGTTAATGTCAGATTGGGCTTGCGTTGCATATTGGGTTTCAACAATGAGCTGTGGTGCGCCATCAATAATAAACAACACTCCAGAAGGAAAACCAGGCTGATAATTTAGCATTTCTTTTCACTACTTTTGAGGTTTGAAAAAAGAAACACTTAAAATTCCTGTCCATTCTGTTATTCTGAAAGTGAAAGGGAAGCAAAAGAATACTTCTTAAAGAACATGGATTCACAAAGTTTTTGAGATAGCCGAGTCTTCTGATAAGCATAAACCGCACACATAAAAGTAAAGCAACTCGAGAATTCTTTAAAGGTATGCCAATTTAGAGGGATTAACAAAGGGCAACACATCCAGCACGTTCAAATGCATGCTTCATCATACATCAGGACAATAAAGACGAATTAACCAACAGATTCTTACAGGGAAAGTCAAGTCGAGTAAAGTAGTCTGATTGCCACCTAATTTTGTGAAAAGCAAACCACCAGGATGAGACTGCATAAGAGAAATCGTGCTTACCAAATAAACTCAAAATAGTTGAAACTTAAAACACTAACCATATGTTATGTCAAAAGCATCAAACATGATTAGCACAAGTAAGAAGGTATTTAGATTTGTACGGAGTGTATTATGGATATCATGCATGACTTCTACCTTTTCCTTGCGATTGTCAGTCTGAATGTGTGAACCAATTATAACGACATTATTAGGAAGCCTCTCAAGCTTGTTCTTAAATACAGCATATGATTCTGAATTTCCCGCCATGATTTTCTCTGCGTCTTTCATAAATAAAATGAAAGGGGAAGCTCTGCTCTCATTGAACACAGTCTATTGATAGAGACAAGTGAAACTAATTAATCTATAAGAAAATGAGGCTCAACTTAATCATTGCAAACCTAGTGATTTTTTAACACAAAGCAACCCCACCTCAAACACTGTGTTAATAAGCAATTTGTCCGTATCCTCAACAACTGAGCTATCCAAGAGAAGCTCGCTAACTAGGTAGAAGTAAAAGAGACAAAACATGAGTAAAGAATTAAAGATGAAATCTAAGAATTTCATACAGCAGATATAAATAAGGTAACACGATCTAATACGTAGGAAAGTAGAAATCTTTATAAAGCTGGAAATCACCATTGCAGAAGAATCCATGTCCATTATCACAAAGACCTCCAAAATCTACACCATCTAGTATGAATTTATCAAATCTAACACCAACTTTTGACAGAGGATTATCTTCAAATGGCAACAGAACCTTCCCTCGCATTCCAGGAGTTGGACCCCTAAATATCAAGCTAAAAGGCGTTACGTCAAAAAAGCACCACAAATAAAAATGATCCAATTTTTTTATATAAGACGCATAAAACTGTCAGTATCTAAACCAGAAAAATATAGCCCATTACCAATAAAGTGCATACTATGTTCCAGAAATTATGTAAAATCCAGCAATCTCCATAGATGACCATAGATGACTAAAGTTCAAAGTAAATCTAATAATTTAACTAATTTTTAAGCTATAATTGTTCAAGCTTCGCAATTTTAAAATCCGTAACTTAAATTAAACACCAAAAAATAGAGAAAAATTATTTCACTCTATATATGCTCATTCACTATTACAGCAACTAGTAAGTATAAATTTAGAGTGTATCACAACAAGATCAGGATTAGAAAATCAATGAGGTTCTCCATATAGTGATTTTGTGGGCCAGCATTATTTTGTAGCACTTACGTGAAATGCAGAATGGGCCTTAAGATGCAGTAACATCAATGATATGATTCATACATCTCAACATATTTAAGGTATTTTTTCCAGATATCATGGTTCTTCATTGAGTTTATGTCAAGGTAAGGGCACAACTAGGTACTTATTGAGCGCCTTACAGTTAAATCTAACATCAGCACAGGTCCTCAATGAGGACCTTGACATTTTCTTTGATGGGAATTAAATATCATATGTACTTCACGACAAAGGCACAAGCTTCACTAAAGGGCAGTGCCTTAGCTTGCTTCCAGATATGCAAGGGTTGAGTCTCTTTGGGTCCTAACCCTTAGCAAAGGCCTCATTAGCTTTTAATAACCATGATTTCTGTAGGACAAAAGCAAATAACAAAGCAAGGCTGGAATGTTAAGATTACCCAGTAGAACCTTCATACATTTCACCGGAAGAAGGGCCTCCAATAAATTTAACTCTGTCACCTAAACAATTTGCAGCAATCAGACTTAAAGAATCGGAGGTGAAAAACTGCAAAAAATTGTTTCAAATAGACTGCTAGAAAACAAGCATTAACCTACCAAAACACAGCCTACTTACCAAATTTTATTGAAGGTTTAGATGCACTCACGAAATTAGGAACTATGTCAGTTTCCATTGTCAACAGTGGGTCTAAGCCAAGGGGAGTACTCAACGAAGTCAGCGTAGCTATATCACCAGATGCAAGTTCTATATCTTTAGCAACCACTGCAGATCCAGGAACTTGTTTGCAGCTGCGGGACACTTTTTCTGCATGGAGTCCCTCTTTCAGAAGCTCGACATCCTTGGAAGAAACCTAAAACCAAAGAAAATCAACATACGACATTCCAATCCATTTGTCTCTAATCTAAATAAAAACGACTGAATATAAAATCAAATTCAAAATTTTTTTTGTATGGATAAAGAACTTCGTATGTTATACTAATCAAGTCTCGACTGCGAGTTGATTTGATAGATCAGATATTGTTATTCATGATATTGATCCCATTGCCCAGTAATTTAATACACGACACTCCATCCATTTACTTGTACTTAAATAATAATTGTTATATACGAATTTAAAGAACAAGAAACAATTTAATCACCAAAGAAATACTGCTCCATCTATTTAAATAAAGTTATATTGAACCGGTGGTTTTACGTCATGCTTGGTACATAAACAGTGGACAAGGCGAGAGAGCCCAGAAGATCACGCCAAGCATAAAAAGCAATTTTTGTCAGCCTTTTCTTAGGAATTTAAACTGCAGCATTGAGGAGCTACAAATATAGCAATTAAATCG
The DNA here is from genome assembly GCA_907163345.1 of Haberlea rhodopensis. NCBI lineage: Eukaryota > Viridiplantae > Streptophyta > Magnoliopsida > Lamiales > Gesneriaceae > Haberlea > Haberlea rhodopensis. The sequence goes on from CAJQUN010000059.1 coordinate 2,602,619, forward strand.
GTAGCAGCGCACAGAAAAGTTCCTCCCAGAGTGGCTGTAGTACAAAGAAGTTCCTTGACCAAAGAGTACAAAAACAACTAAAACCAAATCTGGGGCAATCTAATCTTACTCTCAAAAAGGAATGGCCGTCAAATATAAGCAATTTAGCCCCAAAATAATGAGCAAGTGCCTTTGCTAGCATCTCTTGGTAGATGTCAGACCCTGAAAATACAGATACAAACACATTTCGGGAGCCTCAATAATATCATGGCATGGAAATTTAATACAATTGTGAATTTTCCCATAAATACACAAATGGAACTAGTCAGAAACCTGCAGGACCAGAAAGTAAGATTCTTGGATTCAATGTAGGAAGCTCGGAGGTAAATTTTACTTGATCCTTGTGCTTCAGTTGTATATATGAAGCTGCAACTAACACACTTTTTGTGCTTTCACTGCAACAAAATATGTAAGTAGTAGTGAATGGGGCACAGTTTTTGTTTGCTAATTATGATTTGGAAACAAGAAACCAGAAAACCAACAGAAGTGGAAGACATGGTACTTAAACTAAAAGCTTGTTTATGTTATATCCAGTGAAATGTGTTACCTCAAATAGTATGGGAAATTATCAAATGAAACTTCTAACTGTTTCCCATATAAAATCTCCGCAAGTACGCCTTCTGTAAATGCTGAAGTTTGTGTATGCATGCCCGATTGTGACGCCGGAATCGATTCCCTAACCCAATCTCTCTCATCCTGTTCGCACAATGGATCTGCTTATTTGTAATTTACAGGAAATTAATTTTGTGTAATTTTGAAGTAAAATGTTCCAGATATGGTCACAGTTTCATGCCTCTAATCTGGATTCTAGGTAGCCATCAAGAGGGTGGATCTTTTCGGCAGGCCCAACATCAAGAGCTGCTTCACTCCCTAAATTTGTAGCAGAGTTAACTTCTTGTCCATCAAGCTCGTCTTCATTAAAAGTTGGGGAGGAAGGTGGTTCACTCCCTCGATGGTTTTTACCACTCGCCTGAGATGTAGGCTTAATCCGCGACAAACTTTGACGCAAGTTAGAAAGTGAAGCCAAAGCACGTCTTTCAATATTGATTAACTTTCCAATATTAGTCTGAACATCAGGTGGGGGGCTCTTAATTATGTGTTCATAAGATAGCTGCTGGAAAATCTATATGGATAGTCATTAAGGCCATTCCAACCAAAAAATAAGATATTTTGAGTAAAACGGAAGAAAATAGGTCAACTAATAACAATAGAAAAACCAGAAGGATACATATACGTGACTTCCAAGAAATCCGAAAGCCACTTCATCCCCTGAATTGAGATAACAACTAGAATTTTTTTTTATTGCTTTACTATTCACTTGCACACATCCTTTGCTTCCCCGACTTTCCAGCATGGAAACAGGTTTATCCACACGCTGATCATTTCCCCCAAAAGAGTAATTGAAAAAACCGCAGATGAAAAACATGAAATTAGTCTTCAGAATTTCAAAAGGAAAAACATATCATACATGAAGTACTGGAAGTATCCAATTTTTAAGAGGATCTCACATTTATGAAGGCGTAATGAACAATGTTCAAGTTTGCATTGCATGGAAAAAACTGAATGGAGCATATATTGAGGGTAAGTTTGGATAAAAGAAATACCTGAGTGAGCCTCAGTGAACAATAGATTTCATTGTTTGTTCGATCACGGATCAGAAGATTTGCTTGTATGCTTGAGCCCACTAAGAAATTGGTTGTACATACAGAAACGGTTGGATTCTGCAAAGAGACAGATTATAGTCAAATCCCTAAACGTTTAAAAAGTAAGCCTGGAAGCCGGATGAGACATATAACACATATAGCTCTGTCTGATACAACAAATTGCACAAATCCAGACCACAATGTCCAATACATACCAGAACAACTATAAGACACAAATAAAAAATCACCAGGGGGGATTCAGACAAAAGCCTGCACCAAGGCGTGTTCGTTTCGAAACCTCGTTGTTGCTTCCACGAAGCGAACGAGTTCCTGTGCTTGTCATTTACAGCGGCCACAGCACCTGATTAGATTTCAGAAATCACCAAAATGACCAGATATTCAGCACTTCCACACATGCAGCAATTCCAAAAGCCAAATTTCCATCAATTTCAACGTAAAACCTCATACTAACCTTCAGAGACCACCGGAGCAGCAACAGAGATTGAGGCGGCGGCAGCGGTCGCTGCAGGGAGCTCAGGCGGATCATTTGAACTTATTTCCTTCGGATTCTCCGCCTGTTGAATCTCCGACGACTTCGAATTGGTGTCAGTTATATTATTCTTATTATTATTGCTACTGCTCTCACCCTAAATCAATAATTAAAAAAAATCAAAAACCGATGAAAAATCAACGTTCCACATTGAATAATCCAGCAAAAAGGAGAAAACAAATTATAAAGTAAAAAATACAAAAAAAAAAAAAAGTAATGGAGAGCGAGAAGGTGAATGTGCCTTTCGACGCTTTGGAGAAGAAGGATTGTTGTTATCATCGGATGGCGAACATGATCTCTTGTTATTCGACTGCAGAGATCCACTTCGCCTCGTCGACACCATTTTCCGTTACTTCCTTCACCAATGCAATGGCTATCAATCAAAAACAAAAATTGGAATTGTAATTCGAATTGGACTCTAAAATTTCTCAATTTTATTAAAAATTTTAAATATTATTTAAAAATTATATTTTTGTAATTCTCTAATCCAAATCCTACAAAATTAAAATCATGAGATTTGTATATGTTATCATCAAAAAGAGGATCTTCAATAGGTATCAATTAGAGGTGAAGTATTACATCTCGCTATTCAACTTGATGATAATATCGCGATTTTTATTCTCGAGAATCACCTGAAAGTGAGGAACAAACGTGAGAAAGGGCCAGGAAAGTTTTTCCGGCGTATCCTCTCTGGTGCTCAAGTCAAACGCTAGGATATGAAAACAAGTTGTAAAGTGAGCAAGATATTCCGTGAATGAATAAAAGTGATATGCAAACCTGATATTTATAGACGGAGAGTTACCTTATGATTGTAAGTCTTTCCAAGTTTAATTGAATCTATCCGATATACAATAATATGTCCTCATATACGATAATATATAATATATCCCTAGATACGATAATATTTTTCTAAATCTTTTAAGATCAAGTTAATCTTTGGGGATCTTACTTGGAGTGAATCCCGCGGATCAAGGGATTATCTAAAAAGCCTTGCCCGACCAGATAAAGGAGCTCGGGAGGTCTTGTTGCCACTGCCATGGATATCAAGAAAACTGACGTCATAAATAAGGTCTGGAGCTCGCGCATGGCTGATCGGCGTTGTGGATCGACAGTTAGCTCTACCCACGGATGTGACCAGTCGCAGGCTGGTTTGAGTATGTCCGATCTATTTCCTCAGCTCGGTTCAAGATTAGCTGGGGTGTGTTTTCGTATGCGGGGTATCAGTATAAATATAATCAAATCCCATAAAATCCAAATTCATTTTCTAATTCCATATTGCCAAACTCTAAAACGTTATTTATAAATCTAAATCCCAAAAAATCTAGCTTTGCCAAATATAGATATAATGTATATGTCTATGTGGGTTTAATATTTTATTGGAAAATAATATAAAAAAATAATCATATTTAGGGTAAACTCACCTAAAATCTCTAAACCCAAACTTTCTTTAACTTAACTACACTTATCTATTATTCTATATTCTAACTCCACAACCATACTTTCATCTTCATCCTAACTCCCCTACCCCACAACACTTTACATATTAACCCTTATAAAGTTAAAAGGGATTGCATGATACCCCTAGAGTTTTAAATACTTTTTATATCTTACCCAAATTTTTACTGTTTTTTCTAAAAATCTTTTCCTTCGCGATCCGTCTTCATAAAATGGTATCAGATCCTAGGTTTATTCTGAAAATAATAATATCTTAAATATTAATCTGTAAGCTAAATGTAGGAGATGATTCAAGAAATTTATTATGGATCCGAACGGATGTTCGTGGTGCAAGTCATACAGGTGATACTTACAGAAATTGGAAGAACTAAATCAAGTATATCTGCCCGAAGCTAAACACTTCAACCAGAAATAAAATATTCTACTGGAAATTGGTGCTAGCCCATCTAGCATATCCCAGTAAGTATCAAGAACAGGAGAAAGTGGCGAGAAACCTCTACATGGTGAACCTCAAACAACAATTCGAGTTAACCGAGGTCCAGGAGAGAGATCATCCTGAGCACAATCACATGATTCTAGATCCCAACCCCTTAACGGAACAGACGAATAGGATGGGAGAACCAATCTTTCGAGAAATCCAACCAGATTCTTCTAAGATATCCCAAGATCTTAGAGAAATCCAGAAGACAGTGCAGCGTTATGGCTGCTTAAAATACCATGTGCCTGCACAGATCCATCAGATTCAGAGGCATGTGGAGATTATGATTAAACATCATGAGGAAATTCTTGAAAACCTTCGAGATGTTCAAAACCGAGTCAAGGAGTTGGAGTCAAGACCAAGTTCGGCAGTAAGAAGGAACGGAGGGTGGTTACCACCGTCCTATGGAACAGAATCCATTTTACATCAAAAGGGGAAAGCGGAGAAGGTCCGAAGACCTTTGACGGAGACTGAAAAATTGTTAGAGTCCTACGAGGAGAGCCTATACTTCCCACAAAGTAATGGAAAGAATCAACCTGGAATATCTGCGTGATCTTGCTGATTCATTTGCGGGATTAAATCTCGTAGAATTCAAGACGGGAGAGCTTGTAACAAGACCTCCACCACAAGAGAGTTTCGGGTCACACAATCCACCCAAAGGTGATCAAAGTATGCCGCACATGGAAGATTTCACCTCAGCAACTTTGGATCCCCTAGTTGGAACAAGGAACCGTTCTTGCAGGCTAGATATACATCAAATGCCTTACGGGAAATCGCAGTTAGATCCAGTTCATCCATATGGACTTATGCTTAAATATGGATATCTTGGATTTTAAAAACAGAGAAGTTCTTATTGGTGAATGGGCTTCAGCAATGAGAATAGCACCAGGAACGCTCGATCTAAGTAAAAAGAGTTCATTTTACTTCTTAAAACGAGTCTGGAATGATCATCCAAGATTGTTTGGGATATGGGAGACCCAGGTACCAAGGAGCAAGTTTTAGCCGGAGAGTCTCTGAAAGAAATCATGGACAATATGGCAAAAAAATTTAAAATCTGTTTCTTGGAGTAAGTTACTTCGAAGGAATGGAGGAAGAGAATGCTAAAAAATATAGACAAGCTCTTATTAGACTGGAACTACATGATATCTGTTATGTAGACGAGTACATCAAACTCTTTACAGAGTATAGATGGAACGCAAATATAGAAGAAAAAGATGCAGTAGAACCGTTCTTTGCCAAAATATCAAGCCCATGGAGAGAAATGCTTATCCAATAATATACACCTCATGCAATCGAAACGGTGTCCAGGAGAATGTCACTTCTTAAGGTAAAGCTCGCGGAGTGGTGCTACCAAGCAAAACTCCAAAAGTATTACAAGAAGCTTAGAGGAATCAACAAAACAACTCCTCTTTGTTGTACGAGGAATGATATCCCTACAATCATTGGAAACTACCCCCAAAGGCAAAAGATGAAAAAACATAGAAGTCATACATATGCTCGAGGAAGTAGTTCAAGAAGAAGTAGGTCTTCTTGGAGACCTAGAAAGTTCTGATCGAAACAGAAAGTCCGAAGTTGCAGATCGGAGCAAAGATCAGGACCAACAAGGAGTATAACCTCGTCAACATGTTCTAATCAATCAAGTCCTAGCAGAACACCAACGAAGAGAACTTTCAGACGCACACATACTCGTGCAAATGAGAGTTTCAAAGATTGTAACTGCTGGACATGCGGAGCAAGAGGACATATCTCTACAGATTGTCCAGAAAACCAAATCAATGGAGTAAGACAGTTCGAGCATATCAAAGAATTTGAGGATGCTGTCAATTTCCAAGATTTGGTACAGGTGTACCAATTTGAGGATATTCCCTCAGATGAAAGCATCTACGAAGAAGAGATATATTCTGAAGATGGAGGTGAATCCAACTCAATCAAAGTGAACGAGAGTTCCTTCAGCACGTGATCAGAGAAGACCCGTCGTGATTCTTCTATCATACAACTGTTTCTCATAAAACCCATATGAGGATCATGAATGAAGAACCAAAGCTTCAGATGCATGATGAATTTACAATTGGAGCAATGGAAAAAGCCATGGATAAGATAGGTCTTCGAAGCAGGAACCATCAGATTATTCATAGGGTGACAACAGGCGAATTTGATAACCCGATGGAATTCACGGGAAACCAAATCGAGATGCAGTTACTCCCCTACATAGAAATCCAAGAGATTAAAAACAAGGTCAAAAGAGAAGTTGCTAATACATTCTCATGGATTCATATCGGAGCCATTAGAGTCATCATCAAGGCAACATTCAAGGAAGGAATTGATTCGCCTCTCAACATGGCGATCTTTGACAAGAGAATCCCGAACCATAAAGATTCTTGTTTGGGAGCAGTTGTAGGAAATCATGCACGAAAGATGGCTTTTAACATCTATCCAATGATTGCATATAATTTGGGCGATCGAGACTTCAACAAGATTCTCACTCTTCATCAATACTTCAAAAGAAGTGATTTGATGAAAGAAGGAAACATGCATTACTCGATCACCTACAAGGTGTCATGCGTGCTCTCAAATACTCATCATTCAGAGGTATTCTTGATAAAAGAATTCATCGAAGTCCCCCGAATCTTCGAAGACTTCACCAAAGCAGTATTGCCGGACATTATTGATACTCCGACAATAGGAGAGATCGACATGAGTATATAATATCAACATGTTCTGAACAGAAGCAAGAATCTTATGATCGAGCCGAGAAGAATGTCTTTCCAACAAGATAGATTAATCAGCAACTATCCGGGAGAAAAATATAAGGCAGTCTCGAGTAGAATTCAGAAAATCCCTGATGTATTCAAAACAATAGGAATGTTGAAATGCCCAAAAGGCTGGAGAGAAGTGTAGATAATCTTTGACATCACTGAGAAAAACAATATCTTCCCTTGCGATGTTCTATATTATTTGCAACAACTACAATTAGCAAGTATCAAAGAAACCTTCATATTGGTGAAATTGATCTAACAATTGAAGAACTGCAGGGATGATCCCAGAACAACTCATTCTTGGGATTGAGTTTCTCGAGGAAAATAAACCTTGGAAAGTAATACAAGATGAAATGGAATTCACGGTGGAAGGAAAACGATATAGGATCAGATGACCACCAGTCCATTCTCCATATACATCTCCGTCGGGATATTATATGCGAAGTATCAGGCAGAATATTTTGCAGCCTACATTGATTTCGGAGCTGGAATATGTACTGTCAGGCGTGATATCTTCCCCCAAGAAGTTGGTGAAAAATTACCAGTCATTGTCGGAAGAGATTTTCCAAACGGATCCTGATCCTTAATGAAGGAGTCCAGGGAGCAGAAATAATCATCGGTGGAGCGGGCGGTACCCCGTACAAGGTCAAAACTCCACCTATTTATATCCATGATACATGTGTGAATATGCTGCTAGGAAACAATTTCCTACAGACATTCAAGCTGTTCACTCAGGATAACGAGACAATGAGACTTATTTTCACAACCCTTTGTGATCATAAGATTATTGTACAGAGACTACGGGAGGCGTTTCACAGAAAATTCCCCATTAGTTTTCGCAGCAAGCGTGGTGATGAAGGAAACCTTCGACACCAAAGATGAAGGATCAACGGAAATTTGGAGAAGCAATCCTTCAGTTCCGACAACAAGGTCCTAGTGTAAATGATTCTCAAACTTTTGACTGGGTTAATATTATGTCTTTTAGAGAACAAGATGAGGAAGAAGTTACTCCAAAAACCCCGTTGCTACTAAAAAAAGGCATTACAAGATAATGTTCCACAACCTGAAACTACCCTCGAATAGCAAATTATTCTAGAGGATGTGAAAAGAAGGTGAAACTGGAAAAGAAAATGAGTTCGTTAGATTCAGACCCATCCCCATGAATATGGAAGATCGGATGGATATGCAGATAATACTTAAGGAACATCTGGACCTCAAGTTAATCTCAGCATGTGTTTCTCCATATAGCAGTCCAAGATTCCTTGTTTGGAATCACGGAGAAATCAAAAGAGGAAAGTTAAGATTGGTAATCAACTACAAAGGAATCAACTGTTGGGATATGCCCTAAGACAAGTCATTAGATGATTATTTAAGACATACAATGTTTATGATTTTATGAATGACAATTCATTATTATATATTATTCGATTAACTGTGCAATATGAATTAATATATATGTTCATGTCCTTAGAATAATATTGTATTATTCTTAAAGATGTCCCTAGTCAAGTATTATCATGAATAGGGATAATGATAATACGTAGAGACTAGTATGTGTTGATTGATGAATTGTTCATTGATATGAGATATCAAATCAACACATGGGTACATGTTAGAGAACGATGTACTGGACAGACCCACCATGAGAATGCTACATGGATAGTTATATGAGTGTCATAAGCAATTCTCATAGTGATAATAATGTATGTAATCCTTACGACTTGTGATCATCAGAGATCCCAACATAAGGAGTTATGTATCTTGATATTGTCAAACGTTACCCGTAACAGGGTAAACTATAAAGACGACTATTGGATACACTACGAATTATGTAGAGGGATGTTGACTGATCGAGATAGGATTTGTCCCTCCTATATAACATGAGATGTGTTTGGCCCTTGATCAAGTGAGAACTAAAATGCATGGACATGCTCGAATGAGTCGATATGAGATATCGTTTATTCTAGTTCTACTTGGGGATCAAGAAATAAAGATTGAATATACGAGTATGACTATTCCATGACTCGTGTTCAATCTAAACACAAAGGACAAAGGGATTAAGTTACATGGTAAATATTATCACAAGTTCCTAGGTTATGTCGAGTCATTGACATTCTTGTAATTTGGGTAACATTGATGTGTTGCTAGATGCCGCTCATTGCTTGCGACATAAAATGAGATTTTATGTCACTGCCAACATTACAAGATCCTATCGGGTCGCACAAAAGATTAAATCGATAAGGGAAATTAAATTCATTAGATGAATTAATTAATTAAGAAGAGTCTTAATTAAAAGATTATAATGATTTAATTAAATCATGGGTTTGGGCCCATGAGGCTTTAAGAAAGCCTTAAACCTTAATTAAATCTTATAATATAAATACAAGGTTATGATTAAATTGTGAGGAGAGAACTCATATCATTCCAACCTAAACACAAGATAGAACACACGGCCGCCTCCTACAATCACAAAAGTGCTCTCGGCTTCTTCATAGCCGAAGTGGGCTTGTGTGATTTCCGACGATTATTCGATTGTGAATCGAGTGTGTTTCTTGTTCCGGTTTAAGAACTTGTCTAGCAACTTGTTCTTAAACTATCCCTTCACCCGATTTGATCGTGTGGATACCGTTGAGGCAAAACTTGACAAGTTTTGCTAGTGACTCGAAGGAGACGTTGGACGTGGTGCTGCTCCGTGGAATCTGCTCAAACACGCTACAAGGGTGAGACTTTTGTAATTCCTTTATCCGATATGAATCCCTATGTATAGATCCGGTGTCTAGTAATCCAAATTTTAAATTCCGCTACGTTGTATGCTTTATGGATTACTTACAGTGGTATCAGAGCCGTGTACAAGGCTCATATCGGATTTATATGGTTAAATAGTTTAATCATATTTAGATTTGTATTGCATGCTTTAAAACTGTATAATTCATATATGATATGAATTAAATTGAATTTGTGAAATTGTCATGATATTATATTTGATATAAATTGGGGAATTATTGTATATGATACAAGAAGGCTAAAATCGAACCATATATCACGTGGGTTCGGCCATCACCATCACAAATGACACACGGCTAGCCACATGAGGGCTAGGGTTTTTCGAACCCTTGGCTAGAGATGGTTTAGCCGTTGTGGCTAATAATTGTGCATGGAAGTGTCGAAACTTGATTAGGGTTTAGAACCCATTGGCTCGTGACGGCTAGCTCATGACGGCTAGGGTTTCGAACCCTAGTAGCTGTGCATGGGCTCGGCCATCGTCGCCCCTTTGCTAGGGTTTTGAATTCTATTGGCTCGATAAAGTATTGAGGCGGTGCAAGTTGGTTCGATCATGGTCCACGGAATTGTGAGGGACGACGGCTACACCACATGAGGGCTAGGGTTTTCGAACCTTTTGGCTCGAGATGGTTGAGCCGCCACCGTCATGAACCGTACATGGTTGGACCGATAGAAACAAAGTAAGAGCAAGGTGGCTAGGGTTAGACCCTAGCGCCGCCGCCGCTTGCTCTATGTCTCGGCCGTGGGCTAGGGTTTCGAACCCTAGGCCCATGATTGGTCCATGATGGTTCGAACCATGATGGTTCATGGTTTAGTCGCATTAAGTTCGTGGCATGTGATGTCCCGAGCGTACGATAATTTTTCAAAAATTCTATTTTACAGTTTTAATTAGAATTAAATTTAAAATGTTTAAAATTTAATTATTTAAATGTTAAAGCATGCTTTATGTGTTGTTTGAGCATGATGCATGGTTATAGCCCTTTGACCTATTAGATAGGATTTGTGAATGTTTGTAATTTATAATACGACCTGCGTGTCGTGCCTTCTCTATTTTATTCTAAATGTTATCCCTCCCCTATGTTCCCCTCGAATGTGAATCGAGGAATTCTATATCTTGTAAATAGTATAGTTTAATTGTTGATGGTGATCAATGAAGATGGAGCATCGTGTCGGGATGAGGAGGCCATTCACAAATTGGAGCCAAAGGAAGGTGCTTGTGAAGTTACCTTAGGTTGACTCTTAGGACTTTCTCATTGGCTTGAGAAAATCGTTAGTAGGGGCTATAACCATGTCACGTTTAATTATGTATGTTGATGCATGATTTATCTTATGTTTTAGATTGATAATTGTATTACACATATATGTAGATATGTATACAACTATATGTAGTGGACATATTTTAAATTATCAAACTAATCATGAGATCAATAAATCCCTCTAAAATATTAAGTTTTAGATGCCTTCCAAAATTAAAAGTACTCGTCAAAAACTTTGATTGTACATGTGTGGGTTTGCCAAAGCAAAGCACGGTGGCAATCTTAGTAAGGCGCGAAAGGATAAAAGTAATATCCGTTATACTTTAAATTGGGTACACTTAACTAGGTTATCTCAATAGGATTGGGAACTTAGAGGCATGGGTTGGATTATAATTCATTTGATGAATTGAACAAAGTGTTGTTCGTCCAACTATCCAAGAATTACATGTGATGTAATTGACAAAGTGTTGTCAACCTAAATAACCGAGTCTTGGGCGATTAGCCAAAGCTAACTCAAGATTAGGCGAAATATGGATCTTGGCCCACTAAAGATTTCGAGGGTTGATATTTTTTTAAACAAAATAGTGGGAGTATCATTTAATATAAGACCATGTTAAATGATTAAATCATAAACTCATTTTGCATATTTATATTGTAGATATCCATGGCAACTAACAACGTAACAAGCACTTTATCACTGCGATCGTTCCTTGAGAAGGACAAATTAAATGGGACAAATTTCCTAGACTGGCATAGGAACTTGAGGATAGTCCTCAAGCAAGAAAAGAAACAATATGTCCTAGAGAAACCCTTACCTGTTGAGGAACCTCCCCTGACGGCTACTAGAGCCGATAAGGATGCTTACAAGAAGCATCAGAATGACGCACTTGATGTTGGCTGCCTTATGCTTGCCACCATGAACTCTGAGCTTCAGAAGCAACATGAGGAAATGGAGGCGTTCGATATGATCGAACACTTAAAGCAATTGTACCAACAGCAAGCTAGACAAGAGAGGTATGACGTCTCTAAAGCGTTGTTCCAGTGCAGGATGGTAGAGGGAAGCCTAGTTGGAACTCGTGTGCTCAAGATGATTGGGTACATTGAGAATCTGGAGAAGCTGGGTTTTCCATTGGAACCAAGAGTTGGCCACCGATGTGATCTTGCAATCGTTGCCTAAGAGCTTCAGTCAATTTGTAGTAAATTACAATATGACTGACATGGAAAAGACTCTACCACAATTGCTTGGTATGTTGAGAACATATGAAGCGAATACAAAGAAGACTAAGGCCACAAATGTTCTTATTGTGAATAAGGGCAAAGGAAGGGCCAAAGCTAAGGGCAATAAGAAAGCAAAGAAGGTCTTTGTTAAATCTAAGCCAAAGTCTTCTGCACTGAAGCCAAAGGGAGGGATAGCAAAGGAAGGGAACTGTTTCCATTGCGGTGAGACCGGCCATTGGAAAAGAAACTGCAAAGTATATCTGGAGGATCTAAAGAAAGGAAGTGTGACTTCCACTTCAGGTATTTCTGTTATAGAAGTCAATTTATCTACTTCTTCATCATGGGTATTAGATACTGGATGTAGATCTCACATTTGTGTAAATGTGAAGGACCTCAAAAAGAGTAGATTGTTGGCGAAAGGCGAAGTTGATCTCCGAGTTGGAAATTGAGCAAGAGTTGCTGCATTAGCTATAGGAGATTATTATTTATCTTTGCCTTCTGGTTTATCATTGATTTTAAAAGACTGTTATTTTGTGCCATCCATTACCAAAAACATAATTTCTATTTCTTGTTTAGACAAGTGTGTGTTTTCATTTATAATAAAGGACAACTGTTGTTCTATTTATTTAAATGATATGTTTTATGCTAGTGCACAAATGGTGAATGGTCTTTATTTATTAAATCTTGATATGCCTATCTATAACATAAATACTAAAAGGATTAAAAATAATGATTGTAATCCGACTTATCTCTGGCACTGTCGCTTGGGCCACATAAACGAGAACCGCATATCTAAACTTCATAAGGATGGAGTATTAGATTCATTTGATTTTGAATCATATGAAATATGCGAATCTTGTTTAATGGGCAAGATGACTAAAGTCCCTTTCAAGGGACAAGTTGAAAGGGCAAATGTTTTATTGGGACTAATACATTGTGATGTATGTGGACCAATAAGTACACAAGCTAGAGGTGGTTTTCAATACTTCGTTACATTTACTGATGACCTCAGTAGATATGGGTATGTGTACCTAATGAAGCATAAGAATGAAACCTTTGAAAAGTTCAAAGATTTCAAGAATGAAGTACAAAACCAACTTGGCAAAAGTATCAAAATCCTTCGATCAGATCGAGGAGGTGAATACTTAAGCCAAGAGTTTCATGACTATCTAAAGGAATGTGGGATAGTCCCACAACTCACTCCTCCGTATACTCCACAATGGAATGGTGTATCCGAGAGGAGAAATCGAACCTTGTTAGACATGGTTAGATCAATGATGAGTCATGCAGATCTTCCGATATCGTTTTGGGGACACACTCTAGAAACAGCGATTTTCTTACTGAACCGTGTTCCATCTAAATCAGTGGAAAAGACACCATATGAGATATGGACTGGGAAGCGTCCTAGTATGTCTTTTATGAAGATTTGGGGTTGTGAGGCTTTCGTTAGACGTCACGCCACTAACAAACTTGGACACAAATCTGATAAGTGTTTATTTGTGGGGTATCCTAAGGAAACGAAAGGATACTATTTCTATTATCCCACCGAGAACAAAGTAGTTGTTGCTCGGACTGGTGTATTTCTTGAAAGAGAATTTATTTCTAGAAAAACCAGTGGGAGAAAAATAGAACTTAGTGAAGTTCAACCACAAGAAAACACTGAACCTGAGATTGAGATGGAAACAGAGCAGGCACCGCAAGCTGTTGTGGAAGAAGTACCTGCTCAAGAGACACAAGCCCAGCGTAGGTCTGTAAGAGAACACCGGGAGCCACAGAGATATGGATTTCTTGTGACTCAACAAGGTGACTTACTACTTATTGATGAGGATGAGCCGTCATCTTATCAACAAGCTATAATGGGCACTGATTCTGAGAAATGGCAAAAGGCCATGAAATCTGAGATGGAATCCATGTATGCAAACCAAGTATGGACTTTGGTTGATCCACCTGAAGGGGTACGACCCATAGGGTGCAAATGGATTTTCAAGAAAAAGACCGTATGGATGATAATGTACAACCTATAAAGGTCGGCTGGTTGCAAAAGGATTCAAACAAATTCATGGTATTGACTACGATGAAACCTTTTCACCAGTGGCCATGGTTAAATCCATAAGGATCTTACTTGCAATAGCTGCATTTCATGATTATGAAATCTGGCAGATGGATGTCAAAACAGCTTTCCTTAATGGAAATCTGCTCGAGGATGTGTACATGACACAGCCCGAGGGTTTTGTCGATCCAAAGGATGCTGAAAAGATATGCAAGCTACAATGATCCATTTATGGATTGAAGCAAGCTTCTCGGAGTTGGAATCTTCGTTTTGATGATGCAATCAAAGAGTTTGGTTTTATCAAAAACGTAGATGAACCTTGTGTCTACAAGAAGGTCAGTGGGAGCATAATCATTTTCCTAGTGTTGTATGTAGATGACATACTTCTCATTGGGAATGATATCCCTGCCTTACAATCTGTAAAGATTTGGCTAGGGAATTGATTTTCGATGAAAGACTTGGAAGAAGCCACCTATGTATTAGGAATCAAGATCTATAGAGATAGATCGAGAAGGCTTCTTGGCCTAAGTCAAAGTACATACATAGACAAAGTGCTTAAAAGGTTTAGCATGCAAGAATCAAAGAAAGGTTTCGTGCCTATGACACATGGTATATATCTCTCGAAGGAACAGTGTCCTTCAACACCAGATGAGAGACAACGCATGAGTAAGATTCCATATGCGTCAGCTATTGGATCTATCATGTATACCATGATATGTACTCGTCCCGAGGTATCGTATGCTTTGAGCATGACGAGCAGATATCAAGTTGATCCAGGTGAAGGTCACTGGATTGCAGTCAAGAACATCCTGAAGTACTTGAGAAGGACTAAGGATACATTCTTGATTTATGGAGGTGAGGAAGAGCTCAATGTAATGGGTTACACTAAGGCAAGCTTCCAAACCAACAAAGATGATTTTCGATCGCAATCAGGATATATGTTTTGCCTAAGATATGCAAAGTACCAACAGATGATAACGTATCTGACCCATTGACGAAGCCACTGTCACAACAGAAGCATGATCGTCAACCTAGATCTCTAGGCATTAGGTATATGTCTGAGTGGTCTTAGTGCAAGTGGGAGATGTGTTGGGATATGCCCTAAGACAAGTCATTAGCTGATTATTTAAGACATACAATGTTTATGATTTTATGAATGGCAATTCATTATTATATATTATTCGATTAACTGTGCAATATGAATTAATATATATGTTAATGTCCTTAGAATAATATTGTATTATTCTTAAAGATGTCCCTAGTCAAGTATTATCATGAATAGGGATAATGATAATACGTAGAGACTAGTATGTGTTGATTGATGAATTGTTCATTGATATGAGATATCAAATCAACACATGGGTACATGTTAGAGAACGATGTACTGGACAGACCCACCATGAGAATGCTACATGGATAGTTATATGAGTGTCATAAGCAATTCTCATAGTGATAATAATGTATGTAATCCTTACGACTTGTGATCATCAGAGATCCCAACATAAGGAGTTATGTATCTTGATATTGTCAAACGTTACCCGTAACAGGGTAAACTATAAAGACGACTATTGGATACACTACGAATTATGTAGAGGGATGTTGACTGATCGAGATAGGATTTGTCCCTCCTATATAACAGGAGATGTGTTTGGCCCTTGATCAAGTGAGAACTAAAATGCATGGCCATGCTCGAATGAGTCGATATGAGAAATCGAGATTATTCGTTTATTCTAGTTATACTTGGGGATCAAGAAATAAAGATTGAATATACGAGTATGACTATTCCATGACTCGTGTTCAATCTAAACACAAAGGACAATGGGATTAAGTTACATGGTAAATATTATCACAAGTTCCTAGGTTATGTCGAGTCATTGACATTCTTGTAATTTGGGTAGCATTGATGTGTTGCTAGATGCCGCTCATTGCTTGCGACATAAAATGAGATTTTATGTCACTGCCAACATTACAAGATCCTATCGGGTCTCACAAAAGATTAAATCGATAAGGGAAATTAAATTCATTAGATGAATTAATTAATTAAGAAGAGTCTTAATTAAAAGATTTTAAGGATTTAATTAAATCATGGGTTTGGGCCCATGAGGCTTTAAGAAAGCCTTAAACCTTAATTAAATCTTATAATATAAATACAAGGTTATGATTAAATTGTGAGGAGAGAATTCATATCATTCCAACCTAAACACAAGATAGAACACACGGCCGCCTCCTACAATCACAAAAGTGCTCTCGACTTCTTCATAGCCGAAGTGGGCTTGTGTGATTTCCGGCGATTATTCGATTGTGAATCGAGTGTGTTTCTTGTTCCGGTTTAAGAACTTGTCTAGCAACTTGTTCTTAAACTATCCCTTCACCCGATTTGATCGTGTGGATACCGTTGAGGCAAAACTTGACAAGTTTTGCTAGTGACTCGAAGGAGACGTTGGACGTGGTGCTGCTCCGTGGAATCTGCTCAAACACGCTACAAGGGTGAGACTTTTGTAATTCCTTTATCCGATATGAATCCCTATGTATAGATCCGGTGTCTAGTAATCCAAATTTTAAATTCCGCTGCGTTGTATGCTTTATGGATTACTTACATCAACGACATCTTAGATTTCGATGGATACTTTATCCCAAGCAGAGAACATTTGGTAAACAGCATCAAGAATGCCAAAGTGTTTTCCAAGTTCGATTGTAAATCTGGATTTTACCAGATTAAGTTGGAGGAAGCATGCAGAAAATTCACAGCATTCTCCATACAACAAAGACATTATATATGAAATGTAATGCCAATGGATTGGCAAACGCTCCCCACATATTCCAAAGGAAGATGGATAATCTGTAATACCCTTTTCCCACATTGGTTGTGGATGAAAATTTAAAGTGGTTTATAAAGGCTTACAATAGACTATTATAGCAACTTGGGTTAACCATTTTCGTAGAGCGAGGACGGATACGAAGTAGTTGCTATAGGAGCCCATTGTGCAGTCGCACTTACGTGGGCTAGGGCCCGGGGCGTGACAGAATGGTATCAGAGCCGGTCATCGGCAGAAAACACCGGGAGATAAGTGCTATGCGGGGCAAAGTGCTACGTGTATGGGAGCCACCTCTTGAGCCTAAAGGGGCAAAGTGCTACACGACGGGGGCCACCTCTTGAACCTGCGGGGAAAAGTGCAACGTGCGTGGGAGCCACCTCTTGAACCTGAGGGGCACCTGTAGGAGCCACCTCTAGATTCCTGATGCCGGTGGATCGATGAGTTAGGTCGTGACGAGGACGTTTCGTTCTAAAGGAGGGGTGATTGTAATACCCTTGTCCCACATTTGTTGTGGATGAAAATTTAAAGTGGTTTATAAAGGCTTACAATGGACTATTATAGCAACTTGGGTTAACCATTTTCGTAGAGCGAGGACGGATACGAAGTAGTTGCTATAGGAGCCCATTGTGCAGTCGCGCTTACGTGGGCCTGGGCCCGGGGCGTGACATAATCTTTTCAAAGATTACATCAACTTTATGTTTGTGTACATTGACGACATCCTTATTGCGTCAAGAAACATGAAAGAACATCTTAAACATTTGGAAATCTTTTGAGATGTTTGTTACAAGGAAGGACTATCGCTCTCCAAAAGAAAGACAATTATTGCTACAAGACATATCGAATTCCTTGGAATTGAGATCGACGAATCTGGAATAATCTTGCAGAATCATATTGTTGAAAAAGTGCAAGGATATCTGGATGACCTAATTGATCTAAAACAACTTTATCAGGTAGTTGTTAATTTTGCTGGAATGTTCATCAATAACCTAGCAAATCACATGAAGGTGTTCAATCCATTACTA
Organism: Haberlea rhodopensis; assembly: GCA_907163345.1. Classification (NCBI taxonomy): domain Eukaryota; kingdom Viridiplantae; phylum Streptophyta; class Magnoliopsida; order Lamiales; family Gesneriaceae; genus Haberlea; species Haberlea rhodopensis. Next base: position 2,620,683 of record CAJQUN010000059.1, read on the forward strand.
AAAAAGATGTTAAGTTCGAGTGGAATGAAGATCACAGACAAGCTGTCAAACAGCTTAAAGAAGTCTGCAGGCAGCTACCAAAGCTTGCAATTCCAAACGACGAGGATGAACTAGTATTATATACAGATGCCAGTTATCGTTGGTGGGCTGCAGTACTCATGAAGGTCACACTAGACGGAGAAGTGCCATGCAGATATTGCAGCAGTATATTTGACAGCAGCAAAGTTATCAGATGGCACATCTACGAGAAAGAGTTCTTTGCATTACGAAAGGCTTTCAAAAAATGGCCATTATTTTTACTGGCAAAGAAATTATCTTGAAAATAGATAACACAAGTGTCAAGTCTTTTTTGAAAAATAAGTTTGAATCAAAACTAGAAAAGGCTAGACTTTTAATATGCCAAGCTGAATGCCAATATTATGATTATGATATTGTCATTGTGAAATCTGATAAAAATATTCTTGCAGATTTCGTGACGAGAGATGGAAGCGAGTGAAGCCAATTCCATCATAACGAGATCAAAGCACCTAAATATGGAGGAGCTAGATGAGAAGAACAACGGCCTGGTGATAAATTATCAGGTTGAGGGTCAAGTACAGGAACTGGATGTCACGAAGGTTCAACAGGCTATGAAGGCTACCATGCAGGCTCACACCGACTTATGGGACAGTCTTTATATTCTCCTCCGACGGGATGCTTTAGCAGTGAAGCTAAAGTCGTGTTTCAGAGAGCCGGGCTCATCACCGGTGCAGAGGATTCATGTACCACCACTATAAGTCCTAGTATTGATCCTTTCGGGGAAGATACAGAAGGAAAAATTGATTCCTAGTTATCTAGGATATCTGAAGAATCAAGCCAACCCAACACCTCAGGGGTTAAAGAGGGAGAGATTAATCTTAGGCCATCGGCGGGCAAATCTAAGATAATACTGACGAGATTAAAGTTTCCCCAACTTCCCATTTGCAAGAATATCAGAGAACATGGGAGAAACTCTATACAAGAGTGGTTATAATTCCTGAAAAAATAACAGCAGACTGGTCAGGAAAATACCCAAGAATGTGAATGCATCCTGGTGTCAAACCAGAAAGTGTTCGAGAGTGGTTTGATTTTGGCTGCCTAGCCTCAGTCTTTACCACAACACCAAGTTTTCCGAAAATCATAAAATTATCGGATTGGATCTACGAAGGGGTGTATGACTCATGGCAAAACAATCATACACTTGGACGAGCAGATGTTCTGGAGCTGAAATTTCTAACCGTGGCCCCAAAAATCACAGGAAAAGACCTTTACCCCAGCTTCCATTTCGTGAAGTTACAAAGGCCTAACTGGAAGGCGATGGACCAAATAAAACCACCGCCCGAAGGAACAACACTAGTTTCCCCGCTCATAGAAGACGACATTACCACAAGGAGAGCTTGGAGATTATGGGTCTGTCTCACTGAGATGGACAACGTTAAATATACATTCAAAATTTTCCAGAAACAGCGAACAGATCATTCATGGTTAACTCCATGACGAGCCACACTACAAATTTTGTCGATGAAATCTTTGAAAAGAAGATGTAAATATTATGGGACAACAAGATTCCGGCAACCAAATAAACTGGCCGGAAGTTCTGCAACATGGCTCATGTGGGAAGATGGCAGTACCACATCTGCCCGAGCTGCCCATAACAGAAAGAGCCACTGTTCGATAAAGGATTCGATGTCAAAAGGGACCAGAAAAAAGATGACAAAACAGCCAGGCAAACGTGAAAGATTCCCACGCGGACTGCAAAAAGCCAAATTTGTGGGGACCACAGGGAAACAAGAGCCATGTGATTCTGACGATGACCACTACCATTATCAAAAGAAAACAAAATGGTAGGACATCCTCTTTGGCCAAAAGTCAAAGGGACCACAAGATACCAAACAAGAGAGAAGACGCTAGGGGTGTGCACCGGTTCGGTTAATCGGCTGAACCGGACCGAACCAAAAAATTTCGCCTCATTTTTAAAAAAAGTTTGGATTTCGGTTACATGGTTCGGTTAACCAAACCGAAAACCAAACTTTTTTAAAAAAAAATTTTTTTTTAAAAATTAAATGGTTAATAAATATTTTTTAATGGTTTCTTTCGTGATCGCATGAATAAAAACTTGTAATTTAACTATTGTTTTCAAGTATAATATAATTTATTTTGTTGTCTCTTTTAAACTCGATTTTTTGGTATAAATAACTTCAAAAAAATATTAAAACTTTTGAATTACAATGTATGATGTACTAGTATTTATATTTATATTGAATTTCCTTTCGACTAACCATCCAATGCCAAAATAAAAAAAATGTAAAATATTTTTCTAAAAACAAAAAACTACGGTTTTAACCGAAATCGAACCGAACAATTTCGGTTCGGTTTTCGATTTTCTGAAATCTCGAAATTTTGGTTCGGTTTGGTTAACCGAAATTTCGGTTCGGTTTGAAACCGAACCGATGAACAGCCCTAGAAGACGCATGCAATGACGTCTGATTATAAATAAGATTTGAAGTCCGGATTTCACATCCACCTCCAGACTTCTATAAATACCAACGTATTCAGGAAGTTAGGGACATCAAAAAGTATCCAAAGTTTTCTGAGAATAAAAATTGTAGTCTCCAAGCTTTGTAATCTTTCTACTTTCATAGCTTGGCAATATTTATTTTCTTTTCTTGCTTTCCTAAACGTCTGCAATATTGTCTTGTTTTTAGTTTATGTGTTCTTGAGTCAAGCTTCAGTTATATGAGAGGCTAAACAAGCCCGTCTCCTCCCAAAATGAGACGTTTTAATGTAATAGATGTTATAAGTATTTCCAGAATAAAACGAAGTTTGTTGCCCATCTATCTCACAGATTTCTTTAAATCATTTTTATATCTTGATTATACCTTACGTCGTAAGATATGAAACGAATTAGGGCTGTGCAGTGCAGTTTCTGAAGGAGCCAGATAACTGGCAGACTAACCTCGCCTGAGGGCTGAGGTTGGATGGTGAGGAGTCATTCGTAAAACAGTCTGGAGGCAGTAAATTTTCGACTGGTGGCTTTGCAACCCACCTCACCCGGTGCCGTTATGGTCAAAATGATATATTTCAGTTTTTAAATTTTATTGTAATACGGAAGAATGATGTGCATGTTATTTATTTTCATTTGTTCATAAGGGAATTTTAGGGCTAAATTCATCATGAACTATGAGTACTTTGCAAAAGTATGCTCTTGGGTTCTCTCAAGATGACAGAAACTGAATGATCTCATGTTCATTAAGGCCCCTGCATTTACGTACACTTATTAGGAGTTGTTTATTAGTAAAAATGGGATTTTTGGTGTTTTTGTAACAATCTTAAATGCTTTAAGGAGTTTTATGCAATTAAAGTATGTGATTTTATGTCTTTTGAAGTAGGTATGTAGTTGGAATAAAGAAAAGAAGTATAGTAGGGAGAATAAATAATCTTTGATATATGGAGAAATATTAAAGTTATATTTGGAGGTGTGATTTTAAGTGAGTTTACCCTCGTATTTACCCAAATATTATATAAAATAAATAAAATGGGTCGGGTACCCGTCTGCTCAAGGAAAATAAAAGGGGCCGGTGTTTCAAACGGGGTCACAGAGATGTCATTTTTATCAAAATATTAGGCCATTGAGAGCCAACTATTGGCCAAATATTTTTCTTGGTTTTCATAGCCCAGCCCGAACATAAATCACTTCCCCATCTTGTCGAGTTGTCGTCAGAGTTTCAAATTCTTCACCGATTACGCATCTTCCCCCACAAATTCCCAAAAAACCTGTTCTCAATTCAAGCCGCCGCCTCTGCAACTACCACCGCCACCGCCACCGCCACCGCCACTACCATCCACCACCGTCCTTCGCCCACGCTCTCCGGATATCTAACTGCTGCGAGCAGCACCAGCAAAGTTAGCGGCCCAGCTTCCTGCTGCTCGTGACGCAGCCACGTCTCCTCCGGCACAGCTGGCCGCAGTCCCTACATCCACATGCACCTCATCCTTGCGCTGACGCTTCAGCCGCGATCGCCAGCAGCCCTGCTCTGCGACCGCAGCTGGATTTCCTTATTGATCATCTCAGCTGCACATCACACTACACCCGAACATTACACGAGTAGCTGCAATGGCCCACTGATTTCATCATTATATCACGCACACTCAACTACGACAAGAATTCGCAACGATTTTCCAAACATTCACTAAGCAAAAACAAACATGTAAATTTCTTTTTGCTTGATTATCGTACTTCTATGTGGAGAATGTATTTGTGTCATATTTACGTGCGCATGTGGTTTTTTTTCCTTATTTAACAGCCGAAGTAACGAATAGATGGTGGTGTGTGTTGTTTCACATGATATTGGTTCCACCATCTTATTGTTGCTCATTTATGCTGGAATTGCTAGTTCCTGATTTATCGAAGGCAAACAACATGATTCTTTAGCCTCTTCCATGTTTTCCTGAGTAGAAATCTGAGGCATAGAGGAGTCAAATCAACTTGGAATGTTTGCCTTTGTGTGACCTTTGGTATGATTTGATTTTCAAGAACCTCGAATTGCTTTGTATGATTGATATATTTGGTTTGTGAGCCTGTACAACATGCAAATTACTTGACACTTACTGCTTACACACCACTACCATTTGCATGTGATTTTTGCATACCATGCATCCATTGCCCAATAATTTTGGCGGTGATGGTGTTTTAAGAAATTTCAGCGGGAGATTCACCAATCCGTTAGGTAACTTAGTTTTGTAGGAAAATATATTATCCCCGGATCGTAATATAAAAATCATGCTTTAAATCTTAATGATTTAGCAGTCATACTACTGCACCTCGTCTTTAAATTTGGAAAATTGCAGAAGTTATCGTATTTGAGTTTTGAGTTACATACTGCAGCCCTCAATATAGTATTTGAGGCTAATTTTCATAAAGCATCAAAGTAATTGGCAAGTCATGGCTAAAATGCTATCTGTTCCAGTGTATGTTTATTGCCTCTTCATACAATTTGTGACAAAGTAATTAGTTCTTTACCTCTTACAGAAAGATGTTATACATTCATCTAATTTCTATGCATTCTCATAGATACAATGACAGGAAGATTACAACAGACATGCCAAGTGTGTGGCAGCAGTGTTGGCTTTATGATATCTGATGACGGTTTTTTCTATTGTGGCTATTGTAACTCACAAGCAGAAGATATAGTTGATACAGGAGTTGATGAAGAACATATTATCAATCATTATTCGGCCACACACACCCGAGTTCATCCAGTCAATGCCATTGCTGTTGAGCCTATCTCCCTGGTAAAATGCACACCGTCTCAGTTTTTGGATCATCCCTATATTATGGATGACGGTATGGATGATGAATTTGGGTTTACGGAGCCTACCAACATTGGTTCGTGTCAAAATACTTTTAGCTATGACAACTATTATTCCACTACTAGGTCGACATACTTGACAGGGCTACAGGTTATGATCCAATTGCAATGCCAGGCTTTGGTTGAGAAGTTTAACACAAACCCATTAATTGTTGGGCTTGCTGGGCCAATATGGTTAAGATTTTTGGCTTCCACTAGGATTATGGCTGATGAATGGGCAGACCAGGTCATTCATGATTCCGAGGCTCAGACACAAGGTATATAGTCCATCCTTCATTCTTTTAAAGGTTAAAATGACTGCATTTCTGTATGATTGTCCTTTAGTAATTATCTTATAAAAAAAAATCAAAAATAGATTATTTCCTTAACCTAGTTCCCATTCTCTGTGTGGAGAATAATTTAGGCCATGGATCTTAGGATCACAACTTTACATCACTAATGGAAGTGAACATGGTTTGATTCGAAACAGCATTTGGCTGTATAGTTTGGGTATGTATTGAAAGGATGAACATGACCCTCATTATGTGACATGTCCAACTGGAAACATGAGTTAATTGAGTTTCCGTATCACCCGTGAACTTAAATGGAACTTTAAAGTTATTCGGTGGTGATGAGATGTTCGTGATTATGTATATTTTAAGCCTGCTGCTAATGTTGAGTATGGGCATGCTACGATGAACTCTTTCATTCACTTTTCCACCATTGTCTTTAACATGAATTTGAATTTTTTTTTTAATTTTCATCGTGCTCTTCGTATTTGAAATACAGGGGAAGCAGAAGAATTTCAGCCTAGTGCTAAATATTGCGGCGAGCCTGTTAATATTCTCGGGAAGCGTGTGGTAATGATATGGTATAGATCTCTTAGAAGCACAATACCGGTCTCTTATTCACTAGCTATTTCTTTCCTTGTTTGTCATGTGGCTAGAGAGGCAATTCTGCCATCTGACGTATTGAAGTGGACTCTAGAAGGAAAGCTTCCTTATTTTTCTGCTTTTTGTGAAATTGAAAAGCAGATCGGATTTCATTCTAAGGCATGTCCCATTAGTGTCAGTCGAATGTTCAGGCCCATCCAAACTGTCTCATCACAGAAGTTGGAGTCATTGGCAGCTGATATTGCACAGAAAATTGGTTTGGAGTTGCCTCCTGTGAACTTTTATGCTATTGCTTCCCGCTATTGTTGGCAGCTATCTCTGCCATCCAAAGAAATACTTTCTCTGGCTTTTTGCCTATGTGAATGGTCTATGCCTGCAGAATTGTATCTGTCAGTTAATGAGTTGAGGATTCCAACTCGTGTATGTGTCATGTCTATACTGATTGTGGCAATAAGGATTCTTTTTGACATAAATGGTTACGGAATGTGGGAATCAAGTTTGTCCAATCCCAGTACAACATGTCAAGATGAAAAAAATGAAGAAATTGAATCACAATTCGATTGTCATATGATGGATAATGCTTATGAGTACTCGTCTCCAAACAATTCAGAATCTCATTGCACCAGATCACTTGTTCCGGATTCTAAATTGAATGGGATAGAGCTTCTACATATTCTTGAAACAAAATATAGTGAACTAGATGATGCATATGGTAATAGTATTTAACGATATCTTGCATCGTATTCTTGGATCAAAATTCCAAATTTTTTATTTTTCATAAGAAATATAGGATGCTAAAATATTTATTTCCTTTGACAGCATATTGCCGTGACTTGTCGTCATCCCTCCAGTATTGCAAAGATGTAGTTTTTTCTGGATTAAGACCATCATTTGAGGATCTTGAAGAAGAAAAGTTGTTGGAAGAGTTCTGGGATCTTTATCAAAATAACAAGGTACAAGAGTTTTAATTTTTTGAATAGAAAAAATCATTCAACTTTTCATTCTTAGGCGTTATCTGCTTAGATCTGGAATATTAGTTCTCTCATATACCAATCCTTGTCATAAGGATGTTAAGGTAATAAGCGCAGTTGGCTAAATTCATGTCATCATCTTTGCACACAAATTCACAAACACATTTCTATTTGAATAGTTGGTGAAATTTCAAAGTTCTTATGGATCTTTTCACCTTTCATTGTGCCAATTATCATCCCCTTGGTTTTTGTTTTTTCCTTTAAATTCAAAATTATTCCGATGATTGTAATGTTATTTTTTTAAACCAATTTGACTGATAAGTCCTAGAGTTTTTTTAGGTGACATTTGTATTCTTTAAAGGACGTTTCATCTTCACTTTCATAGTCCTTGTTTACAGGGGCACGTAGAATTAGATAGTCAGGAAGATCATTTGCACAATGATAAAAGTTCAGGACATGCCAGTCGACCTTCGGTGGAGTGCAATAGAGATGCACAAATAAGACGATTGAAGTTGGACATGGAAGAAAACAAATTTTGTTATGTTCCACCACGGATTAAGGTGAAGAGGAAAGACTATGTCCATTATGTTAGGAAAAGGAAACAAGTGTATGTTTATGCTGTTCATGCTGATTATTACATCTTGCTTCGGTCATGCGCTAAGGTTGCCCAAGTTGAAACCAGGATCATGCATCAGGCAACCTTGAATTTGGAGCGGAGATTGAACTGGCTCGAGAAAAGGATTGGTTATTCGTTAAATCTGAAACAGAACCTTGACGATGTTTGTGATTTTTGTCGGGATGACTATGGACAAAACCATGAATGATTCTATGGAATAGAAATTTGATATTTAAATTATTCCACTTCTTTCACTTCTGTCTCATGAGTATTAAACAATTAATATTCGACTAAATTCCTGTTGTATAAATGAATGACCAAGTATAATAATCTAATAAAACTTTAATTATGTGTAATCGAAAAATATGAGTAAAGTTAACCGTAATTAATGAATAAATCGTCATTCATTTTTATTTAATACCAAAATCTATAACTGATGATGATAATTGTGCAACTCAAATCATTTAAAGACAAGCATCACATTTCGATTGATCACAAAATAAGGGCAATTGTTGTACCCAACAAATATTTTAAGGTATAGAATGTCATTCTTCCTATTTGAAAATGTAATCATTAAAATGTGAAATAGCATTATGGCCATTTGACAAATTCAAAATTATTGAAGAATAATTGTGGCATTTCATAATTCAAACCTGTTTCCACAAATTCTACTCTATATATTAATTAAAATAGACATGTAAACAATACTTAAACAACCGCAGGGCAACAACGTTGGACTTGTAAGATAGATTTATATCTTTGAAGTGGCATATGTTATTTAGACTGAATTAATTTAAACACAGTAGAATATTTTAGAACCAGTGGATATAACAGTCTTTAACACAATTAATTAACAACACATTTAAGCTATCTTCAACCCAAAACTTCATTTTAGCACAAGTTTTACACCAAAAATAGTGCAGTTTCTACACCAAACACAAAACTCATCTCCAACCCATATACTCCAAACTTTCTTCCAAAAGAAATATTCATCACAATATTCATTTTAATCTCATTTATAATAATTATTTTATTCAATAATTATCTATTACAATTTAATTTAATTTAAATATGAATAATCGTTTATTCACTTTATAATAACTAAATATTAACTTAAAATTTTCGTAAAACTCACGCTATTAAACTTATTTAAACATTTATTTAACTTATGTTAATAGTTAAATTTATTAGTTAAATTACTTTATTAAACTTATTTAAATATTTTTTTAATTTATGTTATAATTAATTAAATCGAAATTAAAAATGTTCTTAATTTAATCCAATAATTTAAAACAATAAAACAGACACTAAAAGATAAAAAAAAAATTTTAAAAAGAAAAGCTTTAGCGCAGCTACAATGCTGCGCCAGAATGTAGCAAACATAAAATTTGGTGCAGAATTTAGCGTCAAGTTGGAGGATGTTGTTACGTGAAAATGGTGTCAACGCCAATTTGAACGTTGGAGATGCTCTTAGTGGGTAATACAGGTATATAAAATGAAACTCCCCAGCAATGTATCAAGAGTTAAGAGTCTAAGCATTATTTGCTACCATCGTACTTGAAAAATCTAAATAAACCAGATCTGCTAAGATCAGCCTGATATTGTGTTGGGTTGTGTCGAAGACATTCTCGACTTTGTTAATCTTAATCAGTTATAATTGATATCTCACTATCCCATGCGTTTTCGAATACATATTTGATTTCTTTCAGCCTTTTATACACCTCCAGCATTGTTGGCCTTCTTTGCTCTGCTTCTGGGTACAAACTTTATCACACCATAAAATTGCACAATCATTTCATCCTTGCCCAAGCAAACCTTTAGGAAGCTCTTTGTCTTCCAAATATGCATTGTGTGATTCCCGTCCTGCTATGAGCCCAAGTAGTACCAAGTATTGATGGCATTTGCTCTGCTTCTGGGCTCACACAATCCTTTGCCACTCCATAAAATTGTACAATCATTTCATCAAATCCTTGCCCAAGCAAACCATTAGGAAGCTCTTTGTCTTCCAAATATGCATTGCGAGATTCGCTTCCTGTTATGAGCTCAAGTAGTACAAGTCCAAAGCAATACACATCCTTTTCGTCGTAACAGTCGAACCAACACTTGCTTGGTTCTTGAACTTTGCTTCCCAGAACTTGGAAATCTTAGGCTTGAAGTTATGATCTAGCAAGATGCAACGTGCGTTTATGTTGCAATGAAAGATTCTGACTCGGTTACTATGATGGAGTCATGCTAGGCCTTTTGCAATACCGATCGAAATCTTCATTCTCAACGGCCATTCAATGATGTTTCCCTCGCTTCTGCTTTGATATTGGCAATCGTAGAGAGTTCCATTTTGCATATACTTGTAAATCAAGAATCTTTCATCTTTTTTAATGCAGAAGCCTATCAGAGGTAACAAATTTGGGATGCAGTTGAGAATGAGAGACACCACCTGAGAGACAGATCGTCTGACGCAGAGAGCTTTTGGATGGCAAGGGAACAACCATTTGGAATAAACGCTTTGTACATTATTCCATTCTTGCCAAAACTAGTAACACTTCCGTAGCAAAAATTTGAATTTAAAGTTAGCCAGTTCTCGTAAGCTAATTCTTGTAATGTACTGCTATGGAATTGTTAATAGTGATTTTAATCACTATAACTATACTCCCATTTCTTTGTTATATATATATTTTTTATGCTCCTTACTGATTTTCTATTTTTTATATTTATATTCGTAGTTATTTTTTTATTTGTGTTAAATCGTATCGAAAAACTTTCTCCTTTTATTGGTTAGTTTAGTTTCCAGTACCTTAATTTTTCAGATTTAAAATTCATCATACCAAGCCAGTCAGTAGCTGCCATAAACAATTTGTGAAAAGCATAAGAGAGCATGGCGGGTGATTATAATGGATTTAGCTGACCGTGGATTAGTTCCATAAACCTCAAACAGAAGAAAATGTGGAGTGGCGGTGTAGAAAGGAGGAAAAGATGGTGAATCTCTGGCATCAGCCAGTTCTATTTAATGGGGACCTAAGAACAACAAAATATTTGCTAAAAAAAAAAAAAGAGCTACAAAATGCAAAATAGAAAGCAAAACATTTCACTCAATTTCCATGAGTCAGAAGTCGGAGATGGCTTGACTCTGTCTTTTGATATCGTCATAATAAAAACAGTATAAATACTTCAACACAATCAGAAGTGGAATACAAAAGAGCATCGCGTTAAACTTTAACTCTTTGGAAAAGGGAATCGAATAATTACCTCTTGACCGATTAGCTTGTGCAGCAAGCTTTCCAGACAGCTCAAATGAAGTTTTAATGCTGCAAATGTATTTTAGTTCGTAGCTAAATAAGTTTGGTGACTTCACAAAATTGTGATTTAGGAGTTTAGCACGTGAGAAACCCAAACTAAAATTACTCCAGCAGAGGTCGAAAGGACCAATCGAAAAAAGAAAAGGAACAACCAACAATATACCTGTAGAAAAAGAAAAAGGGGTTGAAAGCAAGCAAACCATGAAGTGAGGGATGGCCTCCAACCATCATTGGAATTCTTGCAATTAACAAGCCACATACGTAGACCACGGGGTAATAGCGGGGTCGAATGAGATGATGGCTCCCAGCATCAATGAAGAAGTCACTGGTATTTAGCAGCAAGCCACAAGCATGAACCAAAAGGCAATAGCGGATGCATTCGATTCAATATTTGTTCGAGAAGCATTCTCAAAGGGAAAGTCAATGCTTCTGTTGCTGTTAAGAATCAGAAAGGCATAAATAGTTAACTATATTCCATGTGTACAATTAAATTCGAAAAGCTTATCACGTTTAAACATGCTTGATGAACAGTATTACCACAAGCTGTTATAAGGATTTTGGTGCAGGATATGTGTCAAAACTTGGAATGTGCGGTGACAGTAGGCAGGTAATATGATCATCATATTATCATCATGATCATTGTTATTATTATAATTTCAAGTTAAACCATTGGCATCGTTGAAGATAAATCACAAGATAATCATAGAAATTAAAAAATGATAACAAGATTAAAGAACTTACTGTTTGCGTAATACTTGTCTGGGCTCGATCCAGAACACACTTATATCTATCACGACAATTCAAAGACTAAGAGAGGCTTTAGAGCGTATATTTATACGAAAGTAAGCAAGGATAGTTATCTATGAAGTAAACAGATTTGTAATTATATACAAAAGGAATAGAGAAACAAAATGAGAAGATGATTTGTGATTTTTTTCTATCGTACAAAAGTATATTTATATAAGTAAACCATTTTTTTTTTCAAAAGACAAGTCTACCCCAAATGACATGGCATACAAGATAGATGTGAAAAAGATTACAAAACAATTATGGGTGCTTCCAAAAGCAAAATATGGCTTCTGCAGTACACAACGAAGCGAAGAAAAATATATAGTCATTTTTTTTGCGCTTGATCATCCTCCCTCTTGTGGACATCCTCGTATCTTTTATCAGTTCAATAACATCTATATAACAGAACCATATAGAACATGTTTAATCTTTAAGAATAAAGAGGTTAATTGCAAACATTATGTAGATCACGTAAGTTTTATGGTATTAACCTATTGGTTCAGTTCTGCCCTTTTTTTTCTTCAAAACATCTTTAAGGTCATCCTCAGCGATGTCATCATGTAGAATGATTTGGTGCGAAGATCTTTTCGTAACGTATTTCTTTTGGGCTTGTTCGCTGCACATCATGATTTTTTTAAGGTTTATAGTAAGTAGTATTTTATAAACATGAAATTTTGTGGTCATTAAATATTGCTCTAGATGTCAATTATAGGAAGGAAGGATTATATCTTAATAACATACTTGTTGAGTGGAGGTCATCTTTTTTTCGACCAGTTTCGTGATTCGGATTTTCTTTGGAAACAATCTTTCCTTTGGTCAAGTGGTGTAGTTTGTTTTTTTGAATGAGACCTATTCATGTATACAAACATAATATTAATAATGTATTGTTCAACAGCATACAGCAAATCTTATTTGTGTATGAATTAATTAAGTAAAAAAGGTAACCTGATAGAGTTAGGTCGTCGTCTCCAGAGACGTTGGCATGAAAATCATCGGTGATGCAAGCGGATTTGTTAAATGGTTCGGCAAGATTGCAACGCCTACTTGCGACAAATACATTTTTTTTATAGACTTTCGTTCTTAAATAGATAAGGATGAGACCGAAAATTCTATAATAATTATATGTATGAACAGAATAACTCGCCTTGTTTATCGACCATATTGTCCTTCACCATTATAGATTTCCCTTTCTTGATCAGACTTTTTTTAAGAACCGCATCATCTATGTATGATGTTGAAGCATAGATCAGCATACTTTGCTCGGCAAGTATAATGCTGCACTATTTTGTGTAGGAGATGTAATATAATGTCTAACCTTTTTGACAAGTTTCCAATGATCCATCCAAATCGGATGAAGCAGTCTCTCCATCTGATGAAGTGATTGAGGAAGCAAATGACAACTTTCTCTTACCTATGCAATCAGCGGTTGACAAGATTTACATGATCTTATTGTGGTTAAGTAATATGGAATTAGTCTTTGTAATAAACAACTCTATTATAGAGAATTACCTTTAATGTTTTCAGAATTTGTTGAAGGAGACATGTGTTTTGTTGGGGTTGGTGGCGTGACTGGCTTTGAACAATGCAATTTGTTAAGAGATTCCATAGCTAACAAGGTATAGACAGTCACCTTCTTTCCATGTTGACCAGTGAGAAGGCTCGAACGTATTTTCATTATCATGACAAGGTCCCTCAGCTTTGATTTGAGGGAGTGAATTGGAGGTACTCCATCCTAAACAAGACATAAATATTGTCTGGTTAAACCATTAGCATCGTTAAGTGAAGTATGTTGTTTGTTACCTTAATGGTCAGTTCATAAAACTGTTGTGCTGTCAGCCCAAGAAGAGATCCTCCATCTTCCCCAAATATTGTGATTTCTAAAGTTCCAGTCTCATCCAAAATAGTTAATCGGAATCTAACCCTGCAAGTCATTAATGATTTGAGTTAATATTGGGCAAGATTAAAACCATGGAACATGTAAATATAAATTGGAGAAAGTTTTTTACCTAGGCTTGGTAATTTTATTGGTTTTGCACGTATTGAAATTGAATATAGTATTATGATCAACATTAATGCCACATCGGCAATTTTCACAGCATATATAAATAAAGCTTTGCGTTTCATTGCCAAGATATCCCTTTACTTTGACATTAAATATGCCAAGCTGTTAAAAAAAACATATAGATAATTATCAGTGTGGTCATTAGATGGATACAAAGTAAAAACTAAAAATTGGGTGAGAGTGAACGACCTTGGTTGATTCAAGTATCTCCGAAATAGTATTCATGGATGCTTCAGTTTCTGATAAATGGCCAATCTTTTGTTCGAAAAGTCCGCCTTTTTCAACAACTCATCTATAAATAGTTTTTGCTCAACGCGCATGAAAAATAAAAAAACAATAATAATAATAAAGAACCATATTTTAAGCATTTATGTGGCGAAAATATATGGTGAGAAGCTGACCATGCATGCATTTCTGCGAAAGCCTTGCCATCCATCTCACTTAATACAATCGAAGATGAGGTTGAAGTAAGAGACAAACCTATAAGCAGCTTAATATGAATCAGCCCAATGAACAAATAAAAGTTATAATTTTGTGTAATAGATATGATAGTGACTAACCATAGTAACTAAAACAGGACGTTTATGACATGCATCTAGGGCAGCATATGTTGTGTTAGGATCGGTCCGGAGTGTTTAGAGGGGGGAGTGAATGAACACTCCTATTAAAAATTAATCCCTTGTGATTTCTTTCGGATTAGTGAAAGAAATCTGTTTCTTAATCAACTCTTTTGCAGAACAGACCACTGAATATTTTAGTGCGGAACGGTCTGTTCTTAAATTAGTAAGAACGGCTCGATGGCTTGAATAATAGAATGAGTGCAGAATGATAAAACACAAAATATGTTTCTGGAAGTTCGAAGGTGGTGTAATCCTTCTACGTCTCCCCTTCTTCCAATTAAGGAAGGATTCCACTAGAAGACTTTGATTTATACAATCCTGTTGTATAAACCTGATTCAGCTGGATTTACCTCACTACCAGACTGAAACTCCTAGTCTCTCGATCTGTTCAGACACACTCTGTCTTACAGTTACAATTGTTTCTCACTTCTATATTTCAATACATAATACACAAGATAGACTTTAGTCTATGCACACAATGATCCTAAATGATCAAATATTACAATATACTTGTGCTTATGAAGATTTTCAGCTCGAGAATGTCTGAGCTTGTAAGCTTGTGCTGTTTTGCTTTCTTGTGCGTTTTTTCGATTGATCAGACTCTATCTTGAGCTCTTCTGTTGCATCCTTTTATAGTTGTATGTACCAACGACATTATTTCCCTTAATATGCAACTCTTGACTCTACTTAAACTCTGAGTAAGCTACAGTCTTCTTCTTTAGGGCACTTGCCGTTCTGGTTCATGCTTTCGGCGACTGTCAGGTAGGCTCTTCTTTGTCTTCTTACCTTTTATGGTAATCTTCAGTCCTTGGTC
Source organism: Haberlea rhodopensis (assembly GCA_907163345.1). Taxonomy (NCBI): domain Eukaryota; kingdom Viridiplantae; phylum Streptophyta; class Magnoliopsida; order Lamiales; family Gesneriaceae; genus Haberlea; species Haberlea rhodopensis. The sequence continues at coordinate 2,636,107 of CAJQUN010000059.1, forward strand.
TTTTTCAGCATTAATTGCAACATTAAATGCTTCAATAAATAGTCGTTAATGATTCGGACTGAAGAGCCAAACTTATTCAGCCTTAACTACTCTGATCTGATAGAAGTTGAGATCGATCTGAAGCTTCGATCTGGTCAGGCTGATTTCCATAGATCCGTTCTGTTTTGCGATATACCATATTAGCTTGATCTATTTTGAGCGATCGATCTGGTCAGTCTGATTTCTCTCGATCCGGTCTGATATGTTTTGTCATCTTTAAAATCCGGAACTAACAAATTCCCCATTTTGATGATGACAAAACCTAGATTCTAAATCTTTTTATCCAGTCATTTAAGAGCTCTGAAGCGTATACTTGCGAATCGATTACTTCTTCTTGTTCAAAATAAATGAACATAGTTAAGTTATAGTTCGGATTGATTAAGTCGTTTTAGTTCAAAATAAATGAACAAGGACTTAACTAAGAACATAGATTTTTATTGGTCACAAAAATCTTATATACAGACCAGTCTGACTTAAACAAAGAAACTTCTACTTTCTTGAAGACTGAGACTGATGCGGCTTGAAGTCTTTTCTCTTTTCCCCCTTTTTGTCAGCAGCAATCTCTTGAAGAAAATCGACAATCTGTGCTAGCTGAGCGCTGATAGCGTCAAGACGAGTGTCTTGAGCACGAAGGGAATTGGCTACGGATGCTCTAACTTCAGTGGCCAGCTCGATCTGCTCTTTTCTCAGGCTATTTTTATAAGAAGCTTGATGAGAGAACATATCATTCAGTCCTCGCTGAATGCTGCTAATACTGGCTGTCATCTTCTCTTTAAATGAATCAAAATCCAAGACTGTGGTAAGCTGACTTTGATGAACCTCTATGACTCGTTGAGAGATAGATAGACAGTTATCAGATAAGTGCTGAAGGGTCCTAACCAAGGATGGAGGTGCGTCAGATAAACGGCTTGGAGAGTGATCAGGTGACGACATGGTGTGACCAGCTTCTTCAGTAATCGGTATAAGTGAAGATAAGGCAGCTTGGCGTGTTTTGGACTGGATCTGGGTGACCAAGTCAGAAGAAAAATCTTCGAAGAACGCCATATCTTCAGCAGATTGTTCTGGAGGAGTGCTAGGTCTCGAAGGCTCCTCAACCTGTAAACTGCAACAACGTTGGACACCACCAGATCCGGATCGACGAACTCTGGTGAGACAACTGTTGTAAGTGTGGCGGTTGGACTGAGTTGAACATGGGAGACTGATGATCCCAGAGGAATAGACGTTGTTGGGGAGTCCAACAAAACATTCAAGGGTTCATCTTCTGTAGCAGACAGAGCATTAGTCATTGGCTGCTCCGCTGTCTGATCCGCTATTCGATCTGTTGTCTGGTCCGCTGTTCGATCTGCTGTCTGGATCCGCAGCTCCAGAGGGAACAGTCTCTATGAAAGGTTCTGCCAGAGTCTTGCTCGCAGTTGGATGATCCGGGCTGGGTACTGGAGTGGATATGCCGAGCTTCTGTCGTTGAAATCGGACAGCTAAGTGAAGAGCATGAATATCCATTTCCAGTTGAGCAATAACAACACCATCATCTTTGGTAGCTTGGAGTGCTCGGATCGAAATTTGCTTTCTTAGCGGCCAAGAGCAAATTTGCCAGTCTGAATCTCTGGTTGGCCTGAAACAGATCTTTGCGCTGTACATCAATTCAAACATCGTCTGTCTCTGTCCCCTTAAGGACTTCTTCTTCCATCTTTTGTAGGCGTCTCAGTTTGCCGAAGAACATATCAATGTGGTTGATCGTTCTGTACTCGACATATTCATCAAATACCACAATGAACGCCTTCACCTTTTCTTCAACATCCTCCATAGCGATGTCGATGGCTGTTTGCGCGGCAGATTTGGGTTTTGAGGAGAGTGATTCAGTAAGAATGGCCTTGCCCTTGCCGGTGGAAGATGGGGATTTGATCCCTGATTGGGTGTAGTCTCCCAATTCAGTTATAACAATCCATTTGACCACAGGGATGGCAGAGGGGACTCTGATGGATACTTTGGGTAAGGTGGTTGAAGCTGTTGAAGGTTGGGTTGTAGGGTTTTGAGAGGTAAAGTTTTGATTGGCTTGGTGATCTGGGTTCTTGGCTTTTTGGGAGGGGGCTTGGCTGGAGATGAAGGAGCAGACTGAGTTTCCTCGGAGTCAGTCTGAATGGTCAATTTGCGCTTGACTCGAGGTCTTCGAGCAGCAGCCTGTTCCTCTCCTTTCTCAATCTTGACGGCCACCAGATCGGTAGGAGTGGGTGGAGCACTCTTGGACTTTAGGAGAACCAGTCCCGTGGAGTTGAGAATTTTAAACGGACTGAGAGCAAACGACTTCCCCAGCTCGATGTCCAGCGTCTCCAGTAGTTTGCTTAAGGGCACAGCAAAACAGACAGCCTGTTTGGAGGCGATGACTGTCTCAAGCAGAACTCCAAATAATATTGTAGACCAATTCATCTTCTGCCGTGAGTGAATAGCAGCCATGGCCTGGAACTTCTCAGCAGTAACAGCATCATAGCTTCCGGCTTTGCCCAATAATGGCTTGCCAACAATCTCGCATAACACCTGGAAATGAAAGAACGTTTCATTCTTCTTGAATGAAGGCTGCAGGCGATGGTCCAAAGATGGATACCTTCCCCTGAAGATTCGTGAGGGAAGCTTGAGGAATCTGGCCAAACTCAGTCAGTCCGGAGTTGGGAAGACCAAAGGTCTTTGCCAGCTTCGACGGAGAGATTTCAAACGATTTGCCCTTTACGGTGGTGGAGATGAATGTCTTCTGTGATACAACATTGGCGAACAGTTCTCGAATCTCCGACTCATAAACCACTGTGCCACATTCCAGAAAATTCCTTAAACCAGAAGATTCTAAGGACTTGAATATAGAGACCATTTCGGGATCTTCAGCCCTGTAGATATCATTGAACTCAACGGAAAGAGAATTGTGAGTTATGGTAGCCATTTGAGTGTAATGAAAAAATACGAAGAGTTTGAAAAAGAATATGAGAGAGTTAGAGAGCATACATCGGTAATTCGTAAAAAGTGAATGAAAAAGAAATGCCCAGCCCGCTAAATAAGAGAGAGAAGACACGTGTCTTTATCTCGAAGACTGATAATTAAATAATTCAAAATAAACGGTCAGGATAAAAGAGAGATAAGACGGTTAAAATTTGCGATCAGTCCGGGCTGTTTTAAACAATTATTTTATTTAAAGATTTGTTGACCAGACAGATCATGGGATAACATCAGATTTGACATAGATCGGTCTGAAAGTTCGGACCGATCTGTGTCGTTCTGATCATTGTATTATCGATCTTTGCCATCATACAATCTTTAAAAAATAACTAAAAGAAAGATACTTCTAAAACATCAAGATAAGTCTATTAAACCAAGAATTTTACAAAAATAATTAAACTTAGCCTCAGGAAGTGGTTTGGTGAAGATATCTGCTGCTTGCTGTTCTGTTGAAATATGCTCGATCCGAATTTCCTTTTTGCCAACATGATCTCGAATAAAATGATGTCTTATATCAATGTGCTTTGTTCGAGAGTGCAAAACCGGATTATACGTTATAGCGATTGCACTTGTGTTGTCACAAAATATCGGAGATTCAACAGCTTGAATGCCATAGTCTTTGAGCTGGTGTTGAATCCAGAGCATTTGAGCGCAACAGCTTCCAGCGGCAAGATATTCTGCCTCAGCTGTAGATGTGGCAATAGATGTTTGCTTCTTGCTAAACCAAGAGATCAATCTTTCACCTAAGAATTGACATGTTCCACTGGTGCTTTTGCGATCAATCTTACAGCCAGCATAGTCAGCGTCTGAATATCCGATTAAGCTGAAATTTGAGTCTTTGGAATACCAAAGACCAACGTTCTGAGATCCTTTCAAGTATTTCAGAATACGCTTAGCAGCAGTAAAGTGTGATTGCTTTGGTTCTGACTGAAATCTAGCACACATACAGATTGAGAACATAATATCAGGCCGGCTCGCTGTAAGATACAAGAGCGATCCGATCAGTCCTCGATACATAGATACTTCAACTGCTGTCCCCCCTTCGTCTTTGTCTAACTTGATTGTAGGACTCATTGGAGTTGATGCAGTTGAACACGTTTTCATTCCGAATCTCTTGAGAAGCTCTTTGGTATACTTGGTTTGATTTATGAAAATGCCATTGCTGAGCTGTTTGACTTGGAGACCTAGAAAGTGTTGGGATATGCCCTAAGACAAGTCATTGGATGTTTGTTTGGACATACAATGTTTATGATTTTATGAATGGCAAATCATTAGTATATATTATTCGAATATCTGTGCAATATGAATTGATATATAAGTTAATGTCCTTAGAATAATATTGTATTATTCTTAAAGATTGTCCCTAGTCAAGTATTATCATGAATTGGGATAATGATAATGCATTGAGACTAGTATGTGTTGATTGATGAATTGTTCATTGATATGAGATATCAAATCAACACATGGGTACATGTTAGAGAACGATGTACTGGACAGACCCACCATGAGAATGCTACATGGATAGTTATATGAGTGTCATAAGCAATTCTCATAGTGATAATAATGTATGTAATCCTTACGACTTGTGATCATCAGAGATCCCAACATAAGGAGTTATGTATCTTGATATTGTCAAACGTTACCCGTAACATGGTAAACTATAAAGGCGACTATTGGATACACTACGAATTATGTAGAGGGATGTTGACTGATCGAGATAGGATTTGTCCCTCCTATATAACAGGAGATGTGTTTGGTCCTTGATCAAGTGAGAACTAAAATGCATGGCCATGCTCGAATGAGTCGATATGAGATATCGAGCTTATTCGTTTATTCTAGTTCTACTTGGGGATCAAGAAATAAAGATTGAATATACGAGTATGACTATTCTATGGCTCGTGTTCAATCTAAACACATGGACAAAGGGATTAAGTTACATGGTTAATATTATCACAAGTTCTAAAGGTTATGTCGAGTCATTGACATTCTTGTAATTTGGGTAGCCTTGATGTGTTGCTAGATACCGCTCATTGCTTGTAACGTAAAATGAGATTTTATGTCACTGCCAACATTACAAGATCCTATCGGGTCGCACAAAAGATTAAATCGATAAAGGGAAAATTAAATTCATGGGATGAATTAATTAATTAAGAAGAGTCTTAATTAAGTGATTATAAGGATTTAATTAAAGCATAGGTTTGGGCCCATTAGACTTTAAGAAAGTCTTGAACCTTAATTAAAGTCTTATAATATAAATATAAGGTTTTGATATTGTGAAGGACACAATTGATAAAAATAAAACCTAGACACCAACAAGCTCTCTCGGCCGCCTACTTGAAGCCGTGAGCTTCTCCACCGCCGCCGTGTGTTTTCTTGGTGGTTGATGGTGGTCGTCGATCGGTTATTGTAACCGTGATTCTTGTTTGTTCAAGGATAAGTCTAGCAACTTGTTCTTGAACGTCCCTTGTTCGTTTAATCGTGTGGATACCGTTGAGGCAAGACCTTGGAGGTGTTGCTCGTGACTCGGGATCGTTGGACGTGGTGCTCCGTGGAATCTGCTCAAACACGCTACAAGGATGAGACTTTTATAAACCTTCATCCGATATGAACCCCTATGTATAGATCCGCGGTTTAGTAATCCAAAATTTTATTATTCCTCTGCGTTCCATGCTTGTTGGATTACTTACAGAAAGAATGAAAGTTCTCCCATCATACTCATCTCAAACTGTCCCTGCATTAACTTAGAGAATTTCTCGCATAATTTGGGGTTAGTTGACCCAAAAATGATATCGTCAACATAAATTTGAACTAACAAAGTATGTTCCCCCTTAATAAATTTAAATAGAGTTTTATCTACTGAGCCGATCTGAAAATCATGGTTCAACAGAAATTGAGACAGAGTATCATACCAGGCTCTTGGGGCTTGTTTCAGACCATATACTTTCATATTATGTTGAATATGAAATTACGGTATGCTCATGTGTTGGGGGTTGTCTTTGTAGGTGCTTTTGATGAAAAGAACCAGGGTCGGGGTTGATATGCTGAGCTGTAAGGAGTGCTACATGATTAGCATGTTAGAGAATTATCTTGTATAGCTTCTACAAGATGTAGAGTAAAACTAATGTAGTACCTTTTTGTAGGAATACGTGAAATTCCTTTTTGAACTTTTGGTACTGTAATCTCTTAAGCTCAGGTTAATCAACACGACTTACTACTCTGATTTATACATATGAATGTTTAGTTCTCTTAATTGCACCTATTAGTATGTTGAGATAACGGGGTCTCACAAAAAGATAACCAAGAATTCAACCGGGAATTCCGTTTTATTAAATTTTGGCCACAACCAATTTATTTTAAAAGCATAGCATTCCCATTGGAATGTGACATTGCCCCGAAAACGGCCCCTTTAAACCCCGGTTCCAAAATCCCGACATTTTCCAAAAATTCCAAAAAAACAATTTCCTTCGGGTGGCGATCGATCGCCACATTTACCGCGATCGATCGCCACACTCCAGTGGCCAACCAGTGCCTACTCGCGATCGATCGCCAATTCTCGCGATCGATCGCCAACACGCTCGCGATAGATCGCCGAGACCTCGCGATCGATCGCCAGCACTGTTTATCGCCTTCAAAATTGGACTGCTCGTCGCGATCGATCGCTACCCCTTGGCGATCGATCGCCACCTGCGATTTTCTGAAAAATTCGAGCTTCCATGGTGTTTTTGACACCCAAACTCAAAACCAACACCCCATACACCACCAATACCTCAAATACAACATTTAAACTCCATAAAAACACTAAAAATCAACATTTTAGATTTTAACCCAAAACCCCCAAACACAAATCCAACCCAAAAGCTCAACCATAACACACCATATCACTATCAAATCGAAGACACAGACGAGGGGAAGAAACTTACCAACTTATCTTCGAGAAATCCGGCTCCTAGGACGAGCCTCCATCGATTTTGCCCATCAAAGGGAAAGGGGAAGGGTTTGGGGTGAGAGAGTGGCGTGAGGGAGAGAAGAGGAGAGAAATGGATTCCGAATGACGGAATCCCGAGTCCAACTGGTATATATAGCAAAAATGCCCAATACCTCCACAAATACATCATGATTCATTAAAAATCATCTGTTTACAAAAACTCTCTCTCCAACATCAAATCCCAGACTGGTCCCAACATAAGGCACCCCGGACTCCAAGTCCCACTAAAAACCCAACTCAAAGGTTTTCCACCAAAATGAGAATACAATCTCAACCTTTGGATCCAACGGTTCCAAATGCTCGATTTAACAACCTCGGGAGACCCAAAGCCACAATTAATTCCTAGTTGCCACAATTAAAAATCCATCAAGGATTAATACCACACCGGGATTAACACCATTAATCCCCAGACATCACAAACACGTCTTGGCTCTAAGTTTGACAACATGAGTAGTGTTCCCGACTCCAGCTCGGACAACTGTTATCACTGAAGCAATTTGTTGTGCATAATGCCAGACCGCCATCCTCCATCATGTGCCAAAGTCCACTGAGTTTGATCGATTCCACTAAGATAATTAAAAGCCCCCTCATTGATACATTTGATTTGTTCCATAAACCGATTGAACTTTATGATCTGGAGAGTTGTACCTGCTTTCCAGCATATGTCCTTCAACATCACATTTTTGAACTGTTTATTGAAATTAGAACACACATGCCTCAGACAGAAATGATGTACGCCTCGGGGAGGATAAATTCAGGCACACATTGAACAGCACGAAGAAGTCCTTGGTGCCTATCAGAAATAAGACAAATCCCGGACGTGTCACGAATAATGTGTCTGGTGAGCATCTGAAGAAACCATTTCCAAGACAAAAATGTCTCCTCATCTACAATCGCAATAGCCAAAGGTAGGACCTGTTGATTAGCATCAATCCCGACTGCAATCAACAACTTATGCTTATACTTCGTATATAAAGTGTTCCATCAACACTTATTACCTTTCGACAATGTTGAAACCCCTGAATGCATGGCCAGAATGCCCAGAATACATATTTGATGATCTTTCGATTTGGTACATCCGTGTCAATATGGTCCCACTCAATAATGGTGCCCCCGTTGTACTGCTTAAGGGCAGACATATACTTCGGCAGTTGCGTCAAGGAGCTCTCCCATGTGCCGTATACTTGCTCTCTAGCTGCTTTTAAACCATGCCAAGCTTTATGATATGTGATTTCGAACCCATATTTTGCTTTCACCGTTTCTTGTACGAATTTAATCTCATAAGCAGGATCCTTTCTAACAAACCCTATCAACAAACTGGCAATCACATTCCTACTCAAGTTACGATGGTCAACCGACACCTCATGCATCAGGCACGTATGATCTCCACTGTACTTTGTAATCTTAAACACATTCATTTTCTCTTTGTATATCCCTCTTACCATCCACTCGCATGGTGTCACTAGAGAATTGTGTTTACAAACTACTTTCCATATTTTGGTCGTGCTCTCAATGACACGGTACTCTCGTCTAGCCACCTGTATAGAAAAGTCCTTCAATGCCGACTGCAAATGCGCTTTACTCTTAAACAACATACCCAACTCCAACTTTCCCTGTACATGGTCATAGAACTTTCCCCAGATACCAGTCGGAATATCAAAAGAATCAACAGGTACCTCCGGAAACGTTGTTGAGAAGAATGGAAGAACTGGAAAAAGTTGACGATCAGGTTGGTTTGCTTGGGTCATTGTTGGTTCAGTTTGCTCCACATGTATAGATGAAGGCCCCTCGTTGTGTCGTGAAAGAGTTTCTAACATTACATCAATTGTTATATCTTCATCGCTATCATTATCAAGATCATCATGAACGTTAAGTTCTGCCTCGTCGGGTTCAGAATCGTCATGATTTTCAGGTCCGAAAAAATCTGCATTTGCATACTCATCTCTACCCCCCTTCGCTATCTTCCCCTTTAGTTCTATTAGTATAGATGGCTTCTACTCTTGCATCAGCTACACGATCCACCCTTAAACTTGCAAATCCTTGAGTGATAACCGGTATGTCCACGTTTTGATCTTCAGTAAGAATTGACATGTATGGCCCCCATTCTTGACTATATTGAACGCTTGGCATATTATTATGGTGGATCTGTTCTGATTCAATATACAAGTTGACACCAGCATTCCCAATATCAGGGTTAAAGAAAAACCAAATATCACTATCCTCTTTGATTTCTAATAGATGCTTGACTCGCCCAGAAATATTATTGAATATATGCTTAGTCCACACTTTAAGTGAATATTGCAGGTTATCGACACCTATATGCTCGTACAGTTTCGACAACATCTCAGACATTGTAATATTTCGAGGCATTCGTATGTATTTTATTGGAGGTCGATCATAATTAACTGTAATCCCATCGTGTGACATGCAACCGCCGTAGTATAACAAAATATCAATTTCACTTCAAATCGACATATTACCTACGAAAATAGATATGAAACTCATAATTATTAAAATATTGTGTTTTGATTAAACATCAATTTACAAACTAATATATAAAAATTGTTCCTTTATTATTTTATATTAATATAGTATTAAATTTTATAAAATTTATTATTTTACTTTTAATCAAATTTTTTGTACAATTAAATATATCATTATTTTTTATTCTTCCACTCTATGTTAGAAATTCATATCTAAATTTTATAAAACATTCTTCAATTATAAACATGCTAACATATATATGATTTATCATCATACGTATTCTACAAAAAAAATTTGACATAACATACCTCAAAAATCAAGATTTTCATAACATACAACAAACAACATGCAAAATTAATACAACAAAAAATTCAAAATTTTACAACATTAAATTATTAAAGCTTACTTTTGTGAATATATGAAGGTGAAGAATTGGAGAGAAAAATGATGATTTTTATGAGGGAAATAAGAGTCTGGAATGAAGGTGAAAAATTAGGGTAAAATATTATTTTTTCTCCCGAAAGATATTTTTATAAGTTGTGAAGGAAAGAAGATGTTGGATGAAGGGACCATTGTTGCTGCCTTGAAGGGCACTGCCCTCAGGGTCATCATCCACCATCCAAATAGAATCTTTTTTTTGAATCTTTTTTAAAAAAAGATTCCAAATGAATGGTGATGATGCTCTTAAGGGCATTACCTTTAAGGACATCATTAAACAAATCCTGGACGAAGATGGCTCAATCATGTTATAAAGAGGAAAAAAATTATTTTTATTTTTATTTTTTTTAACGCAAAATAGTTGATGGTCAAAGGACCAAATAGGTAAGTCAAAAGCCATAAAGTTAACAGTCTGATTGACAAGAAATGTTTGAAAGTGTCATATATATGCTTTAACGTTAGTTTGTTAAAAAATTACAAACTACATTATTTTCGTAATTATTTATTTATTTTATAATATTTAATTAAATAAGCCCGCTCTTTGCCCTAGAAATTACCGCAAATTTTTGCTTAACCTATTAAAGAAATATAAATTCCCATCTCGCCCTATACAAACACTCGCGCCTCAATCTCTCTCTATCGTCTACGTATACGCAAAAATGAGGTATTCTCTTGTTCCTTTGCTGATGTTTTTAGATTTATTCTTATTTTGTTTGGAAATTAGACAATAAAATGGTTGACATCCGTATGTGTATGGATGATCGGTTGAATATTTAAACTAAGGATTTTGATTTTGATTTTTTTTTTGGAAAATCGATTGAGGCTGGGTTAGGGTTTCTTTGTTGCATTGTAATTTCTTCTGATTTGGTGTTAATATAAAACGTGCAGCCATATCGATTTGAGCGTTATAAAGCGCCGCGTCGAAGAAGCCCGCGATGTTTCAAAGTCTCCTGCCATTGCAAAGTTTCAAACAATCCCGAATATTTCGTTGTCAAAATTGCGTAGAGTATGAAAGTTGTTCCTTTCTTTCTAGTCCATGTTATTGTATGATTTTGGATCATATAGGTTTTTCCCATTAGGAAAGGAAACGCAAAATTGGAGAAAGAAGACTTCTGTGCAAATTTCTTAAGATCGTATTATACTTTTGAACCTCATTTACTAACATTTGACTCGTGAATCGGATATAACATATTGGGTGGTTATACATGCTTTATTATTGAACACCATGCTAAAAAATGAATGTCATAAAACTAAACTTTGGTTAAACGTCTTGACAGATGTGTGATTTATGTATGGACCCACGGGACTATATCACATATACCAACACAGGCAAAATAGTTCATTGTTGTGGTGGAGCAAACACATATGCGAACGCGGACAAACAAGTTCGTCTGAGAGATCTTGCGGAATTAGCTTTGAAGTTTTACAATGACACCAAAGTGGGACAAGTTATTTAATGTATTTACGGTTCTGCTTAATTTTTTTTTAATATTTTGTTCTGCATTTTTCCTACTGGTTACAGTTGAAGAGTTTCAAGCTTGTGAAGGTTTGCAAGATCAACTGTGTGGCTGGTAGATTTTTCGGGTTGACTTTCAGGGCACAGGAAGATGGAAGTGAGGAGTGCCCTCTCTTTCGGGGTGTAGTTTTTTTTATGGGTGAGAAAACGGTTTTGTTTTGTGAGATCAAGGTACCATCTTCTTCACTTTGTTGATCTCGTTAATTTTTTTCATATCTTCTCTGAAGTTAAATGAGGACTGAGTTTATGAATTTTAGAGTAGATTCAACTGTGTGGTTGCTAGACTTTCAGTCTTTCTTTAATATTGGCAGAAGAAGTTTATAAGTTGGTTTTTGTTGTTTTCTTAGGATGATGAGGAAATTACACTTCTGCCCTATGATGATGATTATGTCAGTTCGGAACGAGATGGCTCCACATCTGATTATGTAGATGACTCAATGACCGGTTCTGATGTTCCGTTGGGCCCTTGTGCAAAATAATCTGTGGAGTTTGGAGGAGTTTTTTGTGTTATAGAGAATGTTTACTAGTTTAGGTTTCTGACAATAAAGGGGTTATCGACATCTCACTAATAACCTATAGTCAGCTTTAAAAATTGGGTTTGCCTTTCTTATCCGTTATTTATTGTAAAGTTTTTTTCACCTTAAATATTTAAATGATGGTAGATTTTCTATATTATATACCTACTATATCAGTAATCATTTTAATTATAAAACATATTTACATCAATCTATAATCTGTGTATTGTATATTATATATTAAGAGGGGAAGAAGTATAAGGCCTCGTTGTTAATTAATTTGGATTAATGATGTTTAAGCAAACTCGGGTGATTAAAAGTTGAGATTTTGAATTAAGGTGTTCTGGATCATAACATCTTATTTAATCAAGATAAAATAAATCAAAATTATAGTAGTTGGCATGCAATTTTTGACCAACACCTTATAAAATACATATTAAATCATCGTCATGGGATACTTGAGAGTTGTAACATAAAATAATCAAAAAATTCCAATTGTTGGCATAGTGGTTCAAACCCACTACCATGATATTTTAACGCAAAAATAGGGTCTTCTTCTCTCCCAAAACAATCTGATTTCCCTTCTATAATTCGAAAATACACACCTCCTAAATTAGAGAAAATATTTGAGAAAAACCTCCATGCAATTGGAGTTATAGCAAGGTAGAAATGAGAGAATTATATCAGATTTGCACTTACCTACAGAGCCAAATCAAATATTTATTTTTTGATAAAATCGCTCTATCAAATCAAAAGGCATTTGAGTTGACCGTCTTAAGTACCTTAAATGATTTTATTCAAGCATTCATGTTGAAATAGACTCAGATTTTGGTCTGTATCTTCCAGCGAGACTTTCAATGTCCTTGGGTTCTGCACAGAGAATTATATCAGATTCTACAGTTTTAACCTTTGGTTGTCCATATTTCTCATTGCTTGCGAGAGGATAATAAATTGGCAGATTTATTGTCTATGAAGGTTATCGTCATTCCATGTTCCATTTAGAATTTACAATGACGAACAATTGATTCCAAGTTTGGTGCGTGGTGAGCTCAGACTTGATAAAATTGGCTTCCCCTCAGACATATCAAGAATTCTCAAGGTAAGGCCGAGTCCCCCTCATGTAATTTTTTTTTTTATATATAGAAAATTAAAGAAAAATGATTTCATTCAAGATTATGCTAATGGATACAGCTTGAGATCGCCTTTAATTTGTAACTATATTCATAAAAGATTGATTGACATAATACAGTTAAAAAAAAAAGAGTATATTCGATCCCAACTCAAGTCTAACAAGTATAGTAATCAAGATCCTTGACATATGTGCATAACAAAAGGGATATTTGTCATTTTCACAACCAGTTTACAATCATTCAATGCCAAAATGACATTGTTTATTAAAAACAAATATCGGGAATTTACTTCTTCAGACAACAAGATTTTTTTCATCTAATCCAGGTACAACTACATCTTCCGCATCATTCCCTGATAATCTTCACCTATCCATGATCCAGCTTGTGCAAACAACTCGACAACCGCATACAACTTTCCGTAATATTTCTTCAAGGCATCGATGAGAAGTCTATCTTGCGAAACCCCAAATGCCAAACATATATTGGGGTATTAATATCATCGATGGACGCTTGTTGCCAAGCATGTTGGCCATCCCACATTTGGTGCTTAAAAGCCTGGCATTGCCTCACCCTATGCCATTTTGGCCCGATTTGCACCTCATTACGATATCCACAAGCTTGGACATCATATTTCTCCATGAGTTTCAGGACTCTATTTCGTAATTTATCCAGTGCTTCCATTCCTTGGTCAGCATAGCCCATGCAAGTGGCACCAGATTCTTAGAAACATCTCAAGCTCACGGTATGTGGTCCAACAATATATTATTTATACTTTAACACGCCACTCACAAGTAAACCAAAGACCGTTTCATAAATGTCCAGGTTTAATATTTAAGATGTATACATACATGTGGATAAGTGTTGGGCAAAAAAGGCTCATAATTAACCATTTAGGACAACATTAATAAGGCATGATAGGTATTGCGTAAGTGGGATTCAAGATTGTGATCTCATCCTTTAAAACGATGCTAAGATCAATTTTTTCAAAAGTTTGAACAAATGGAAATTGGCTCATCAATAGTACTTATAGTGTGATAGTTAGTGAAATTTTTTATCCTAAAATAAGAGAATTAAAGGATGCCTGATTAGTAAACAATAAAAGATGAAAAACTTTTAGGCAAGAATTCAACTTTCGAAAAGTTAGTATCTTTGAACATCATCAAGATGAACCTTTGAGACTGTTGACTGGACCATTCAAAATTTTCTAGTTTTTGTTGGAACTCTTTGGTGATTCCCAAAAGCCAGAGGAATTTATGTCCTTTTCAGACAAATTGTTTTTGAGAAACCTCTTCGCGAAACCAATCACCCTTCCAGCGACGCAGTAAACCGGGAACTCACATCTTCTTGTTGGATCCTTAGGAATGTCCACGCCAGCATGAATGCACAGTTCTACGATGGTCGGAACCCGATCCACTTGCGGGCATTCATTGTGCGAGACAGCTATGCCTAGTCTATCAAACAGATGAAACGATTCCACAACAGGCAACACATATCCAGCACCTCCTCTCTCCCACACATGCTCTTTATTATACACATAAAATCCAGTGTCAAGCAAATAAGTAGTTAATTATATCTCCTAACATCCTTAATTTCCTGCAAAAATAAAGGATATGCTATGAGCAACTCTCGAAGCATAAAACAACAATTGATCTCTGGAAAGTAAAAACATTTCGACTCTATTATAGCCGTTAGATTTACTTTGCACCTGTTTTGTGAAAAGATCTGGTGTAGGTTCTAGAACTTTCGGCCACCTGTTGGGAACATCACATATTTAACTCGATAAGAAAAGTTATACAATTTGATAAGTTCCAAAAAGTTCACCTCATTCTCACATGACTCCTTCTCCTTTTCAAGCTTCTTGCGTGCCTCTTCAAAGCACATCAAGATTCAAGACTTGAGCTTTGCAACAGAAAAAACCAAAATAAGCTCTTGGTTTTCCAATATGATGATTGCACAACGATTTCATATCTCTGTACATTTTTGCACTTCTCTTTACAACCCAAGAAATGAACAAACAAAGCCTCGATCACGAAGTGACAAATGTTGCTGAAGATTTGAGGGAAATAAAAAGAAAGTAAAAAACAACCGAAAGAGCGAAAAAAATGTATAGCAATTGAGAAAGCAATTAATAAAACCGACAAAGCTTAAATTGATAGACGGCTAGCCAGAATGACCATTTGAATTATCCAAAGAAAAAACAAAACCAATCTAAACAGCAATAAAAAGCAATAAGATTAAATATACAAACTTAAAATTGAAGTAAAAATTTACAAAATGCAGTAACAGATGGTAGGAACCTATGTAAAAATCTGTTGCAAAGGCAGAGCGACTCCATTGGGCAAAAGTAGCGTCCGCCAGGAATATCAGGTGTGGCCAACGTCGGTGAAAGTTGCGGAACGAAGTTGGGCTTTGATTTTCTTAAAGAAATTACACATATGTACCAATTTTCAAAATATGTCTCAACTAAATCTATCAAAATATTTACTTTTCAATTAAATACACATTTTAAAAAACTTATTTCACCTAAGTCCAATTTATTAAACTCTAATCTAATTGGTCAATTTTTATTACTAAATTACCCCTGTTGCAAGAAATAAAAATCATCATAAACAATTCACGTAATTTATTTTTCCTCACATAACGATTATCGTTTTCCCAAAAATTTTTCATCTAATTCATTGAGCAGCTGATTTCGATCGTGTTTTTATTCGTTTACTGATTTTAGATTGTTCGATCTGTTATATATTCAATTAACTGTAATTTGATTAAATTTTCCTGAGATTTTTATCGTTATTGCTGATGGATAACGAAATCACGATTCTTTTGAAATTTAGAGAGGAAACATTGATTTTGAATGTTAAATCTAGTTTCGAATTCAGTGATTTAATAGGTTGTGCATCTGCTAAGTGGTGCGATTTCAATGACGATGGATTTTGTTTCAAATACTCAATCGATGGGCACCCTAATTGTTGTTTGAGTAATGCGATTGATATGGGAAATATGTTTTTGTTGTGTAAGATGATCAATCTTTGTTTGTTGACAGTGCATGTTGTTGATTGTAATGCTTCATTGTTGAGGTCTATTGATGAAGGTGGCGGTAGTTTACCGATTGTGTCTAGAGGTGCATGTGACATACATGCACCGCTAGACACAAATTGCATGTGATATAAACTTTTTGACAGAGTCAAACGGTATACACAATATACATGCACCTCTAGAGTCTATTTCTGCACGTGATTTACATGCATCAATAGAATCAGGTGGTGCACATATATCGACAAAACAAATTTGCAGTTCACCATCAGGTTTAGGATTTGATTCAGAATATCGAAGATGGAACATTAAAGGCAAGGAGAAGTTGTTGTTATGTTCTGGATGGTCATCAATTATTAGTAGGGTGGGTCAAGTATTTAGAGGTGGTGTTGAAGAGTTTCGAAGTGAGTTGAGTAATATTATATGGAGGTTGGTTTTGATTACAAAAATGTGAAACATAATAAAGATATAGTAGTTGCTGAATGTTCTAGGAAGCATGTTGATGGGTGTGGTTGGTTTGTGAGTGCCAACATTTCACGTGTAAGTGGTTCTTTCTACATAAAGAAATTGAACAACATTCACATTTGTGGTCTACGAGTCATGAAAGACAAATAAAAAATGATTCGATGATTCGGTACCCGTGGTGTTGATGTGGAGTTCATACCATTAGCAGTTGGTTCGTCAATCAATATTCTCCGCGGGGTGAGAATAACTGAGGATTGGCAGTTGTATTTGGGGCTTATGGGTATGATTGGAGATACCCGAGCTGAGTGCATTGAGTATTCATGTGGTGTTGGTGCTTAGGCATGTATATCGGTGTGTCTATACAAATGCCAGCATTTTGGTACTTGTTGAGCATCAGATTAGTATGCTTGGATGAATGAATCTCTGGTGAGAGATTGTGGCACCTTGAGATGGGTAATCTCAATGACACGATGTATTCTGAAGAATGATCGTGAGGTCCGGTTGACTTCCTCTAAGGAGGAATTATCGTATTGGGGTCATGGTAGTTCATTACTGAGTAATTTGATAGCCTCCCTGAGTTAGGCTTGTTGAATCCTAGGGTAAACGAGGGATGTCAAGGGTTGGATTTGTTGGGTGTCGTTGTCGACACAGGTGGCGAAAATGCAATCGATTTTTCTTGCATGCCCCCTATGGAAACTTGAGGCATTATGGAGTCTCGATGGTGTGTTTGGACCGATATATGATTTCTTGGAACACACAGATGTAGGCATCTTTGGAGACGTGTTTGTGTTGATCGGTGGCCGTGAGTTGCCCGATCCGAGTTGCAAATGGTGCAACTACTCCCTCGACGAAGATGGATTTGGAGAGCGGAAACCGGGTTCAGTATGTGTATACGGTGGTATACTAGTGGTCTCCGTCGTAACGATGTGTGTTTGACATCGTAGACTAAGTGGTGGAGATTTCATGGAAGTGATACCTACGTTGGAATTGGGGATGATTCGAGTAGCTAGCAGTTACGGTTGACTGACTATTTTTTGGTGGTTAGCAACGAGGCATGCTGATGTCTTTTTAAGATTATAATGGTTTGGGAGGTTTACTACATTCCAGGATTTGGTGCGAAGTCGGTGTCCTCGCGGTTGGTGTTTCGATCATGATGCATTCATGAACCGATGTTGTAGATCTGATTGGATTAAGAGGTCTTGGCAGTATGTGGAGTACGGCTGTGCAAATTTTGAGGACAAAATTTTATTGGTGGGGGATAATTGTGATGCCCGGGAATTAATGGTGTAAATCTCGGTGTGGTAATGATCCTTAATGGATTTTAGTTATGGCAATTATGAATTAATTAATGTGTTGGGACTCCCGAGGATTTTAAATCCAGTATTTGGGGTCGTTGGATTCAAGGGTTTAGATTGTATTATCATCGTGGTGATAAACCTTGAAATTGGATTTTTGGTGGGATCTGGGGTCTGGAATGATTTGTATTGGGGTTGGTAGTGGAATGTTGAGATTGAGAGGTAATTATTGAACACAAATGATTTTTAATGAGTCGTGATGTATTTGTGGAGGACTCGGGATTTTTGAGCCTTGGTACTTTATATACCAAGCGGGCTTGGTGTTCAATCAATTGGTGTTTCATTCTCTCTCTCTCCCTCATGTTTCATCTCTCCCCCAACCCTTTTCCCCTCTCTTTTCTCCTTGGAGCAAAATCGAGCAAGGCTCGATCTCGGAGCAAGGTTTCTTGAAGAAAAGTTTGTAATTTTCTCCCCCTCGTCTTTATCTTTGTATTGATTATGATTTTGTGGTGTTTGGTTATGTGTAAGGTTGTGATTGAGTTTTTAAAATTCTAAATATTTTTGGGTTGGAATGTTTAAGGAGTTTTATTGTGTTTATGTTGAGGAAAAATAATATAATGGGTGTTGGGTTTGTTTTCTAGGGGTTTTAAAACTCAAAAACGCCATTTTCAGGCTATTTCAGAGCTTCTCGGTCGATCGGGCAAGGGGGCGCCGATCGATCGCACGATGTTATCAATTTTGACGACGATGAACAGTACGCTCGATCGATCGAGCAAAGTTGCCGATCGATCGAGATGGTCGGTCGATCGATCGAGATGGCTGCTCGATCGATCGAGCAAGGAAGAATTCTGGGCATCAAATTTCTGGAGTTCTTGATCGATCGAACTTCTGGCCAATCGATCGAGATGCCCTGTTTTATGGTATATATTGTGTTGATGTTATGGAATCGATGCATGCTTCGCCCGGTGTCTTTTATAAAGGTTAATCGTCATGGATTGACGATATAATTGGAGGTCGTGAACGTGCTTGGGCACGGGGTTGCATGCTTATAATTAATTATGAAATATTAATTGTGTTTATCACATTATTCATCGGATCACGGAACTAAGCCAAGGTTTGGTTCGGACTACGGAATCATAAGGTACGTAAAACGTACGAACATAACCTCACATCTTATCGCAATTGTTGAATGCATGGTATATTGTAATTGTAATCAATGGGTATGTATTGTGAAATATATGGTGCCGCTATGGAGCGAGCAACTGATGAGATGTTGTCGCTATGGAGCGAACATCAGTTATGAATGCCGCTGCTACTGAGCAAGCGATGAAATTGGACTATGGAACTATTGTCTAAATACGTGTGATATCTATAAACTTTGTAAATGATTGGATTTTATTGATTATGGAAATTGGCAATTGGTGAACGAATTTAGTTAATCAATGAAGTGATTAACTGTCTTTTGGGATGGTTTTGGTTATTTTGAGAATAGGAACAACACAGGGGATCCCGTATGAAGATAATACTATCCAGGGAGTATCTTTTAAAATTCATGGCTTTACATTCTATAAATTATGAACTGTGATATTATGATTATTGGAATGATGGTATTGGTATACTCACACCATGTGAGGGCTGTCTCTGTTGGGGCAGGTGGAACAGGTGCAGCGGTAGCTCCGGAGTTGAGATCGAGCTATGGATTGGAGGTGCTTCCAAGACCGAAGTACCAGTGCCGGTATTCAGTAGGGTACTTTATACATTAAATACACATTCACTCATTTGATGCTCGCATATGAGCACTGCTATATGTGTATATGGGTTGTATAAAGGGCATGCGCCTTTCTCTTTTCATTTATGGGTTGCATGCAATTAGTTAAGGAAATGCTAAATGAATTGAGAACATGTTAGTGTATATAAGGGTGCATGCTATGTAAGTGGACTTGGTTGGGGGAAATTGGACATTATATGGAATAATGCAAGAAATTTTATTGTTGGTATATTATGCTATGGTAGCATGTGGTTTTCCCCCTGATTACATGATTGTATGCACTAAAGACATGGGTTAATACACCAATAGCGGGTTAAGGGCACGAGGTCCTTACAGAGTCCCAATGAACAATGGATGACACTCCGGGTATATGGTTCATCTGAATAACATGCACTATTTTACGGTCCGTGGAATGGTTCATATTGGCTCGTAAACGAACGATTGTATAGATCTTATCTGAATATGTAGGGAAAAATGTTACAACTAACTGTCGAGTGGAGCTACCTCTTTAGCCCACGATATTCACTCTGAAATCCTAAATCATCGATGTTCATTATTGACAATTACTTGATTGCAAGATCTTTGTTACATGATATATCATATTGATGCATTGTATTGCTTGATAATTACATATATGAAAGCTATTTTTATTCCCTCACCAAGTCTTCAAAGACTTATCATCTGTTTTCCTTGTCATTTATTATAAGTTTCAGATACATGAATACCATAGACATAACCAGAAGAAAATTAGGAAAACAAAATGTTTCCTTACCAGTACTGATAGTGTTTCATCTTTATTAAGTATTTGACTGTTATAAGAAGTTTGTCTTGGGCAGTATTAAGAAAATCGGATCGGACCGGCCGGTTCAACATGTTTAATCGGACCGGCTGATTCAACCGGTTTAACCGGTGATCGATGCTTGGTCCGGTCCAGTTGGCCATCTAAAATCACAATGCTAAAAGACCAGTTGGAACCGGATTAAATCAGTAATCGGTCGATAGTTGAGCCGACCAATTTCTTCATTTTTCTTTATTTTTTAAAATTTTATTTTTTTAAAATTATAAATCAAATTTTTAGAACACAAATATATTGTATATAATTTATTGTTATTGAAATAATTACAAAATAATATTGTATGTATGTATTTATCAAAGATTCAATATAATCTTAAAAATGTGTCTTGTATATTATATATAAATATGTTTAGTTTCTGTAAATTATAAAAGATGTAAAGTATTTCATAATTTTTTAAATATTTTCTTATAATTTTGGGATATTACTCTTTTTGGGCATTGCTTGTTGTTTTTTGAGATGTTTTATTATTATTTTTTTATTTTGTACATTTGGTTTGATCTGATTTTTTTAAGTTTGACATGTTATGTTGGTGCAATGATATTTTTGTTATTGTGAACAACTTCAAACTATAGCAAATACATGATATATATATATATATATATATATATATATATATATATATATATATATATATATATATATATATATATATATATATATATATATATATATATTACATAATGCTGACGTCATTATCGTTGAACTGATCGAACCTGCAACCAATAAGAGCATCGATTTTATATCCTGTCCGATTTTGAAAACATCGGTCTTAGGTTGTATTTTATCATTGAATAGTTTGTATGAACGCTTCCGACTATAAAATTAATGATTAACTATAAACGCTCCCGCTATTTTCGAAAAGGTTTAAAACACTCATATCAAATATTCGTAGAGCATGTGGTATCAGACAAAGATAGAATACAATCCGTCCTAAGTCGGCCTCTCAAAAACAAAATGAATTATCCTGCTTAAATAAATAATTACCATACTTCATTAATTAGTCTAACTAATTAATTATGATAAACCTTACCAAACACTACATCTAATTAAAAACATTATTATTCAAATAAAAAATCCTTTGAAGACAGTATCACAGTAGTGGCAAAATCGTCTTATTCCATCAACATCAAAGCCTCCGAAGTCATAAACACAAGCAAAGAATCCATTCTCTTGCGTATCTTCTCAGCCACCGCATCTCTAAAAATGGCCAATCTGGAAGATGTGCCGTCGGTGGATCTAATGACGGAGCTCCTCCGCCGTATGAAGTGCTCCTCCAAACCTGACAAACGGCTCATCCTCGTTGGTACGTTCTTTTTTTTTTCTTTTAATGAATTTTTTTTTCCTCTTGCATTTTAATGGTTTTAGGTTTTTTAGTTGTTTTTTCATGATTTCAGTTATTAAATCGTATTTATATGATCTATGGGACACCAAAGTTTTAATTTTGATTGGTGGAAGAGGATCTTTTTGGGCTTTTGAAATAAATTGTTACAGTTTTGGGGAATTTGTATTGACAATTAAAAGTTAAATTCTTTTTAGATTCAATTTTGGCAAATGGATAATGCTTCTCACAATGTGTTTATCTTGTAAATTATGTTAGTCAATAATAATACATGTTTGTGTCTCTGTGTGCATGATACTTCTTTCTTAGCAAATGTGTTCGATTTAGTGGACATGACAACTAAGACTAAATGAAGCTCATTGACTAGCTAACAAATCATTGGATTTATGAGGTTTTGTTGCTTGGAATACTGAATGAACATGGACTTTTACGTTGAAACAGGAATAGATCTGTGTAGATTCGCTGTATTCTTAGGTTAGTTTTTTTTTCTGGTTTTAGAGTGGCAGCTGACTTCTCGAAGTATCCCAAAGCTCAGATCCATGGGAGTTAATTTACTTTTCTGTATGAGGTTTTGCATACTATTTGGAGTTGCAGTTAGTGTATATTCACTGGTCTTAGTGCATTCTAATGTTCTGGTGCATCATTTAAGGTTTTAGAATCTTGTGCTGTTTCCAATGCAAACACCAATACACCAATACGTCGTCAAACTATGTGAAGTTTTAGATCTTGTCAACCTAGTGGTACACACAAGTCAAGTTGCTCGTGATTAGCTCAGCCAAAGCTAGACTCGAGCTGAGATTCCCAACAATATGCTGAATTGGCCTTTCATCAAAACTTCAAAAACTTTTCTCAAGATGTCTTTCCTATTGAACACAAACGGTCGATACCGAACCACGATTCCAAAAGTTAGTACTTGGTTTGATTTGGAAAATAGACCCTACAATTATTTAACCATCCCAAATTGAATTTCACCTATTAATTTTTTTTATCGGACACCACTCCTTCGAGGATCAGAAAATTATGAGTTGGGTTACTCGAGTAAAAAAGAATCTTGATAAGTTTGATTTGTGTGCTAAAAGTACAAGAGAAAACTCTCAAGTTGCAGGAAACTCACATTTTTTGTTGATAACATGAATTCTATTCTATAAAAGATTGTTTCCTATGATATACATGTGAAAACCCTAAGCTAATAATAACAAGACAGGTTCAAATGAAGTATATAGTAGTGCTCGGAAATTTGTATAGAAAAGTACAAAAATTAAGTTAAACCAGTTTGAGACCCATCCCAACATATATATACCTCTCCAGTTGATAAAACTATGTTTGCTTAGCCGACAACTAATTGAAATGCATCTTAGAACTTAATTTGGTTGACACATAATTAATGTCTTAGGATTGAATGCTCATTGTTCCAATGCCTCGTACCTTTCGTATAAACTTTGCAGGTCCACCAGGATCTGGAAAAGGCACTCAGTCACCAATGATTAAGGATGAATATTGCTTATGCCATCTGGCTACTGGTGATATGCTGAGAGCTGCTGTGGCTGCCAAGACTCCACTCGGGATTAAAGCCAAAGAGGCCATGGACAAGGTACATTCCTTACTGTATTGTACTACAATCTTTGATACATAAGCTTTTATTGCTAAATTGTTTTCCTCGGTTATGATTTCTCAGGGGGAACTTGTTTCTGATGATTTGGTTGTGGGTATTATTGATGATGCATTGAAGAAACCTTCCTGTCATAAAGGTTTTATTCTTGATGGATTTCCAAGGACAGTTGTCCAAGCACAAAAGGTTTGACTTTTTTCTTGGAATGGTATTTATGGTCAGTTTCCGACAGTTGTGGACAAGTATTTGTTTCTTACTTTCAGCTTGATGAGATGCTCGAAAAACATGGGACTAAGGTTGACAAAGTTCTTAACTTTGCAATTGATGATGCTATCTTGGAGGAGAGGATTACTGGCCGTTGGATCCACCCTTCTAGTGGGCGCTCCTACCACACAAAATTTGCACCTCCTAAAGTTCCTGGTGTCGATGATGTAATAGCTAATTCTTTGTCTATTACTGCTAACTTTTTTCAGAGTTTGCTTGTTATAATTTATGAGGTTTAGACCTCTATAACTTGAGGGGACATCTTCATATTTATACTTCTAGCTACAGCTGTCTTCTCTTGCAGCTAGATTCACTTGGTTATTTTCTGTATTAAACTCATCCATAAGGCCTAGAGGTGATTGCTTAATCATTTGTGAAGGTAACTGGAGAGCCTTTAATCCAACGTAAGGATGATACTGCAGCTGTTCTCAAGTCGAGGCTTGAAGCTTTCCATAAGCAGACTGAACCGGTAAGATTTGGTTTCATTTTTCCTTTTTCCTATTTCATTTTCTGAACGTTAATTATTGATGCTTTTATCTCATGTTGTAGACATGCATATGTGCCGTGTTTTTAGGTTGCATGTTTATATACCTCTTTCTGGATACATGCTTTTTAACAACGAAAAGTCTGGGAGTTATGTGGGATATGCTATTTGTTTATTTTCTGATATGTGGGTGACAAACCTACAAAAATATGGTTGAAATTTTGTTTTTAATCCATATTGGGCGTAAAACCACTGATTTTATGTTTTCATCGATTTTTTTATAGTTCAGACATTGTTTTAGATTGAAAAAAAAAATTTGAAACAGCAAAGTGATTTGATAGAGAAACCAGCGCATCTGGTTATTTTGTGCGCGATTGATAGACAAAAGTGAGTATCGATACAAGTAGCAAATACATAGAAGGTTGTGACCAGTAGAATGGGGCATATTGCCTAAAGTTCACAGTTTTATCAGTTACCATTGTTCAGATTTGAGAGCTTGAGGTGTAAAAAGGACGACTATTGGAGCTCAAGTTTGGGCAAGAGAGAAATTGGATTTATGTTTTGATTCTAACAGGTGGTTGGACATTTATTCCATTTCCAAGATGTTTGGCATTTAGATTTTTGACGATAGCCTTAGGATATAGGAGCAAACTCATCAAGGTAGGCACATAATTATAACAAACACACACAAGATGAATGTGTAGGCTCAATCTTTGCGCCTGTATGTAACACAAGGCGAAGCCCTTCAATAAAAGACATGCTGGCCATGAAACAAAAACCTTGGTGCTCTTTACAGGCTTAAGACGTCTTTAAAGTGACCTAAAATGTTGAGATTGCTAATCAAAGTTGAAATACAACATGTTAATCATTCTTTAGTCAATAGCTTGTGAAGTCCATATTGAATAATGCGTCTTGAAATTTTCTTAGTAGTATAATATGCCTCATTAAAATTCTGTGAGGCACAAGTCTCGCCTTGTGTCTTGGTTCTATGATAGCATACTTTAGCATGCTTCACGTCTCTCTAGTAACTATAGCTAGTTAATAAATTCAAAATTGAGAAACTCCTATATATAAGAATTCGAAAAACTTAACTCGGGTTGGGGAGCAGTTGTAATCATAATTCTCTTGTTCACTGCTTCACCCATTTAGTGCAGTTATAGTCTTCGATGGAGGCGCAGTTTATTTAACCACCTGATCACTTAAGTTTTTGGCCATGATTCCCTTCTCCTTTTTTTAGCATCCAAGCTATAGGATATTTCCACACAAAAGTCTGGTAAAATCTGTAGTTTTTTTGAATTGAGGATCTTTAGGTAGCTACCTCATCCTCACATAATCACATTCTAAATTGCTCTTGATTTTCAAACGCATAGGTTATCGACTACTATAACAAGAAGGGCACCGTTGCGAACCTCCCCGCCGAAAAGTCTCCTCAAGATGTCACTGCAGAGGTAAATAAGGCACTTTCCTGATGTTAAGCTTGCCATTTTTTGTCCATTAAACGATAAGACCTCCGGCTTTTTGTTTCACTGTACTCTGATTTATCAATTCGACGAGACCATTTGTTTCGGTGAGTTGAAAGACTGATTGACGTAGTTTTTGAGACTTGTTATAGAGAGTTGCACAATAATTTTCTCGAAAGTATTGGGGAACTTCGTAGGCAACGTTTTGTACTATGGATGATATGAGACAAGTAAGGGATGTGCAATTAAAAACTATGGCACATCCTATCTTCATTAAGTGTACCAAACAGTGTCTTAATGTAATTTAATTGCGACCGCATCATATGTACTCTTTATTTATTTATTTATTTATTTTTGAACATATATTTACTCTTTATGTTGCTTTGTTTCATCGTCTTTAGACTCTATCCTCGCTTTATTTGTGGGTTTTTTGTCTCCTGTCTCTCTTTCTCTATCCGATTGTGGAAACTTATGACTGAGATTTCATACAAACACAACACGGGAACAAAGAAATTGGTTAGTTTGGGTATGTTCTATTATAGTTCTTAGTATTTGCCAAAAAAATGAATTGTAAAAAATGACACATAAATCTCAGAATCTATTAGATTATTTAGTTTGTTTTATATATTATGTACTTATTTTAAAATTTAAAAAATTGAAGGTATTTTTTTAAGAATATAATGTACTAAAATATACTTACTTTTAGGACTAATGGAATGCTATACATCCTAAAAACGAAGAGAGATTTTCTAAAATGACCTCCTATGACTTATTATAATGAATTTTGGTAATAACTTAAGTTATTTTTAAAAATAGCCTTTCCAAATATATCCTTTAAGTTAACTTTTTTTAAAAGTAGCCTTTAAATACCATTAATTCACTTGGTAACTTGTGTCGAAGCTTTTGATTATCACAAACATTGATTAACTTGATTTTATTTTTTTTGGTCGCAAATCATCGATTTTCGTGGACGAATTATGTAAAGCTCGCAACTTTCTGAATGAGTTGTATAAAGTAAAAAATAACATCAATTTCATTAAGCAAACTAAAAAAAAATATCATGATGAAATCAAACATATAATAAGTTTTTTTGCATTTTTAAAATAAACTGATGCGATAAGAGCAGTAACTTCATGTCACGGATGGAGGAAATGTTTTGAACAGTTTCTGAACTTTTGATTCCTACAATTTTTGATAGTGAAGTTTTGGTTCTTTAGTGAAAGTAACATTAATTGTGATGATCTTGGGTTGAGTTATAGATTGTATATTTATTTATAAATTTTGTGGTGCAATCTATAAGTTTGTTATGTAAAGAGTTTTTCAATTATCTAAGAATGCACTAGATTTCTCATTGGTAAAGAGTCAAATATTTTGGGTTTTGTAGATATTTATTTGTTGAAAGTGAAGTGAATATAAATGATATTTTAAAATATTCAAATAATATAAAGTATTTGTATGATATTGAGTAAAAAATTATTATTTTTAAAAATAGTATACTAAGATAGCCTAGAATAAGTACGTGGAAGCGGGTCAAAGATATGTTTTTTGGAAAGAACTATAAAATAATTCGAGTACATTTGCATTCCGGAGAAACGTAGGGAAGTCAATGCACGGGGTTTTTTAACAATTTGACCGAAAAACAAAAAAAGTTTAACAAAATAATTCAAATTTTTTTAAGTTTATTAAAGTGACCTAAGTCGCCATCTCAGATGGCGACAATCACCAAATTCTATTAAATGTCGCCATCTCAGATGGCGACTATATAATTTTTTTTTTATAATGTTGTCGCCATCTTACATGGCGACAACCAACAAAAATTATGTTAATGTCGCCATCTGAGATGGCGACATTATAAAAACTTTTTTTTTTATTGATGTCGCCATCTGAGATGGCGACATCAATAAAAATGTTTTTTTATTGATGTCGCCATCTTAGATGGCGACATCAGTAACATTATAAAATAAGTTTTCCGTGTTGTCGGCAGAAAAAGACGTAAAAATATAATATTTATAACTTTGTCGCCATCTGAGATAGCGACAATAAAAAAACTCATTTTTTATTTTATGTCGCCATTTGAGATGTCGACATTAATCAATTTTTTCCTCTATTTATACGAACAAAATCAGCTCATTTCATATTTTCAGCTCATTTCATACATTTCATATCTTCAGCTCATTTCATAATTCGTAAGCTTTATTTTTACTTCCGAATTTTTAAGGAAATTTTCATTATATCCTCCAGTTATTTGCTCCGATCAGCATATTGTAGGTACGTTTGTTATATAAATAATCATATTTAACAACATTATAT
The DNA here is from genome assembly GCA_907163345.1 of Haberlea rhodopensis. NCBI lineage: Eukaryota > Viridiplantae > Streptophyta > Magnoliopsida > Lamiales > Gesneriaceae > Haberlea > Haberlea rhodopensis. The sequence continues at coordinate 2,664,076 of CAJQUN010000059.1, forward strand.
ATCATGTATTAATTTATGAATTTTATCTTTATTTTTTAAGGTGTGTCAATTAAAGTTTTGTTGTATTGGGGAGGCCAAATATTACAAGATTCAGAATCTGTTAGATATGATCATGGTCCGTCAAAAGGCATGACAATATCTCGCAATATTAATTATTTACAGTTATTGAGCGATGTATGATATTACTGGCATCGATCGTCACCAGTTCATTCTGAAAATATATTGTAAATATATATTCAGTGATTTTTCGGGGATGAAACAAACAATTTTTCCCGTTGACAGCGATTACAATCTAACATGGATATTGGATATTGAACAAAATCATAATTTTTTGGAGATGTATATACAAACAGAACCCTGTGCTTATGATTTTATTACAGAAATGTCAACAACTGGTAGTGGTCCATCTGTAGTAGTTACAGAAAGACCAACTACCTCTATGATTCAAGATGATGCTCCGATAGTTGCTGACAATATTGTTCCCGAGCCACTAGCAGACAGTTTTGTGGATTTTGGAGATGATATTCAGTCTGAACCGGAGGGGATTCCATTTGAGGTTGAGTCTGCTGACGATGAGGTTGATATTGTAGAAGTGCCAGTTACTGTAGCAGACACAACCACAACCACAACAAATGAACCTGACCTTTATCAAACAATTCCATTTTTCTCCATGACACATCCAGACGTATTTGGTGATTCGATCGACCTTCCAACTGGTAAGTGGGGGAGTTATTACGATTATTCGAAAGGAGATATCCATCTGAATATGGTATTTAAAGATAAAGGTCATCTTCAGGCAGCTGTGAAGGATTACTCCGTACGGATTGTAAAACGTGAGTATCTTGTTGTCAAAAGTACAAAAACTTTATGGAAAGTGGTGTGCAAACATAGTACACCAGATATGCCTTGCAGATGGTTTCTACGCGCCTCATTGGGGAAAAAATGGAATGTTCAAAATAACAAAATATGGGGGTTCTCACACTTGTCTTTTGAGTGATTTATCGATCAATCATGCAAATCTGGACAAAAATATGATTGCTAGTTTGCTAGTGGGAATCGTTCGACGAGATCCATCATATGAGGTAAAGTATGTTATTCAAACTGTTAAAGATAAGTATGGTTTTGAGATCTCATATGCAAAAGGCTGGTATAGTTTGAGACGTGCTGTTGAAAATGTGTATGGAACATGGGAGAGCTCTGTAAGAAAATTGCCTTATTACATGGGAGCTTTGCAAAAATGGAACTCAGGCACAGTCGTCGAATGGGATCACCTACCGAATGCTAGACCAACAGAGATGACTTTGAATTACGTGTTTTGGGCCTTCCAACCATGTGCAGATGGATTCCGACACTGTCGAAAAGTTATAAGTGTAGATGGAACACATCTGTATACAAAATATCAACATAAGATGTTGATTGCCGTGGCCATGGACGCTAACAATCAAGTCTTACCTTTGGCCTTTGCAATCGTTGACGAGGAAAGTTTTTTGTCGTGGAAATGATTTTTGGAGTTGATTAGCAAGCACATTGTTAAAGGATCTGATGGTGTGTGCTTGATATCTGCGAAGCATCCGGGCCTTATTGCAGCCGCTGAATGTGTTGCCGACTTCAATTCCTCGCATGGAGTGCATCGATTTTGTTTAAGACATGTGTGCTCGAACTTTAATAGTCGGTTCAAAAATGTTCATTTGAAAGACTTATGCTGGAAGGCTGGTTCAGAAAATCAGCTCAGAAAGTTTGATTCTACAATGGAAGAAATAAAAAGTATCGAACCAAGAGCATTTGATTATTTGAATCGGATTGACAAGTCAAAATGGACTCTTGCACATTATGGTGGATGGCGGTGTGGTATTCTTACGACAAATATGTCCGAGTGCATTAACGGAGTTATGAAGGGTGCTCGTCGCCTTCCAATCACCGTCATTGTGCAATTAACTTTTGATCGTTGTGTGCTCTATTTTCTTGAACGACTGAAGAAAGCGGAACGAATGATCCAGAATAATCAAGATTGGCCGGATTATGTATTTGAAAAATATGCTCGTGCTGATCATAATTCCATTCACCATGATGTTCGGATGTTCGATCGAAGACAATTAACCGCTTCTGTAATCACTAGAGAGCAAGCAGGATGTGGCGGCAATACACACGTGGTCAACCTCAATGCAAGGGAATGCTCTTGCGGAAAATGGAAACAATTTGGCATACCATGTTCACATGCGATACAAGTGTGTCGACATTATGGTTTAAATGCGAAACAATTAGTCATCCTGTTATAATATGTCTGAGTACTGGAACACATATCAAGGGCAATTCAATCCACTGTGGGCAGAGCAGTATTGGGACACCCCGTGCTTCCAGTTATTCCACAACTCCACTCTGCGCAAGTCCAAACGGGTAGGTCGTGATCGCACTACACGTATCCAAAATGAGATGGATTGGCCAGAAGCCCGAGCAAGACGACAAATGGCTTCAAGTTCTAGAAATCATTAAATTTTTGGCGTGTAATTGTGTAAGGCCTCACCGCCATTTTTGCATACTTCATCTCCCTTAAGTTCAGACATTCAGAAAATTTTACGTTATTCAGAAATTATTGTACTTTACGGAATATTTTATTTGTATGTTGACAAAGCAAACTTAATTTTATAACTTTAAGAATCGGTAACAATTTACAATATAGTGATGACTTCAACGACGATGACGATTAGCAAGTGTTCCTCCAGTACCACAAGGAGGAGGATTTCTCTGTCTTCTAACTCTTCGTGGTTCAACGACTTTCTCGCCCCTTTCCCTTGCCGCATGTGTGTTGGCAGGCTGCTGAAATGGCGTCAGTTGAGGGAATAGAACTAGAGAGACATCGAAAGATGAAGTCATAGACGCATATGTTGCAAACCCAATATTTACATTTGTATCCAGGCTGCTGGACTGGGCTTCAGTGGACATGGGGGGATATGGCGTGAAGGGAGATATATCAATATCATATGCAGGCACATGAATATAATAGTCTGTACGCATATCTGGCTCTGTCCACGTAGATGGACCTGCAATATCTGTCTGCATATACGGCTCTGCCCATGTAGATGGACCTGCAACATTTGCCGGCATATGTGTATCAACAGACTGGATTTCATTGTATGCCGGGAAGTTTCTGTCTCGTCGTTGACGAGCCACTCGCACCACATTCTTGAACACACTTCTGTGTTGCCTCATCGACTCTGTCGTCATAGGCAAGTGATGCGTGTGAAACGTACCGCAAGTGTACGGTGTCAAGTTTTAGTATAGGAATTTGAAAGTACGGATGTCGAACCCACATGGATTGAAAATTAAGATTTACCAAGTACTGTAATTAGAATAGTCTCGACTTTATTTAGACAATCGATAGCATAATTATCATATTAATCTACTAAAATAAAGTAATAATTTAACAAGATGAAAATTTAAGTGGAGAAAATCAATGAGAACGGATTCTAGAGGTTCGACTTCACTCAACTATCCACTATATCGTGTTGTTCTAATTTATTAACCACGAATCCTATGTTATCTATTACCTCTCCCGAGTGTTAAATAGAAATAATCATTCAACAATCATCTTGATGTGCCCACCTAAGATAAATTATTAAACAATTCAATAGCGCTAGATTCGTTCTATGGCTTCGTTGGAGTTATATGTCTCCCGACTATATAAACTTCCAACGATGTAAATTCCTACGGTCCTATTCAAAACCCCCTCTCCCGAGTGATAGATTCTAAATAAATATGACGAATCAACTAGTGATCAATTAATTGAAACGCATTCAAATCAGGAATCACAAATAAACCAAACGAAAAAACCAAAATGTATTCAATCAATAATCAACGGCATAGTTTCAAGTCAATATCCGTCTAACTCTAGAATAATAAATTAGTTCATGAATACATTAAATAAACACATAGACATGTTCTTAATCATCATAAACATAAAGGAAGAGATAATCAAACGAATTGGATGATGGCCCTCCGTCCCCGGTAGTCGTCGTCTTCTTCTCCGTCGTCAAAATCTACATCCTTCGGTGTAAGCGCGCCGTCTCGAATTGATCTCCTCCCCTTCTTGGTTCACACTCGGCTACTGCTTTGGATCTACCTGAATGTTCTGAATTTTATTTAGGTAAATACGTAAACCCCTCGCTGCTGCTCTCCTTCGTGCGTGCGTCCTCCTTTATTTCTGAATTTCAATCCCCTCTTTATACACGTGAAGTCCCCTATTTACGTCCCTCAAAGTTACGTATCTCCCTAAAATCTCCTTCTAAATCTGACGTGAAAGTCTTTTTTTCATCGCCTCCTTTCCTTTTTTTACATGCCATAATCTTTTAATTACGTCAAATCTGCTCTCATCCCAAATCTTTTTGTTTCCTTCCCTTAAGTCAATTCTTCACCAAATCTCACGTGTATCCCTTTTTAAATCTTATCACCAAATCTCCTCTTCCCTTATTTCAATTCTTTCCTCCTTGTGTATATATATTATATTATAATATAATATAATCTTGTCATTTGACATGTTCCGGTGCATGATTATTTCACCGTTGAGTCCCAATTTGAATTTCTGTCACATTTATGCATTTCTCATCTTTTAATAATAAAATGCTTAATTCCTTGGATTCCTACAAAATAACAAAAACAACCACAAAAGACATAATTCTGCTCGAATACCAAAATAAAAGTATAAGAAAATAGAATAAAATATAAGTGCAATTATGCACTTATCAAATCCCCCAAACTTAAACTTTGCTAGTCCCGAGCAAAATAGAAATGAAAAAAGACTAAGAAATAAAAGAAATAAAGAACACACACTACTAACGCAAGTCATGAAATGTTATAATTGCAAATTGGCCTCGAAGATCAATTTTCTAAAAATTTTAAGTCCAGTATGCATATCAGTCTACTCAAGAGTTCTCAAGTGTGTGTGTCACCACTTCCATTTAACCATTAACTCGACGCAATCTTCACTCACACAAATCAATAGGACTTTGCAAGGTATTTGTTCATTTGCATTGTTCATAAAAAGGAGTTTAACTTTGACAAACAGTGAACAATGCATAAAATCAAGTAATGAGACGTGTGTGTGGATGTCAAATGCATATTCATTACAAGTGTGTCTCGAGAGTCCATAGGCTTACAATTCGTAACCTTCTCCACTAGTATATTAGACAAATGTGGCTCGGTCAATAGGTCTTAATAGGCTTGTAATGTAAGGCCTTGGCTCATGGCTACAATAAAAAGATAGGAATTTCAAAACAAGAGAGTAAGTTATATATAACCATGTTGCACACTCTCATCTCAACTTCTATTCCTTCTATTGATGATTCATCATTTTTTTTTCTTTTCAATTCATTTTGGATTCACCCTTCTTTTCTCATCCGCCTCACCATTCACCTCATTATTTTCTCATTCTTTCCATCACTATTTTCTTCACCTCTTCAACATATTTCTATGCATTCATTCCCTCTTTTTTTTTTTCATTGTTACCCCCTTCGAATTTTCAACCATGATCAATGGAGATATTTGAAATTTTAAAGTGCAATAGAGGCTTACTCACTTGAGGGTAGGAAATAGTGTATAAGCTTTAGCAAGGTGGTCGATGTGGGATTTTGAAATGATGCCGAATGGAGGTTATTATGTGCCTAAGCACATGCCATTCGATTTTCAATAAGCTCAAAAGGGTAACTACAGATTGAAATGATGTATTTTGGTGGTTTCAAAGGCTCAAACGAATCAAAAAAAAATGCCTACATCATTCCTAAGACACATGACATCCGTATTTCGCCTCAAAGGGTACTAAAGCAAGTTCTAGACTACTCTCAATTCACAAATAACTTATATGATTTGACCAATATGCTCAAATGGTATCTCAAAACCAAGGTGATATAAGAAACAAATTTGAATGAGATTATAAAATATATTGCAACAATTCAATCCTCATTCTTTTACATTTAAGCTCAAAGGGCTACTATGGTAAATTTATATCAATGAATAAAGGCCCAAAAATATTATCAAGAATCACCTATATCATATTTGTGTTCATTCAAATCATCATTGATTAATCAAATGGTCATGGTCTCTAGTGCATGAATGTGAGAAACTCAAGAGCAAAGTGAACAAAAATTTTAAAATTTTCACAAATAATCTCAATTCTTCATCATCGGCCTTCACAATTACTTCAAATCACGACTTATGACACAAAAAGAAAAAAGAAAAAGACTAAAAAAAACACAAAACACAACACACATAAGAATCCAGGAAACAAAACATCTTCAATGTTTAAACACCCCCCAAACTTAAAAGCGTGCATTGTCCTCAATGTACCATACAACGTATAAAATAAGGGACAACACACCTACCTGAGACGACGATCGTCAGTAATCGTCGCCCATCTCATGCTCATGGGTATGGTGAGAAGATGATGATAGGGACCTCCGCATCAGTATAGACCCTGCAATGGGAAAAATAATGATCAATCGGCTATGAATAAGACATGCTACTAAAATGCAATACTAAAATTAAAACTGAAATAAAATAAAAAGGATACAAGGCTTGGGTTGCCTCCCAAGAAGCGCTTTGTTTAAAGTCGTCAGCCAGACTATGCGAAACAACCATCAAATAGCGGCTTCCGCCCATAGTAAGTATCATATGACACTACATGTGGGTCTTGGTTGTGTATGCCCTCAAGCTTGGCAAGATAGTGGTAGTTAACGCTCGTCGCTCCAACAACTCCTTCGAAAATTGATAAGCATGGGAGAAAGATTCTAAACGTGGCTTCATCTCGTGGAGATCATAATATGGTGAAGTTTGCATCGATGGGAAGAACGGATCCACATATGGCATATAGGACATCACCATCGATGAGTGCTCCTCACTATTTTCAAAAATATGATCATCTTCCAACGTCACGCTAGGCTCATCTTGACACGGGAATTCATCAGATAACTCTTCCACAGTAGGCTCAACCACTTGAAAATGCTCATATTCCATTGAATCTTCCGCATGAGAAGGATCACTCTCCCAAACTTGGTTGGTTGAATGATCATCATCATGTGACCACACCTGGTTTGTCACCCCTTGATTAGTATATCTCATCTCAACCTCTTTGCATCTCGCTAAAAATGTCTCTATCTGCTGCTCAATGCTACTTCTGGTGTGATTTTCGATCTTTGGTTCAGATGATGGCCAGAATTTGCGCAAAATATCCTCCAACTTAGAGACTTTATCAGAACTATACTCATCCTCTGCTTGATGCTTGAATGATTGGTGTGTAAAATGAGGGTAATGATGCTCTGGTGGATATTTGTGACTCCAACCCAGCAGTGAAGGATCATAATGCCACTGATAGTCGAAATTCGCCATATGGTTAAACAGGTGCACCCTGTCATCATCTCTACAATATATGGGACTACCAGTTGCCAAAGCTCCATTAAATACCCATTCTTGTGTGTCTGCATCCAATCCACTGTAGAAAGATTGAAGAGGAGCGTAGTTTGAAAAGTCGTGGTTGAATCTGTCCCAAGCTGCATAGAACGGTTCATACGGTTGTTGGGCAAAGCTTGTGGAAACTTGCTGATGAAACATCTCCAAGTACCTCACAAGAAAAACATCAAAAAAATAAAATTAAAACAAAAAAAAAAAATTCTAAATTAAAATCAAGACTACTTGGTAACAGTATCAGTAAACAAAATTAAATCAATCCCCGACAACGGCGCCAAAAACTTGATGCGTGTGAAACGTACCGCAAGTGTACAGTGTCAAGTTTTAGTATAGGAATTTGAAAGTACGGATGTCGAACCCACAGGGATTGAAAATTAAGATTTACCAAGTACTGTAATTAGAATAGTCTCGACTTTATTTAGACAATCGATAGCATAATTATTATATTAATCTACTAAAATAAAGTAATAATTTAACAAGATGAAAATTTAAGTGGAGAAAATCAATGAGAACGGATTCTAGAGGTTCGACTTCACTCAACTATCCACTATATCGTGTTCTTCTAATTTATTAACCACGAATCCTATGTTATCTATTACCTCTCCCGAGTGTTAAATAGAAATAATCATTCAACAATCATCTTGATGTGCCCACCTAAGATAAATTATTAAACAATTTCAATAGCGCTAGATTCGTTCTATGGCTTCGTTGGAGTTATATGTCTCCCGACTATATAAACTTCCAACGATGTAAATTCCTACGGTCCTATTCAAAACCCCCTCTCCCGAGTGATAGATTCTAAATAAATATGACGAATCAACTAGTGATCAATTAATTGAAACGCATTCAAATCAGGAATCACAAATAAACCAAACGAAAAAACCAAAATGTATTCAATCAATAATCAACGACATAGTTTCAAGTCAATATCCGTCTAACTCTAGAATAATAAATTAGTTCATGAATACATTAAATAAACACATAGACATGTTCTTAATCATCATAAACATAAAGGAAGAGATAATCAAACGAATTGGATGATGGCCCTCCGTCCCCGGTAGTCGTCGTCTTCTTCTCCGTCGTCAAAATCTACATCCTTCGGTGTAAGCGCGCCGTCTCGAATTGATCTCCTCCCCTTCTTGGTTCACACTCGGCTACTGCTTTGGATCTACCTGAATGTTCTGAATTTTATTTACGTAAATACGTAAACCCCTCGCTGCTGCTCTCCTTCGTGCGTGCGTCCTCCTTTATTTCTGAATTTCAATCCCCTCTTTATACACGTGAAGTCCCCTATTTACGTCCCTCAAAGTTACGTATCTCCCTAAAATCTCCTTCTAAATCTGACGCGAAAGTCTTTTTTTCATCGCCTCCTTTCCTTTTTTTACATGCGATAATCTTTTAATTACGTCAAATCTGCTCTCATCCCAAATCTTTTTGTTTCCTTCCCTTAAGTCAATTCTTCACCAAATCTCATGTGTATCCCTTTTTAAATCTTATCACCAAATCTCCTCTTTCCCTTATTTCAATTCTTTCCTCCTTGTGTATATATATTATATTATAATATAATATAATATAATATAATCTTGTCATTTGACATGTTCCGGTGCATGATTATTTCACCGTTGAGTCCCAATTTGAATTTCTGTCACATTTATGCATTTCTCATCATCTTTTAATAATAAAATGCTTAATTCCTTGGATTCCTACAAAATAACAAAAACAACCACAAAAGACATAATTCTGCTCGAATACCAAAATAAAAGTATAAGAAAAGAGAATAAAATATAAGTGCAATTATGCACTTATCAGCAAGCCATCAACCAGATGTCGGTCATAACTTGTAGTTAATTGCTCCATCTCTCAACTAAAGCCGTGATCAGATGCATGTCAAGCTCAATCTTACCACACCTATATATACCATAAAATCCTATCACGTGCAACAAATTAACAACACGTATATCTAGTGGATACAAATCCCAAAAATAGCTATAAGGGTTTCTCACACGCAGTATGCTATCCATATCACCTGCCCATACATCCTCGGATAGATGTGAAGACTGCAATGACAAAATATGCGTGTCTATCGGGCCTGGTTGCCTCATTTGATCCATCCTGAAATATAATACAAAAAATTATAAACATTAATATCAACATTACAAACAATATCCGCCGACTACTTACGGCCGTCACACAACGACTGTCAACAACCGCCAACCCACGTAGCCGGAAGCCACCCAGTCTGCCCTTAGCCGCCGTCGGCCATCCGGCTACCGCCGCCGGAGATACTTAAAAAAACGTGGGTTTGCACCCCACCCACCGAAACCAACATTTCAACATCAATATCTTCAAAATATTAACCCACAACACATATACTCCCAATTTACATATCAAAATCATATTTAATCTAAAATCAAACAATAACAAAAATCAAACAAACGATTCTATATAAAATATCATGATTTATCTAAAATTAAAGCATAACAAAAATAAAAAAAACATACCTTAAATAATTTTGATACAAAATTATCAAAACGCTTTGTAGAGGAAATGAAATTTTTTGCAGACGAAATAAATTGTAAGCGGTGGCCGTGTATGTAAGAATGAAGGTAGGGTTTTTTTATTAAATGTACTGATGTCGCCATCTAAGATGGCGACATCAATAAAAAATTTTTTTTATTGATGTCGTCATCTCAGATGTCGACATCAATAAAAAAAAGTTTTTATAATGTCGCCATCTCAGATGGCGACATTAACATAATTTTTGTTGGTTGTCGCCATCTGAGATGGCGACAACATTAAAAAAAAAAATTATGTAGTCGCCATCTGAGATGGCGACATTAATAGAATTTGGTGATTGTCGTCATCTGAGATGGCGACTTAGGTCACTTTAAGAAACTTAAAAATTTTTGAGTTATTTTGTTAAACTTTTTTTGTTTTTCGGTCGAATTGTTAAAAAACCCTCAATGTACGCCATGCGTTTCCAGAAAATAAAGGAACATTGCCTTTGGTTTTCTTATTCAGCAATTATTTTTCATCCCCAAAATGATAACAAATATTATTATTTTATTTATATTCACAAAATATATATATATTTATTTCATATTAGCATAATAATTATTTTTATTTCAATTTTTTGTCACTCATATAAGATTTTATTGCTTTATACATTATATGATATTTTAGAACTTAAAATTTAATAAATAATATCTAAATATAATTTTACAATAATTGTTTAAAAAAGGAAAAATTCGGGTCATTGGAAAAAGTTTTTCGGCCCAATCCATCAAAAATTAATTGCTTTCAACTAAGACCATTTTCTGAGACAATGACTAAAATAACCCTAAAATGTTATAAAAAAAATAACACAATCGTCATCTTTTTCTTTACTTTTCAAAGACGATTTCCTGCAATTTCTCTATTCTCTATAGAAACATAATTCAATCGCTCATGATTCCTATAATTTCTCCACCATTTCATCGGAAAAAAATAGTAAGATGGCTCTCCCAAATTAAAGAAGATTTTTCGAAGCCCATGTTGTGAAGATTGGAGAGTGTAAATGTGAGTATGGTTGTCGCAAGAACATCTTCCTCTTCCACTTCTCAATTGTGTTCTTTTGGTTTTATATTTCTTAAGATTTCAATTTTATTGTTATGACAATGTTTGTAGGTTTTGAATGTGAAACTCAAAACTACAGTATATTTGAGATAGTCGATCAATTGTTTGAATGATAATTTTAAAGTTTTTAATTTTAACAATGTGATGCACGTGAGTGTAACATGTATTTCAAACATGGTGCTTCTCGATGAATCGGATGCTAAGCTAACTCATAAAGAGGTTTGACTTTTATGAATTAATTATTATGGTATAACATGACATTAATTTAAGACAATAAATTTTGAGAATGTAATGATATTGATAAAGACTTACTCAAAATTAGTTCAATTCTAATGTTGATGTATCGAACGAGTTGTTTATAATACCCAATTGCTGGTTCCCAATAGTATTTTTTCTTAGCTTTCAAATTTTATCATATATGAGTGAGGTTTCCCAACAGTAGTGTTAATGGATGAGTGACTACAAATATTAAGGTGATGGTGCATGTGAACCACTACATACAAATGGAGCATGTATCAAAATACACTTTCTATATTAATGTGGTGGTGCACGTGCATCACTTGAGTTTAACGGTGTATGTGAGATGCGTGCACCGCTAGATACAAGCGATGAATTTATAAAAATACACATTTTTTTTATTAAGTTAGTGGTGTACAAAATACACAATATTGTGCGCAGTGATGTATTAATGTATTATTGTTGGTTTTAGATTTTGATGTTCTTCATTTGGTCTTTACCGATGCGTCTATGTATTCTGCTCGTCTAATTGCATATTAATGACAATGACACTTAATAATGGCTCATTCATCATCTTGAATAATGCACGGACAACCGGCTCCAATGTCTCAACTAGGTTACATCCTAAACTAATAGACATAACAATACTAACGTCTTAATTTTAAATAAAAGAGTTAAAATACACATTTTTATATTAAGGTGGTGGTGCGCATGCACCGTTTGAGCCTATTGGTGTACGTGTGATACATGCATCACTAGACACAAGCGGCGTATCAAAATACACACTTTTTATATTAAGGTGGCGATGCACGTGCACCGCTAGACCAACCGGTCAACCGGTGCACGTGTACCGCCACTTTAATATAAAAAAGTTTGTATTTTGATACACCGTTTGTGTCTAACGATACACGTGGGATGTACGTATCAAAATATACACTTTTTATATTAAGATAATGTTGCACATGTATTTTCTGTTCATGTCATTTCAATGCTCATATTTATGGGACTTTGGACTTAAATGTATGATGTTACAATTATTATAATAAAATTTACTTATTTACGCTGTGTGAACAAGACCATGACAAGTTCACAATCCAAGTTACTCTTCAGTTATATTTCTTGGAGTTGATAATCATGGCTAAAATTCAAGTGTGATAAATGGGACATCTATGAATTTGTTGTTATCTTTTGGCAACTCATGTTCAGTCCTAAAGCCAAATAATTAAAGACTGGAGTACGTATTATATATGTGAAATCCTTGTTGGGTAATTCTCAGATCCAGTGAACTGATATTGTGCTAACTAAAATCCAGTTTAGCCCAATCTAATTGACATGGCTTTACCGTGTGTGCTTTTTTTTTTATAAGTATACCGCATTACGTGCACAACTGGACTCAAGCGATTACATATCAAAACACAATTTTCAGCTATAGCAAATTATTGAATTCATGTTCCCGTTTGTCACATACACCGCTAGACTCAAGCGTTGTATATATCAAAACACAATTGTCTGCTATTAACAATGATATCACCAAAAAGTGTGATCTTCAATAAATATCGAGCGACGATGCATCAAACGGTTTTTCACCCATAAACCAAATGGAACCGCTCCCCAAAATATATCTGTTTATCAAAGAGAAAGGGTAAGATGACTCCGCCCGTAGGCGAAGCCACTCCGACGCTCAAGTCAGTATATGCTTCAATAGAAAAAGTATTGAAATTGCAGAGTTTACATAATATGAAAGGCGTATTATGAAAGACGTGCCTGAATGAGGGCTAGGTGCCCTCTATTTATAGATGTAGAGATAGAGTCTCAATCAATATAGAATAAGAGTTCTAGTCAATCTATAATTGTAGAGTTCTAGTCAATCTGGGAGAAGAGTTCTAATCAACATGAAATTGTATTGTATATGGCAACTTGATCCATGTCTATCCCGAGAATATTGAGATATATCTTCCAAAACCCTACAACTCCTTTTTGTTTATTAAAATGGGCCCATTTGGTATTTGGGCTATATCTTGCTTAATCAGATTGGGTCGATTAAAACCCATTAGGTAGATCGATCCCCCATCGAGGGGTATCACAAGTCCCCCTCCTAGTCGAACTGACGTCGAAGACCAGAAGTTCGTTAAATGTTTAACCGACCTGTTCCTAGTGCCTCTGCTTCTTAGTTTACTTCCACGGGAATATGAGATATAGTCGAGCTCCGTGATGAATAAACATGCGGTACAAATAACACTGGCTTTATGAATATTAAGCGTCCCGAGCTCCATAGTTAATAGAAATCTCAAGCCCCAGTGATGAAAAATATACGATGCCAATGAAACTTGTTTGATTTCCAGCATCAATAGAATCCTGAGCTGAGCAGATAAGCCCGACCGGGCACCAGAGGTAATACGGAGCAAATAAAGCTCATCTGAGCTGATTTGAGCTATATCGGATAAATATGTACAAATGACGCTCGACTAAACTAAGCTCCAGAGGTAATAGGTATGCGGAGCAAATGATGTTCGCCTGATCCGAACTGAGCTCCAGATATAATAAATATGGGCGACGTGTGCTCACCTGATATGAACTATAACAAATAGGAGCGAAGAATGCTCGCCTGAACCGAGCTCCAGAGATAACAAATAGGAGCGAAGAATGCTCGCCTGAACCGAGCTCCAAAGATAATAAATAGGGGCGAAGTGTGCTCGCCTGATCTGAACTGAGCTCCAGAGATAACAAATAGGAGCGGGGAATGCTCGCCTGAACCGAGCTCCAGAGATAATAAATAGGGGCGAAGTGTGCTCGCCTGATCTGAACTGAGCTCCAGAGATAACAAATAGGAGCAGAGAATGCTCGCCTGAACCGAGCTCCAGAGATAACAAATTGGAGTAGAGAATGCTCGTCTGATCTGAACTGAGCTCCATAGATAACAAATGGGAGCCAAGAATGCTCACCTGAACCGAGCTCCAGAGATAATAAATAGGAGCGAAGTGTGCTCGCCTGAACCGAGTTCTAGAGATAATAAATAGAGGCGATAATACGCCTCTGATATGGACCATAGAGATTAGCAAATAATGGTTGCCGACCTCCAGAACCAAAAGATGAGCAAAACCAAAAGATGAGCAAATAATGTATGTCTAATCACAATTCCTGAGTTAATAAAATTCGGCCGATCATCTGATGAGCGTAATCTTAGCTTTAGGTGAAAACTCCTGATGGCACTTGGCGTAGCCAAGGCAAAGAGCTCGGCGTAACCGAGGCGAGGTGAGCCGTCGTAAACGTGCTCCTGAGGTCGGGTGAAAACCCTTGAAGCCTGGCGTAACCGAGGCGAAGTGAGCCGTCGTAAACGTGCTCCTGAGGTCGGGTGAAAACCCTTAAAGCCTGGTGTAACCGATGCGAGGTGAGCAGTCGTAAACGTGCTCTTGAGGTCGGGCGAAAACCCTTGAAGCCTGGCGTAACCAAGGCGAGGTGAGCCGTCGTAAACGTGCCCCTGATGTGCCAAGGGCTTATTGACAACGCCTTGGACTTCTGAATAGGGCCTTACTGCAAGATTGCACGCTCGAACTGTCATAATATGGCCTTACTGCTAGATTGCATGCCCGATATCGATGTAATAAGGCCTTACTGCGAGATTGCATGCCCGAGCTCGATGCAATAGGGCCTCACTGCAAGATTGCATGCCTGAGCTAATAAATATGGGCTTACTGCGAGATTGAACGCCCGAGCTGTCGTAATAGGGGCTTACTATGAGATCGCATGCCCGATCTGTCATAATAGGGGCTTACTGAGAGATTGCATGCCCGAGCTGTCGTAATAGAGGCTTACTTGTAGATTGCATGCCCGATCTGTCATAATAGGGGCTTACTGCGAGATTGCATGCCCGAACTCGATGTAATAGGTGCTTACTACAAGATTGCATGCCTGAGCTCAATGTGATAGGGCCTTACTGCCAGATATCATGCCCGATCTGCCGAGTTGGGCCTTATTGCGAGATCGCACGCCCGAGCTGCCGAGTTGGGCCTTATTACGAGATTGCACGCCCGAACTACTGAGTTGATAAATAGGGCCTCAATGCAAGGTTGCACGCCCGAACTTGACTTAGACCGGCCTAAAAGTACTCCAAAGATGCATCCATAGAATAAAGATATGGCCACCAAACTAGAGCAAAGGTTCCCAATACCACCAAACCCAATTTTGAAACCTCAAGAATAGGATTCTGACGCCTGAGACATTTGCCCAAGAGATAGCCAAAAAAGGCAGGAGCATAATATGCACTCATCTGCATGTGATTCAGAGCAAGGCTAAACAGTACAGAGCCAACAAGGTCTCGATCTGATAAAATCGCCGCAACAGCTGCAGTGGTTAACCCCAAACTAATACAATTGTACTGAAAATGGCCATGATCAATCAAAATGAGACATGGATTTAACAAAATCATTGCAGTATGCCACACCATGCTGCTTTTTTCCTTAATGGATTTCTCTTTGCAATACACCTTTGCAAAATAAAGCACTGCATGAAAGAATATTGTTACCTCCTTTTTTGGTTCGCTTTGATAACAAATGAATTTATAGGGGAAGATAGATGAGCTATTTCGTGAAATCACTGGTTAGGTCGGAGCCTGGTAAAGTCTTAATTGGTTAAGAATCTCCGGCGATCAAACTGGTGAATCCAGAGAGAGTTCTTGCTAACAATTCTCCTCTTTATAGGGGGAGGGTAGTCAGTGGTCCCGACGCCTTGCCTGGGGCTTTGGAGACAATGTCTGAAACTGAGGGGGGGGACCATAGATGGGGGACCATCTGCGCCTGCTACCTACTTCGTACGACCCTCTTGCTCTGATGATTCTCTGTATCTGGTAATATGCTTTTCTTACTCACAGTGCCTGACCACCCCCTGATTGGTTGGCAGGTCTAGCTTTTGCTTTAATAGGTGTCCGACTCCTGCCACCCTAGCCTCGGTATGCAGGACCACCCTAAACGGCCCCAGCTCGCCTATTCTGTCCCATGACTTCCCGTCCTGTCCTATTGAGGAAAGGGCTCCCCAGCCCGGATACCTTGCTAAATAGAGTCCGTCCTGATCTTTCGACGAGACAGTGCCTCTGCTCGGGTGGCATGTCACATGGAGGACCTACCCGACCTTTTGATGTATTTCCTCGCCGCCCCGGCTCCGGAATGATAGTGGCAGCTGGACAGAGGGGATCTCGCCCGTAATAAACTCGGGTCGGTTGGAGAGCCATATAGTGGCTACGAGGACAGCCCGGTATAGTCCGTGACGACGTCCCTTGTTGACTAAATGGGCCCC
This sequence comes from Haberlea rhodopensis, assembly GCA_907163345.1. NCBI lineage: Eukaryota > Viridiplantae > Streptophyta > Magnoliopsida > Lamiales > Gesneriaceae > Haberlea > Haberlea rhodopensis. The sequence continues at coordinate 2,680,669 of CAJQUN010000059.1, forward strand.
GCACTGACCGGGCCCAAATAAAGTTCGGACCTCAAGACCTACTGGGCCTCCAGAATTAGGGATATCATCAGTATCCCCCCCCTAGTCGAGCTAGTGTAGCGCTGCCTCGACTAATGGGCTTGTGGCGAACTTTATTGGTTCCTGATCCCCGGTCCTTTGATGGGACAACTCCGGGTCTCGGGGTGACAGCTGTCCTGTACCAAACCCTAGCGGGTTGTCAGGCCACGTGCCCTTATCTGGCGCTCCGACTGTTCAGCTCCCTTCATCTGCGTCGTTGGTTTGGGCCAGGCTTTCCTCGGCCCATGAGCCACATCTTCTATAAATAGGGGCTTTCGAGTTATTTTCCTCCATTTGCGCTCTAGGTCGGATCAATCGCCTCTCCAAAAAATCCTGTAAGTCAGCTCTGCCTCCCTTTCTGTTTATGTCGCACTCTACCTCTTCCACTTCTGGCGCCCTCTTTCGAGGGGGGGACGATCAGGACGAAGGGTCTGATCTCCCCAGTCCCTCGGGTCGGAGGTCGGATGCTCCCGAGGGAGACATTCCCGAGGTGGCGCCCCTCCGACAAGTTCCTCCTAGGGTTTTTGACCCTTCTCTCCCCACCTTCGAGGTTCTCGACCCGAGGAGCCTGGCCCAGGCTGGGCTTCCTTGGTACGAGATCCTCGACTCGTGTGTTTCCCTCGAGGCCGAGCACCTTCTCCGTACTTGGTTTATCCCACCGGATCACGACATCCGGGTTCCTAGGGCTGGTGAACGTCCGCACCTCCCCCCGCCGGAGTACTTTCCCTTTTTCGTCGAGCAGCTTAAAAGCGGACTTCGCTTTCCTATCCCCCTTCCTTTCCAGGAGTTCTCCCACTACCATTGTGTCTCTCTGAGCCAGTTGACCCCCAATTCCTACCAGAGCCTAGTATCTGTCATTGCCCTCTTCCGATCCTTGGGTCTGCCCTTCTCCCCTACCCTTCTTAATTATTTTTTTCAAGTTAAGAAAACCCCCTCTCCCGAGGCGTTTTACTTTGGTGCCCGAACCTTTTATAAATTTCTAAATAACATCCCGAGCTCCCGCAAAGGATGGAAACAAAGCTACTTTTTTGTCAAACCACCTCGACGTTGGGCTTGCCCTATGGCCTGGCGCGATACACTGCCGACCCCCCGACCTCTGCCCAGAAAGTATAAAGATGACGTATTCTTCCAAACGGTTATCTCAACCCTTGGGGGTCGGCGTTTTGATTCAGCTGCCCTAATCAGGGAGGACGTACTCAGGCGCTTTGGGCTTAGCTCCTATCCAGACGTCCCTGGTGGTACGTTCTTCCACACGGTCCCGCCCCCTTTTTTTTTATTTTTTTATTTTTATTTATTTTTTTTTTTTTTTTGTTTCCTGAGCTGAATCCTTTGTCTTGCAGATAATATGTCTCTCCAGCAGCTGCTATCTTCCATGGCGTCCCAGAAAAAAGCTGGAAAAGGAGCGGCCGGGGCGGGCCCTTCGAGCCATCATCCCAGTGCGGCCGTCGCTCCCGCAAACCCTCCATCTCCAGTGGCCAGCCCTCCTCGCGCCGAAGAGGTTGGGTTGGAGACAGGCCTGAGGAAAAGAAAAAGGGATGGGGGCGCAGCTAGGATCCCGACTCGGGAAGAGGTGGCAACCTCCCCGGTTATTCATGAGATCGACACCCCGCCTGCTTCCCCTCCAAGCCATCTATCGGTCGCTCCCGCCGACCCGGGTTCCCCAGGGGTACCAGTGGGATATACCCGAGAAGTCAGCCTTATCAACTCGGCCCCCTCAGGTCTGTCCGCCCGGATTGTCGAGTGTCTGACCTCCTCCGCTGATCAACAAGTCCTCTCCGAGCTGAGGTGGAAACCATTAGCAGAGGAAGGCGTATCCCGGGCCCTATCAGTAAGTTTTTTTTTTTTTTTTTTTTTTTTTTTTTTTTTTTACTGAGTTCCTCTCCCCCTATTCTCTGCAGGGCCTAGTGATGATGTGCGAGAGCCTTCGTCGGGGTGCAAACTACGGCCAATCAGCCAGAGACGCGAAGAAAGCGGTGCGGGAGGCCAAGTCAGAAGCGGAGAATGCCACAGCTAAATCCGAGGCGGATGCTGCTGAACTGGAGTCCTACAGGGCCTCGATGACCCGACTTAGAGCGGATGCAGAACAGCTCCGTGTTGCTCTGGCCGGGAAGGAGCGAGAACTTTCTCACGTCGGGGCTGAGCTTGAAAAGGTTAAGTCCGAGTTGGAGTCCTATGTAGCAGGTGAATCAGCCCGACGCGAAGCCTTCCTCAAGTCGGAGGAGTTTACGCGCATGCTGGCCTCCAAGGCTTTTAAGTTTCTGGATCTCGGCTTCGAGGGGTGCAAGGGTCAGTTCAAAGCCCAGGGCTTCCCGCCCAGTGACCAGGACCCTGACGACTTCCTGGACCTTAACGCCATTATTGCCAGCATCCCCCCCGACTTCATCAAATAGCCTGACCTGCTCTTAATTTATCCTTTGTAAATTTTCTTTTTTTTTTTTTTTTTTTTTTTTATGCTGTGCCTCGGAGGCACCCCCTTGTAACGAGGTTATTCTGAATTGATTGTCTTGTCTGAAGTAATTTATCACTTGTTAGGAATTGGTTTTCCTCGCAACGTCCCGACCCCTCACACCAGCCGAGCCAACCCGTGCTTTTACATTGGATTGATCCGATAAAATACAACTTATAAATAATCCCCCGCGTAGAACTGAATGCCGCGCAGGGCCCTCGTGCCATAACGACAAATAAATCTAACAAAATTAAATCTTAAAACAGGGCTAACCTGTTAATCTCCAAAGACAGCCATGCAAAAAGGACCTAACCGACCCGATCTTGAAGAAGTAATCTTTGCAAGCTGATGATGTCCTCTTGACCTGCGCCCCTACACCCGTGTTTTATGATGCAGAGAGGACCTGCACTTTTAATTGTTGCCAGGGCCTCATACACCTGGGCTTTAGCATGCAGGGCGGACCTGTGCTTTTAATTGTTGCCAGGGCCTCATACACCTGGGCTTTAGCATGCAGGGCGGACCTGTGCTTTTAATTGTTGCCAGGGCCTCATACACCTGGGCTTTAGTGACAGGGATGACCTGCACTTTTAATTGTTGCCAGGGCCTCATACACCTGGGCTTTAGTGACAGGGATGACCTGCACTTTTAATTGTTGCCAGGGCCTCATACACCTGGGCTTTAGTGACAGGGATGACCTGCACTTTTAATTGTTGCCAGGGCCTCATACACCTGGGCTTTAGTGACAGGGATGACCTGCACTTTTAATTGTTGCCAGGGCCTCATACACCTGGGCTTTAGTGACAGGGATGACCTGCACTTTTAATTGTTGCCAGGGCCTCATACACCTGGGCTTTAGCATGCAGGGCGGACCTGTGCTTTTAATTGTTGCCAGGGCCTCATACACCTGGGCTTTAGCATGCAGGGCGGACCTGTGCTTTTAATTGTTGCCAGGGCCTCATACACCTGGGCTTTAGTGACAGGGATGACCTGCACTTTTAATTGTTGCCAGGGCCTCATACACCTGGGCTTTAGCATGCAGGGCGGACCTGCATTTTTAATTTCGGACAAGAGGTTTAAAGGAAAAATTCATTAAATAACAGCGTTCGTACATTGAATTGAAATAACAACAAAATGCCTAGGAATAATATTTTCTGAGGTGATATGCATTCCAAGGTCTCTTTAGGCGTCGGCCTCCGTCCTCCTCCAAGTAGTACGACCCGGAACTCAGCTTCTGGACTACTTTGTATGGTCCCTCCCATCGGGGGTCAAGCTTTCTTACCTCCCCTGCTGGGTTGACCTTTTTGAGGACGAGGTCCCCTACCTGAAAATTTCGGGGTACCACCCTTTTGTTGTAGGCCCTGATTATCTTGCTGCGGTAAGCCTCCATCCTTATAGCCGCCCTTTCCTGTTTCTCATAGATCAGATCCAGGTCCAGAGCCCGGCTTTCCTCATTGTCGCCATCATATGCCTGGACCCTGGCAGAGGTCTTTCCAACCTCAGCTGGTAGCACGGCCTCCGTTCCATATACCATGCTGAAAGGCGTTTCTCCAGTTGGGACGCGAGCTGTCGTTCTGTAAGCCCACAAAACACTTGGTAACTCGTCCACCCAGTCTTTGCCAACCCCGTACAGTCTGGCCTTCAAAGCTTGCACAATTGATCGGTTGGTGACCTCTGTCTGCCCGTTGCTCTGTGGATAACCTACTGATGTAAAGGCTTGTTCGATCTTCATTTCCTTGCACCAAGCCATTAACCTCTGCCCCTGGAACTGCCTCCCATTGTCTGAGATTAATTTCCTGGGTACTCCAAAGCGGCAAACTATATTCTTCCACAGAAAGTCCAGCACATTCTCCTCGGCGATCTTGGCTAAAGGCTCGGCCTCGACCCATTTCGAGAAATAATCTACAGCCACCAACAGAAATTTCTTTTGCTTCGGGGCCACCGGGAAAGGTCCCACGATATCCAGGCCCCATTTATCGAAAGGACAGGCCGACGTTACCGCTTTCATGAGGTTTGCTGGCCTTGACTGGAACTTACTGTTCCTCTGACAACCCTCACAAGTGACTACAGTCCTGATCGCGTCATTCCTCAGGGTAGGCCAGAAATACCCAGCAAGGAGAGTCTTTCTGGCCAGAGCCAACCCCCCGAGATGGTCCCCGCAGCATCCCTCGTGAATTTCTCTGAGCACATATTCTGCCTCTTCCGAGTTGAGACATCGGAGGAGGGGTCCGGCAAATGACCTCTTATATAACACATCCTCTATCAGAACAAAACGGAATGCGTGCCTCTTTAACCGTCGGGCTTGGTTCTTATCAGCGGGTACTTCCAGCTTTTTCAAGTAGTTCAAAATCGGGGCCATCCAGCCCAACACCTCGGGGGCCTCGGTGACGGGCCGAGCTGCCGGAATCAACTCTGTCTGAAATATGTACTCCCTCTGTGACAAAGGAACCAGGGATGTTGACCACTTGGAGAGCTCATCGGCCTCCTGATTATCTTCCCTAGGGATCTGCACTATGCTCCACTCCACGAAACTTTCTGACATCTCCTGTATAGCCTTCAAGTATTCTATCATCTTCTCGCTCTTGGCTTCGTAATTCCCTCTCACCTGCTGAGTGGCCAGCTGGGAGTCCGAGTGAAGGATCACTCGACTGGCACCGACCTCTTTCGCCAACCTCAGCCCGATCAGTATAGCCTCGTACTCTGCTTCATTATTAGAAGCCCGGAAATCTAATCTGATAATGACCTTCATCTTCTCACCCGCGGGGGATATCAGAACAATCCCCACTCCACTGCCTTCACTGTTAGCTGCTCCATCCACGTATATCTTCCAGGGCTCCTCAGCTTCAACCTCTATCATTTCTGCGATGAAATCTGATAAGGCCTGGGCTTTGATGGATGACCGAGGTTGGTAGGTTACGTCGTACTCGCCGAGCTCGATTGTCCATTTCACCAATCTCCCCGATACATCAGGCTGGGTCATTATCCTCCCTATGGGGCTGTTGGTTAGCACTGAGATGGGGTGTGACAAAAAGTAGGGTCTCAGCCTCCTTGCGGTTAGGACCAAAGCTAATGCCAATTTTTCGACCTCTGGGTATCTGAGTTCCGCCCCTTTCAGTGCATGGCTGACATAATACACCGGCCTCTGGTCCGTACCGTCTTGTTTTATTAGTACCGAGCTAACAGCGCTTTCTGTGGCGGACAAGTAGATCCATAATCGCTCGCCGGGCTCTGGCTTTACCAGGACTGGCAGCTCGGCCAAGTGCTTCTTCAGGTCAGAGAAAGCTTCCTCGCACTCGTCGTCCCAAGCGAACTTTTTCGCCTTTCTTAGCACTCGGAAGAAAGGGTAACTCCTATGAGCTGACCTGGAAATGAAACGAGCTAAGGACGCAATCCGCCCTGTTAGTTTCTGCACCTCTTTTATGCTGCGAGGTGAGGTCATGTCCTGAATTGCTCTAACTTTTTCCGGGTTGACCTCGATCCCCCTCTCTGTTACCATGAAACCCAAGAATTTACCGCTCTTCACACCAAATACGCACTTAGCCGGATTCAATTTCAGACCAAACCTGCTTAGTGTGGCAAAAGTTTCCTCCAAGTCGGGCAATAGGTCTGCCTGGCCTTTAGATTTTACCAAGATGTCATCCACATAAACCTCAATGTTCCTTCCCGCCTGGTTTTCAAACACTTTGTCCATTAACCTCTGGTATGTGGCCCCGGCGTTCTTGAGGCCAAAGGGCATGACCACATAGCAGAACGTTCCATCCGACGTGATAAAACTGACCTTATCTTGGTCCTCTTCCGCCAAGGGTATTTGGTGATATCCCTGGTACGCGTCCATGAAACTTAACAGCTCGTACCCCGAGGTGGAGTCCACCAGCTGATCGATCCGAGGTAGGGGATAACAGTCCTTGGGACAGGCCTTGTTCAAATTACGAAAGTCGATGCACATCCTCCATTTCCCCGCCGACTTTGGAACCAAAACCACGTTTGACAACCAGGTGGGGAATTGTACCTCCCTTATCTGTCCGGCCCTCAGCAAGGTCTGAACCTCGGCTCGGATAATTCTGTCTTTATCTGGTCCAAAATGCCTCTTCTTTTGCCGGGTTACTTTTACTTCTGGATTGACATTTAACCGGTGCTGGGCTACAGAGGGCAACACCCCTGTCAGCTCGGTCGGGGACCAGGCGAATATTCCGGCATGCTTGGACAGGCAATTCGACAAGTCGTGTTTCAGGACGCTGTCTAGGTCAGCCGCTACTCTTGTGGTTTTATCGGGCTGTCCTGGGACTAATATAATTTCCTCTTCTCCGTCCCTCATCGCCTGCACCTCCTGCACCATCTGCACCCCCCTATCCTCCCGTCCTTCATCACCGCCCCTTCGGGATCTTTTCACCTCTAACTTCACAGTTTCCGCGTAGCATTTCTTGGATGAGGGCTGGTCTCCCCTAACTTCCCCCACTCTTTTTCCTACAGGGAACTTGATCTTTTGGTGGAAGGTGGAGGCCACAGCCCTGAATTCGTTCATAGCTGGCCTCCCCAGAATGATGTTGTATGAAGATGAGGCCGCCACAATCGTGAATGTGACCAGCCTGGTTTTCCGATCTTCTTTACCTCCCAGGGAAAGGGGCAGGGAAATCTGACCGAGGGGGTACACGGTGTGCCCAGCGAAGCCAAATAGTGGGGTGTTGATTGGCTCGAGTTGATACCCTCCTAAGTCCATCTGCCGAAAAGCTTCATCAAACAACACGTTCACGGAACTACCTGTGTCTACAAACACCCTCCCAACCTCATAATTGGCAACAGTGGCCCGTATGACCAGGGCATCGTTATGGGGTGTGCAAATGTTCTCCAGATCTTTCGGCCCAAAACTGACAACCACCTCCTCCTCGGCACCACAAACCCCTCCTACACTCAGGGTCTCCCTCCTGCTGACAGCCTTTCTAGCCCTGTTGGAATCCCCATCCGTTGTCCCGCCCGAGATCATGTTTATGACTCCCCGCTTTGGGGAGTCAGCGCGGGTAGGGTTGACGTCATTTAAGCTCCTTGGGGGTCCTCGAGCACGTCCTCTACCACGGAACGGAGGACGGAAGTTGGTCCGTCCCCCTCTCCCTCTCGTCCATGACGGTCCTCGACCCCTTCCCCGAGGAAGATTATCCCCTGGTGGGACGGGTCGGGACAACAACTGCTTGAACTGGGAACTGTTCTGTATTGCCTTCTCGAGCTCCTCATCCAAACGATGGCAATCTTGTGTGGTGTGCCCAGTCGCTTGGTGGAAGATGCAGTACTTCTCCGGGGCCTCCTTGCTCGGCTCCACACTAGCTGGTGCCGGCTTTTGCAACACCTGTTTGTCTTCGCATATGCGGACGGCCTCCTCCTTGGAGACCTTCAGCGGCGTATAATGGGAAAATCGACCGAGCTGTGCCCCTTCCACTGGCCTCTTCTCGCCCTGGTTGATCCGTTTTTCCCCAGTCCTCCGCACTTCCTTCCTCCTCAGTTGCTGGGCCTCCTCCACGTTGATGTACTTCTCCGCTCGGGTGAGCAGATCATCATAGGTAACAGGATTCTTTACCAAGGATCGGAAGAAGTCTCCTCCTCTCAGGCCTTGGGTGAAGGCGCTAATCAGAATTTCCGCCGGGCAGGCAGGTATTTCGAGTATCACAGTGTTGAAGTTTTTGATATACTCCCTCAACGACTCATCCTCGGCCTGCCTCATCTCGAACAAGCTCAGAGAGGTCTTCTTATACCGCTTGCTGCTGGCATACTGGTGCAAGAACGCGGAGCTAAATCCGGCGAAGGAAGTGATGGAACCCGGCTCCAACTGATTGAACCACTTCTGGGCCGACCTCACCAAAGTGGTTAGGAACACTTTGCACTTGAGGCGATCCGAGTAACAATGTAGCATGGCAGCATTTTCGAACCTGCCCAGGTGTTCTTCCGGGTCCGTGCTCCCGTCGTATTCCCCAGCATTGGGGGGTCGGAAGTTATTTGGGAGTTCCTCGTTCACTATTTCACCCGAGAAAGGGGTTCCCCTCCTGACAGAGGTACCCCCCATCCCTCTCTTCATCCTCTGGACCTCGTCCTTCAGCTCTTCCACCTGGCCCTCCAGATCCGGAACAGCAGTCACTTTAGGCCGGGAAGTTGCTCCTTGTTCGGGATCCTTCATCTGCTGGGAGCTTTCCCCGTGCACGCCCTCGGACGGACCTTCCTTTTTCCTCATGGTTTGCTCCACCGTAACTGCAATCAGTCTTGTGAGCTGCTCCAGTGTCAAAGCTCCCACTGTCATGTTTACCCCGGGCAGTGGCTGCTCCTCGCCATTGGTGGAGGCGTGGTGCTCTCGATTTTCCTCTGCTTCCGTTCTCCTTGTTCTTACCATCGCATCAACGTCTCTTGCTCAAATTTTCCCACAGACGGCGCCAATTTGTTACCTCCTTTTTTGGTTCGCTTTGATAACAAATGAATTTATAGGGGAAGATAGATGAGCTATTTCGTGAAATCACTGGTTAGGTCGGAGCCTGGTAAAGTCTTAATTGGTTAAGAATCTCCGGCGATCAAACTGGTGAATCCAGAGAGAGTTCTTGCTAACAATTCTCCTCTTTATAGGGGGAGGGTAGTCAGTGGTCCCGACGCCTTGCCTGGGGCTTTGGAGACAATGTCTGAAACTGAGGGGGGGACCATAGATGGGGGACCATCTGCGCCTGCTACCTACTTCGTACGACCCTCTTGCTCTGATGATTCTCTGTATCTGGTAATATGCTTTTCTTACTCACAGTGCCTGACCACCCCCTGATTGGTTGGCAGGTCTAGCTTTTGCTTTAATAGGTGTCCGACTCCTGCCACCCTAGCCTCGGTATGCAGGACCACCCTAAACGGCCCCAGCTCGCCTATTCTGTCCCATGACTTCCCGTCCTGTCCTATTGAGGAAAGGGCTCCCCAGCCCGGATACCTTGCTAAATAGAGTCCGTCCTGATCTTTCGACGAGACAGTGCCTCTGCTCGGGTGGCATGTCACATGGAGGACCTACCCGACCTTTTGATGTATTTCCTCGCCGCCCCGGCTCCGGAATGATAGTGGCAGCTGGACAGAGGGGATCTCGCCCGTAATAAACTCGGGTCGGTTGGAGAGCCATATAGTGGCTACGAGGACAGCCCGGTATAGTCCGTGACGACGTCCCTTGTTGACTAAATGGGCCCCGCACTGACCGGGCCCAAATAAAGTTCGGACCTCAAGACCTACTGGGCCTCCAGAATTAGGGATATCAAATATCATCAAATCAGACGTCAAAACAGTCCACCTCATCAACAGCTTCCCAATGTAGGACTCATATCCACGAGAAGTAAACAGAGAAACCGACACAGGATCGAAAAATTTCAAGATAATTCCATGGAAATAACTCTGATACGCAGTGAGAGGAGGATAATCAAGGCCCCAATAGCTGAGATCATTCGACGTGCTGTTGCGATACCATTCCTTAACAGGGAGATTGAGTGTAATCTCCATCCAATGGCGCTGGGCCTCATAGTCCCCGAACATAGGCGGAGTGGCTGCGCCGGAATATGGGTGGAGCCCCACCGCCAGGCGGATCAAACCCGCGAATAGGCTGATGCAGAGGAACCATGATTTGGTTTCCCTTGTGGTGATGAATGACCAGATGTGGGACTCTGGATCTAATACGGGTCCAAGTTGGGGTCCTTTTTTTTTTTTGGTTGGGCGGGTTTTTTGAGGCTTTCTTATTCCTCTTCTCCATTGTTGCTCTAGGAAGGCTTTGGAAAGAATTCTTTATTGTACCAAAAGTTGTCTGATGATCTTCTTGTCCATGAGTGAACGAATTTTTTTTCTTCCTTTCTTCAAATCTACGTCATATGCTCAAATTCCCACAGACGGCGCCAATTGATATCACCAAAAAGTGTGATCTTCAATAAATATCGAGCGACGATGCAACAAACGATTTTTCACCCATAAACCGAATGGAACCGCTCCCCAAAATATATCTGTGTATCAAAGAGAAAGGGTAAGATGACTCCGCCCGTAGGCGAAGCCACTCCGACGCTCAAGTCAGTATATGCTTCAATAGAAAAAGTATTGAAATTGCAGAGTTTGCATAATATGAAAGACGTGTTATGAAATATGTATTTGAATGAGGGTTAGGTGCCCTCTATTTATAGATGTAGAGATAGAGTATCAATCAATATAGAATAAGAGTTCTAGTCAATCTATAATTATAGAGTTCTAGTCAATCTGGGAGAAGAGTTCTAATCAACATGAAATTGTATTGTATATGGCAACTTGATCCATGTCTATCCCGAGAATATTCAGATATATCTTCCAAAACTCAACAACTCCTTTTTGTTTATTAAATTGGCCCATTTGGCATTTGAGCTATATATTTCTTAATCAGATTGGGTCGGTTAAAACTCATTAGGTAGATCGATCCCCCATCGAGGGGTATCAAACAAATTATTGAATTCTTGTTCCCTTTGTGTCTTTGCACAGGGGTTCCGCTTCAAAATCTCTGCTACATAAAACATGTAGACAATTTTACAAATAAGAAATATTCACAAGCAATCAACTACCCACTACATATTTCCCAAATTGAAGGACCTAAGAAAACCTTAATTGAACAATGAAACATAAGAAATCTACGATAAAACATCCAAATACAGTCTAAGTAAACTAGATCCAGCTTTACAAACCTGATGTTTGATTCTCCATATCAAGAAGAGGGGGGAGGAAGAGAATTTTGCAGTGTATGATTTATCTAAAAATGTTCATGATTCATGCAGAGTCCGAGGAAATTTTGTTCATCTTCTTCACTGTTCGTTTCCCTTCTCCTTCTGCGTCTCCATACATTGCGATTCAAAATAAGATGAGCGTAGAGTAAAACATGGGTATTTTAGGTACGGATGGCAATAGGATCGATCCAAATCCGATCCGCATTGAACCCGCCCCGCTGGGGTGGGTCTGGACCCGCTTCAACCGGGTTTGGAAGCGGGGCGGGACAGGTCCTGGGATTGGTTGGACCCGCCCCGAACCGGCCCCGCTATACATTTTTATTTTTTTAAAAAAAATTGATATTGATTATACATTTTACTTCCTTGATTGAACAATAAAGTGTCATTATTTAATTTTATATCAAAATTCATGTATTAATGTTAAAGAAGTTGGGCATTTGAAGGAAATAAGAGCAAATTAATAAATATTTAGTAGCTTAAAGATAGTTTTACAATGCTTATTATACATATTTACTAGAGAAAAATATAAAATTTAATCACAAAACTCAACTTTTGCGTTTCAAAATTGATTTCTAACTAATTTTTTTTTAAAAAATACAAAATAAAAAAATCTGGAACCGGGGCGAGGCGGGTAAACCCGTCGGGTTCGATGGTCTAAGCGGGGCGGGTCTGGATTTTATGTGTAGCGGGGCGGGTCTTGGGATTGGCCAAACTCGTCAATACCCGCCCCGTTGCTATTCCTAATTTTAGGACTAACAAATTGATTAATTAGATTAGAGTTCCATAAAATTTGAAAGAAATTTTTTAAAAGATATATTTAGTTGAAAAGAATATTTTTTTGTAAATTTAATTAAAATATATTTTTGAAAGTGGTACCCATATTCTATGTAATTTCATCTTAAAAATGTCATATAATTTATATAAATAATTATATTGGATATCGAATTGTGGGTCCGTTTGCAGGCCCATTGTTTTTCTCTCTTGAAATTATTTGCAGGCCCATTTTTGTTTTGCGCATTTGGCTAGTGAAGTGGACTACTACATTACTGTGGGTCCATACATTTGATTACAACGACCAATTGTAAACCCCAAATTCAAGGCGAATTTAAATCTGAGACAGGAAATTAGGTTTATTCAGTGCAGGTACTTTGTAAATATATATATATATATATATATTTTATAAAAAAAATGATTTGATTTTAATTTAATTTAAATAGAAACCCGGGACTACTTGGGCATTGCGGACCCCTTGTTTCCTTCAACTCTACTCTTTTCTGGCACTTTCAGGTGAAAAAGCTTGTACGCCGCGCATCACCACTTGTACAACCATGGCGTCACTTCAACACCCCCTCGTGGAGGACGGCGATGCTGAGCTCGACAAATCCTTAAAGTCGCTCGAATTCTTACTCGGACTCCTCGGTTTTTGCCAGTACACTTGGCTGCGGGCCGCTTTCTCATGGATCACGTTCATCATACTCGCCGTAGTGCTGCCGCTTTTCGCGATCGAGTTCTCGCGATGCGCCGGCTGCGAAAAGTACGAGATTCTGGATTTTGAGCTTAAAATCCTATTTTTCCGGGCTTTAGTCGCCGCTATTTCTCTTCTCTGTGTTTCCCTAACTCTGAGCAAGTATGGCGTTCGGAAGGCGCTCTTCGTCGATCGGTCGCACGGCCATTTGGAGCAGTTTCGCAAACAATACATCCAGAAAATTGGTGTAAGAATTTTTTAAAAACCTCAGTATGCTATTGTTGTTAGTAGATAAAATTGCTTTTAGTTTTGAGTTATATTTTATTCACCTTAAATTCGAAGGCTTGTTATATCCATCGCGCGACGGTCATAGTGACACAATTGGAATGCATACAGTATTTTGCAAAAAAATATATATATATAAAAAAAAATCCAATTCATTTCACACTATATATTTTGTTGGAAACTGGTAACCGTAAGAAAGGATTATACTGCATAATGTTACGTCACAAGAAGAAAGGAACTGTTGTCTAACGTTGCTTTTGATAGATCTTGATCATGGTGTGACCAATGATGTATTGGTTTCCATCTGCTCGTGAAAGATAATTCAGAATTCAAACTGCGTGTTACTGTTGTAAAACATTACTTGATTCAGGTTGAGACAATCAGAGGGTGTCATATTTTAGAAGATATTTTTTTAATGAACAAAAACAATTTTGTTACTGGTTCCAGTAAACCATCTTTCAAGTTTCCCATCACATTCATCCTATATTGAATATTGTAATCAATTTGTGTCGTGCAGGTCTTTTACCGTTTGCTGGCATCATGGTTTGGAACTTGCTTTCTATTGAAGATGGCGCGGGATCTTACTCGCGTCATATATACACATCAGTATTCGTGGGGGTTGTCTGCCATTTTGTTTTTCGCTTGTCTTTCATCCTGGGCATATTCGACTTTAGTCTTTCTAGCAGGGTGTGGCCTGTTCAATTTGGTTGGCAATTTGCAAGTGATACACTTCGAGAATTATGGGAAAGTTCTTGAGAGGGATTTGGATGTTTCAGTTTATATCGAAGAACACATGTGTCTAACGCACGACTTATCAAAAATAAGCCATCGATTCAGGATTTTTCTTCTGCTGGAATTCTTAGTTATCACAGCTTGCCAATTTGCGTCTCTGCTTCAGACACTAGAGAATCAGGGTATCATCAACATCATCAATGGAGGTGATTTTGTGGTGTGTATTTCAGTAACTTCATGGAAAGTCTATTACTACAAACATTAAAGTATTTATATGCAAGTATATTTTGTAGCATGAAACATTTACAGCAACTTCTCATTTACTTGTTTATGCAGCTGCTGTCTATTGTGCAATTAGTTGGAATAGTTCTTTGTCTAACGGCAGCGGCAAAGATATCACATAGAGCCCAGAGTCTTGGTTCAGTTGCTAGTAGGTGGCATGCAATGGTTACTTGCAATTCTAATGAAGCTTTGGGGTCTGGATATTTAGGCAATGTTGAAAATCCTGAATTGCCCCGTCCTGTTGGTTCTTTACCCGTAAATTATTCAGAAAGTGATTTGGAGTCTGCTGATCTTATGCCTGTGTCCACAAATGTAGAGTCGAGTTCCTCTGCCTCTTCATATCACAAGAGGCAAGCTTTTGGTGCGTGTTTATACCCATATATTCCTATCCTACATTTTGTTTTTCAATTTCGAATTTTCGTGATCGACTAAATCTCAGTTGTGAGCAGGTATTATTGACATTTATATGCAGTCATGATTAAGAAATAAGTCCAGATGCGGCCAACTGACATTTTTTACGTTTTTCCCTCATACTTTTAATAAGTTCATCCTTAAATTAAAATTGCTCCATTTTTCTTGTCCATGCTACATTTGAATACAATGACATTGTAACTCAGGCATAGTGTTTATTTTCCCTCCAACTTGCAAATGGGATTTTTTCCCTTTCATGTGCGCTTGTGTTTCCTGATCAGAGGTTCACTTTTCTTTGCAGTAACATATGTACAGTCCAATACTGGTGGATTTACGATCTTCGGATGGATGGTTGATCGAATGCTCATCAACACAATCTTCTTCATCGAGCTTTCCCTCGTTTTCTTTGTTCTTGGGAAGACAGTCACTATCACTACAAGATGAGATGCACGTTCAAGAAATTCTTAGAAACATCGGTACACACGTAACCTTTAGTTTGAAATACTGTCTTACTTACACCCCTTCTTTTTCAATGGGTTTACAACTATAATAGCTATTAGTGAAAGGGACAACCTTAACCTTTATATAGAGTATGCTACATTTGACACTTATGTAATGACTTTATATAAGCTCATAATTATGTATATTTGACACTTATGCAATGACTTTATGTATGCATCGACGAAGTATTTCAAATCAAGAGTTTGATCTACCCTTAAGAGCAGCATAGACCTAGTCATGGTTGGCCTAATAATGCTTCCGTTTGTATCTGCTTGCTTTTATTCGGCTTATTCGATTTTGGAAAAGAAAAAAATAATTGAAATTGAATCGTGTTAATCGAACCGAATAGTTTGATTTAACCCCTGAAATAATTGATAATTAGCTTTCCTTCCCGATTCATTATTTTAATATTAAAATTTCAAGTTGTAAGAAGCCAAAACAATGATAAACATTGGATTTTCCTTGAGAAAGATGAATTTGTCTTCCGATTTGAGTGGTTCAATTATGTGTGGTTTATCGAATAATAATTTATTTTTATTCGCAACATAACACAATTATGATCATTTGAGTTAATTTATTTTATAAATATTATTTCAATATTGTTAATTTACGTACTATATATATAAAAGTATATTATATTAAAATATTGAATGATCGGTGTATCAAACTTATGAATTATTACACCATGTTTGATTGTCTTTTATCACGAATAGACTAATTATTTTAAGATGCCCAAAGAATATTAGAAAAATATCTTGTATTTTATATATTATTTGAAATTATACTGCATATCAAAGGCAAGATTAAAAGTTAATATTTTCGGGTATCATGGTATGGTACTTTTCAATATCCTGAATTGTCATCTATAATAATCAACGTTAACATTTTATTCATATTTTTATCAATTTCTTATTATGTTTTTATTTAAAAATAATAATACAATATATTAAATTATTATATTAAGTTTTTAATAATAAAATACATAAAAATCATTTTCCACGAAAAAGTAAAATTTTAAAATCAGCAAGACGTCAATGTACTCAAATCTCTTACACTAAATGATTTGAATAATAGGTATAAATCATTTATGGAATGTTTCGGATTACTTTTGAAAAGTATTTATCTGTTTTCGGATATAAAAAATCAGATTTTGGATTTTTAATTTCATTGTTCTAATCTATAAAAAAAAAAGCAGAGAAACAAGTCGTGAGATCATTCTGATTGCATTCAGTTGAGCGGTGACAATTTTGCAACAATAATGTGTTTTCAAAGCTTATTTAAAGCATTTCTATGTTGCTTTTGTTTAAAAATGAAAAAAAAAATATTCTTAAACAAATGCAATAACTTTTATCACAAAATTGTTACCACAGCCAAAAATATATTACGACTTGCTTCTTGACTTCTGTTTTACAGGAGCAATAGCACAAGCAAAAAGCCAAACACTCAAAACCTATTTCTAAAAAGCAGATAAATATTTTTTTAAAATAAAACACAAACGTTCTCTTTGAAGTTTATTAAGGTTTTTTCAATAGTAAATACTCAATTTTGGTTAAAATACACTACAACCTCCATAAATTAATGATCGATAATTAATAATATCTCTAAAATAATATTTTTCGGTCCCAACATGGGTCAGTTTAAAAAATTAATAAGATAATAGTTTTTAGGAAGACTTTATATAAATCTATAGTCCCATCAATATCATAAATTAATAATTCTCTAAATTACAAAATAAGTAGGATAATTTAAAATAAAATATGAATCTATTGTTTGTTTTTTCTTGAAATTTAAATCTATAAATTCTCTCATATCCTTCAAAAGCTAAAATGTTTACTTCTCGAACTGTAATAAAAAATTGTGAAGAGTATATGAGTGCTTTTTTTATTAGTGATCACGTGTCAACCAAAAAAAAAATTAATTCATTAAGTACAATATATATATATATAATGATTTTTATGTAATTTTAAATATATATTCATTGAATTAAAAAAATACTCTTTAAATTGATAAATTGTAAATTTATTGATTAATTAATATCTATATGTATTAATAAAATTTCATGCCCCAATATTATTAGTTTACAAAATTTTAAGAAAAATAACATAGAAACATTTTCAATTTTCAATTCAAAACACTGCCTAAAAAATCCGGTAGATTTCCATCCCATCATCAGTTACACGTGGCGCAATATCGCGTGTGAAGCTCAATGTTTCGGGTTCCTAAATTCTAATTGGACCACGTACAATTATTCTCGAAGTTTCGACCTTACACGAGGCCCCATGCCTACGCCTCTACGGGCCCCTATTCAGGGCCGGCACCACTCCCTCAATTCTCATTGGCTGCCTCTCAACTTTAAGCTCAATTGTGTGCTTCACTCTACCATCACCGATCATCTCACACTCGGTACAAATTCGGTTCCTCAGATCCAACCATTTCGAGGAAACCCAGAACAAGTTGCCTATAGAATACGTAGCTATGGATGGAAGAGGCGGGTGCTGTATAGCGAGGTACGCCGGGGGTGCGTACGATGTAGCTTCTAAGGTGGACAGGATAATGCTCAGGTTTCGTCCCATAGCTCCGAAACCAGCTTCTGCTTGTGGGTTTGTTTCCACCGGCGTGGTACCGGAGAACAACCAGCGGTCGTCTGTTAATTCTTCCGGACGTAAGAAAAGGAGTTTTAAAGAGGGAGAGAGTAATAGTATAGTGAACAAGAGGTGCGGCAGCAGGAAACGGAAGCCTTTGCCGGAAGTCGCTGCCTTTGGCGGCGGAGAAACGGTTGTTAAGATTCTACCTTTGCTGCCGGATACGCCGGATGTGAAAAAGAGTGAGTAGAATAGGGGATGATAGTTTTCGTTTATGGCTGAATGTTGGTGGTCGTGTTACGCCGGGCGTGGATCACGTGATGGAAGATGTGTCGGTGGCGCTCGGCGGCGTACGGTGGCGGAGTCGTGGGTGAGGGTGGAAAGCGTCACCGACAGATGGGTGTTGGATAGTTATGGGTGGGTCCGACGTGGGGTTAGGTCGGACGGATATGGATAAGGTGATGAGTTTGGATCTTGACACGTGTCCTGGTTTTGTATCAGATAGTTTTAACAATGTGAGATGGATAAATGCGGCGTATAAAAGGATGGTGGCGGGGGAGGACGTGGTGGTGCGGGTGGTGGTGGAGGAGGGGGTGGCGCTGCCGGCGGAGTGGACGGCTTTCACGTGCCGGGTGAGGGTGGTCACGTGCGGTAAGGAAAAGAATTCGTCGACGTTGCCGTGTGATGTTTGGAGAATGGATTGCGGAGGATTTGCATGGAGGCTCGACAGTCGACACCAAGGCTGCCCTTTCTTTGGGTTGGAGATGTTAATTAATTGAGTGGATTAAGGTTTTAATTAATCTCTAAACAGTAACACTTTTGTGAAAAAGTAGTAGTTTGATTTAGTTTTTGTGCTAGAAATTGTAAATAGTCTTCTTGGGAACATGGAGGTTATTTGTACTTGATACATTTTTTTTAGCAACTACTTCAACCAAAAGGACATAGCTATAGCGGGATTTAGGGTTTAGGGTTGATGATATCTATATTGCTTCTCATAATGAGCGTATCACCAATGTACAAGCAAATCATTATATATGCTTCAGTGTGTTATATTTTTCACACTCGTTAATTTTAAATCTTTTTGACAAAATAGTTCGTCAAAATTTGCATTTCTTTATTTTGGCGCTTGTTATGACTTATTTTAGTCAGGCATCAAACTTTTAAGTATTTGTAGAAAGACTTTCATCATTTTCATAATCCATAAGGATTTTTATTTTTGCCTAAGCGTGGCACTCAGAATATTGTTGACCAATAATATTGCTCCTCCCACCACAAAGGGCAATCTCGAAACTTATCAAGATTTCACTGATCTTCAAACTTTCATGTTTCAAATTAACTTAGCAATCAAAATTCAAGAGTTTAAGTCTTCCCAAATTTTGATTTAAATGCACTTGCTTACAAAATTTGAAAATTGAACAAAATTCTCATATTTGATTCACAATTTTCATTTTAAGCGTACAAACTTAGAAGATTTAATTCTTTTGTAAATTCAAACCTTAAGCGTAAAATGCTTAGAAAATTCTAATTGAATCAAAGAGAGAAAACAACACCATTCGTAACAGTTCTGGCATTTGATTCACCATTTGCATTTTAAGCGTACAAATCTTAGAAAACTCGAACTCAAGATTTATTTCTTGCAAATTCGAGTCTTAAGCGTAAAATGCTTAGAAAACACAAATAAAATCAAACAATATTGGTGTGTTGCACCAATATTGACCCACAATTTTTCATTGCAAAACACATTTGCTTAATTTGTCTACAATATCATTCTTGTAATGTTGAAATACTTCTATGACATCGTCTTTGCTTTGTAGCAATTAGGCATAACAATATCTCGTGCACTCATCGATGAAGTAACGAATTACTTTTTCCTCTCACATCTAGTCTGGACAAACTTTGATTCACAAATATCAATGTGAATTAATTCTAGAGGTGTGTTTTCTAAAATACACATCTAAAATGACGGTTTTGTTAACTTAGCCTCCACACAAGTTTCAGACTTATGTTTTAAGTTAACACTCACAGAAAACAATAAGTTTAACATTACATATTTGTGTTACGAATCCTTTGTTTTGTGGTTCGGTTTCCCAATATGAAGCAATTTTCCTTGAACTTTTTAAAGTTCATTTTGTTGTTGACCATCATAGTTCTCTCTTCTTTCCATGATTGCTTGATTCCACAACATTGACTCTTGCACTCATTTTGTTTATGATGATTTTCGACTTTCGATTATCCTCTTCAATCCTTAGTCGAACAATCAAGTACTCGAGTCACATTTTCTTCCAATTTGTGTTTTAGATAGTTCTTGATTTCTTTCCATAACGGAGGAAGTTTTTCAATCAATGCAGCAACTTGGAATGACTCGCTTATACTCATTCCTTCCACATGAATATCGTGCAAGAGTACTTGAAGTTCTTGCACTTGACGCATTACGGATTTGAGTCTTATCATTTTGAAATCCAAGAAGCGCCAAACGATAAATATCTTAAAGCCGGCATCTTCCGCCTGGTTTTAAGCACTTTCCGTAATTCTTTTGCGGTTCGGACTTGACAATACACATTGTACAGTGCATCATCAAGTCCATTCAAGATGTACTTCTTGCATAGGAAATCACTTTGATTCCATGCATCTACAGCGGCCCTCCTAGTAGTTTTCGTCTCGCCTCGCCTATGATATGCGGATCATTTTGCAAAATCTTTGCTAAATGCAAAGTAGTGAGATAGAAAAGCTTTTTCTGTTGCCATCTCTTGGAGTCTACGCCGGTGAACTTATGTGGCCTTTCTCCTTGCATGTATGAACATTGGTGGATGTGGACGCCATCTTAAGATTGTTGTCTGGGTATGCTTCAAAATCCGCAGGAAATGTCCTTGCTTTGACGGGTAGTGATAGATGGCAAGAACTAATAGTCGAGACAAGTGCATAACACTTTGTCCTTAAGAAGAATTTGTCCCGCACACGGTGCTTACGGTGATATAGCAATCTTCTCCCAAGATACAACGACTCCTTACTTTTGATAGTAGCACTACAAATCACAAGTCTCACAACCACAAAAGTTGTAATCTCTCTTACACAAAAGAAGAATAAACAAGATGCATAAAAGTTGCAAGAATACTTTGAACTTGCTTTGATTCTCAATATGATGTGTTGTAATTTTGAAATCTGATATCTTTGTTTCATATGAGATGTTTTATATATAGTTTGTCATTTGTTTTCATCAAAGGACACTATTGGAGACAACATTTCATGAAAAAACCGAGTCTGCACATAAATAGACGCATCTCTTTAGAAAATATGCATGAGGAGATCGATTTCCTCAAAACAGGAGATCGATCTCCTCGGGCAGAAACATTCCAACACTTTTTTTGCCTTATCCTCAAACATGAGATCGATCTCCTCGAGCAGAAAACTCCAAGTTTGTTTTTCTCTTCGTTTAGTTTTTTTCAATACTTAATTTTAATTCATCAATCATTTTTTTAACACATAATTTTCTTTGAAATACTTTATTAAATATGTGACGGCCCGCCCCAACGAGTCGCCCGCCGTGTTCAATTGCTTGAACACAAGGCTTCACTCAATTCAAAAATTAGTTATCAATTCGAATTTCTGTTTAGCGAAAACATTCCAATTTTATAACGAAATAACATCTGTAGACTTGATAAATTTTTACTTTGACTTATAAAAAACAAGGGCAGAGTCTCCCCTTAATAATTGCACACGTGATCAAACTAAAACTCAAATCCAAACCAACAATTAAAATCGACCATTAAAATCAACAATAATCCCCAAATCATAATAAAAACTTAATCCTCAAACACCAGCTAAAAACATAATAATAATTTATCCAAGTGCTCAAAACATTTAAAATTTCATTCTCATAATAATTAAACTTTAGTATCCTTCTAAATACGCTCCCCGTCCATCTCATCAATGTCCTCAACATTATCTGTAATATTCACATTACAAATAAAGGTGAGTCATAGCATTTTATAGTAAGCATAGTATAATATTTGTCAAAAGCAGTAAAATCATCATTTTTCCATAATGTGACGAAAAATAATACATTTGCATATCAAAATAACTTTCACACATAGGTTAATCTGAGCAGTTAACAGAGCTAACTTTCAAAAATCGGATTCATAACAGAAATAGCTGCACAGATAACCAACGAATAACAGACAAAATCATATAACAGTCACATAATAGCAATACAATAGCCATGCTGTAATGAAACAATTGCAAACTCAAATAAGGAGGTGACACGATGATATCATTCCACATTATACCCGCTGGAAAATATCGACATATATTATACTCCCTCCGCCTTCGGGCAAAATAAATACCTTTATTTATTCTCGTAGCCAACGAGCCAAAAATGTGCGTGTGTTTACCTTCCTCGCAAGCGAAACAGATAAAAGAAAGAACATCCTCAGTTCACAACCTCAAATCACATTCACTGAACCAAGACAAGTATGACATCAAAATAGTTTTTCACACACATTAAAATTGTAAGGCCTCGCTACATTAACCCACTATTAGTGCATTATCACATATGTTAGTGCATACATTCACGTCATTAGGGAATTCTTATACATGCTTCTAGAGCATTAACATGCCATCTATAAAATTTTGGCATCAATTCTCTTAACTTGCAATTCCCATACAGTTCAACTTACAAAATATGCACCTCATAACACACTAACATGTTCTCAATTCATTATACAATCTCTTAATTAATTGCATGCAACACATAAATGAAAAGAGAAAAACTCATAACCTTTTTACAACTCATATACACATCAGAATGGTCACGACGAACAATGAATAAGTGAATGTGTATCTAATGTATAAAGCATAATACTCAATACCAACATTGATACCTCAGCCATGGAAGCATTTCCAATCAATAGCTCGAACTCAACTCCAGAGCCAATGATGTACCTGTTCTACCTGTTCCAACAGAAACAGCCACATACGGGGTGAGCATAACAATAACACCATCACAATAACCGCAATATCACAAATCATAATTTACAGAATATAAAGCTGTAAATTAAAAGATACTCCATGTATAGTATCATTATCATATGGGATTCCCCGTGTTGTTCCTGTTCTCACAATAACCAAAACCATCAAATTCCCAAAATCAGTTAACCATTACATTGAGTAACTGTGCTCATTCTTATCACTAGTGTTTCGTTGCACACGTTGTGTGGATATACAGTATTTGTTTTGTAAAATAAGGTGGTAATTATAAATTTAATTTTAAATTTTTGCTTTTCAGATTTAATAAACTTTTTAAATTTGATTTTGTAGTTTAATAATTTCTCAAATATTTTTTTGATGTTATTGTAGTTATCCAAATTAGTAGGGATCTTGCGGTCATTTAACACATAATAGTAAGGGTATTTTTGGATTTGTAAAATGGTCATACCACTAAGGTGTTTAGCCATTATAAGATAGTAAGATAATCAGATATGATTAAATCATTACACTAATGATTACCGAGATCATATATAACTCAATTAATGACATCACATGTATGTAGCACTTCGTTCCTTTCGGACTCAAGAGGCGGCTCACATCACATGTAACACTTTGTTCCCAAACTCATCGCTTCGACGTGACAGCGACATGTATTATCGCTTTGACACGATAGAGGCATCAACATAATATCACTCGCTTCGAATTATCGGCGGCTCAATGATATCCCTCGCTTCGAAATATCTGCGACTCGCGCTACGATATGACAACGGCAAATATCCTGATACAGAGCTCGACAAGATAGCAGCAAACATCATGTACAATAGGATCTCAATGATATCCCTCGTTTTGACATACTAGCGACTCACGCTACAATATGACAACGACAAATATCCTGATCCATCGCTGCTCAATATACCTGCATCAATACAATGATCTCACTATGCATAATAATACAATAATTCACAAGTCCTACTACGTTATATCAGCGGCTCAATAATATCCATCGCTTCGAATTATCAGAAGCTCAATGATATCCCTCGATTCGACATACTAGCAACTCACACTACAATATGACAGCGGCAAATACCATGATTCATCGCTTGACAAGACATTGACAAATATTCCGATCCATCGCTAATCGATATACCCGTAGCAGTGCAATAATGGCAATACATTCAGATATGCCCATGACAATATAAAGCATCATCACATCATGATAACAAATCAATCTCAAGGTATGCATATACTTGTATCCTCATAATCATAATACAACCATACATGGTTATCACATCATCTGTCGTCACCTATTGACTACCCCACATTGTCTACAATTCTCTGTCCTCAGACAGTAGACCATGTTTCTCATTCCCTGATTTTCCAACAAAATCAGATTTCTTAGCACTTATTACATAAAGTGCAAAACATTTCCATCAATACAATTCTCATCGTATTCCATACGATCCTGCAATCCTAGTGGTTAGCATAACATCTTTCATTTATGATCTCTTATCATAGATGCACATAAGCAAAATAGTTGTGTCACACAACACTAACTACAATCATGCATAAACTATGTGCTACTCATTTCTATTAACACATCCCTAGGCCCTCAACATCCCAAAAGAGCAAGCCACTGCTCTGATACCACTAATATAAGACCCTCACTATCTTAACCCACTATTAGTGCATTATCACATATGTTAGTGCATACCTTCACACCATTAGGGAATTCTTATACATGCTTCTAGAGCATTAACATGGCATCTATAAAATTTTGGCATCAATTCTCTTAACGTGCAATTCCCATACAGTTCAACTTACAAAGTATGCACCTTATAACACACTAACATGTTCTCAATTCATTATGCTTTCTCGTAATTAATTGTATGCAACACATAAATGAAAAGAGAAAAGCTCATAACCTTTATACAACCCATATACACATCAGAATGCTCACAGACGAGCATTGAATAAGTGAATGTGTATCTAATGTATAATGCATAATACTCAATACCAACACTGGTACCTCAGCCCTGTAAGCATTTCCAATCAATAGCTTGAACTCAACTCCAGAGCCAATGATGTACCTGTTCTACCTGTTCAAATAGAAACATCCCCCACACGGGGTGAGCATACCAATAACACCATCACAATAACCGCAATATCACAATTCATAATTTACAGAATATAAAGCTGTAAATTTAAAAGATACTCCCTGTATAGTATCATTATCATATGAGATTCCTCGTGCTGTTCATGTTCTCACAATAACCAAAACCATCAAATTCTCAAAATCAGTTAATCATTACATTGATTAACTATACTCATTCTTACCATGCCAATTTCATAATCAAGTATGATTAAATCATTACACTAATGATTACTGAGATCATATATAACTCAATTAATGATTTCGATCATCCCCACATCATGTCCCATCGCTCGCTCAACAGCGGCAGTATCACAATCCAATGCTCGTTCAACAGCGACAACATTACTCATTGCTCGGTCCACAGTGGCACCACATAATATTCAATGCACATTCAAATGATTGCAATAACAATATATTATTCATGCACATGGCAATAATATATTAACTATGCTCGTACGTCACACGTACCTTATATCCAATAGCAAGTGCCAATCCTTGCCTTTGCCCCGAGATCCCATGAATTATCTGTTAAACACAGTTAATAACTTACAATTAATTTATTGCCCACAAACACATACCCAAGTATACAACCTCCAAATACACCATCAACCATGATGATTAATCATTTAAAAGACTCGGGCGAAGCATACATTAATTCCACAACAAACCAATTTTTTCACAATACTTGGCCGATCGATCGAGAGTCCCAGAAAATTTAAGCCCAAAATTCGCCTTCGCTCGATTGATCGCCAGACATTCTCGATCGATCGACCGCTTTGCTCGATCGATCGAGCACACTATTTATCGTCGTCAAATTCTGCTAACGACGCGCGATCGATCGAGCCCATTTTTCGATCGATCGACGAGCTCTGTAACAGCCAAAAATGGCGTTTTACAAGCTAAAATCCCCATAATAATATTCCCAACACCTAATACACCCAAAACCTCAACAAGGAACCATAAATCCTTCCCAAAACATAACAACAAAAAATTTCCCAAAAAACCAAAACTCAATCCCAACCCTATACTTAACCAAATACCATAAAATTACTATCAAATCGAAGATAGAAGAGAGGGGAAGAGTATTACCAAATTATCTGCTCGAAAATCCACCAAGAATCGAGCTTCCAATATAATTCCTTCTTCAAGAAAAAAGGGGAGGGGAAAGGTAAGGGAGAGGGAAACGTGAGGGAGAGAGAGAAACGAAATGCCAACTGATTGAACACCGAGTCCACTTGGTATATATATTACAAAGGCTCCAAAAAACCGAGTCTCACATACTCACACCCTGACTCATTAAAAATCATATTGTTCAATAATTATCTTCCACTCACTATTTTCATTACCAAACTCAATCCAAAACTCCCCAGATCCCAGATCCCACTACCAATACAAATCTCAAGGTTAACACCTAAATGAGAATAAATCTCAACCCTTGGATCCAACAACCCCGATACCGGATTAAAATCCTCGGGATTTTCAACACCGTAATTATTTCATAATAATTACCACCATTAAAATCCATCAAGGATCATAATCACTCCGAAATTATCACGATAATTTCTGGATACCACAAAAATGCTATTCAAAATTCCATTTTTCAACAAAATCACATTTCTATCTTCAAAATAATCTTTCACGATTACTATCCAAAAATATTTAAAAAATAAATAACATAAAATACTTAAAATAATTTGAGGAAAATGCAACCCATTTACGTACCTCGAAGCTTCCTAAAATTGTTGAAGCTACAAACTTTCCCAACAATCTCCAAGGTATCAAGGATTTTCTATATATTAACAATCAAGTTTAGTAAATACCATGTCAGGGATTAATTAATAATTATTCATAAACCACTCTTATATTTATCTAGCGCAACAAAATGTGTGTAATCAGTTCTTTTATAGAGAGAAATTTAAGTAGCAAGCCTCGGAACACATTTCGTACATAAAAATCAAACACCGTGTAATGGATTAACAAAGAGACCAACCTTAAAGTACAAGGGTCAATTTTTAATCAAAGATTTATTTTATTTATTTATTCTTTTTCTAAGCATTTCATGATAAGCTTGCAGAATATGTTGGACTGCACATTTACATTCACCATGCGACTTTAAGAGTCAAATTCAAATCAATAGGAAACACAACAGGAATGGTCAATTCCAGTGATGAAAATTACGATTAGAAGCAAGATCTTAAACAAGAGCACACTCGAAAATGACGGCCATAATTTCAAAAAGCAACGAAAAATGATATTTCACCAAAAAATAAAGCTAATGTTTGACAAGTATAATCTACTTCAATTAAAACAAACTATATCAAAGTACAATTGTAGAGGCAGATAACGTTTCTACCTAAGTTTCGAGATTTTCCTCGGGTCATCTCCAACCCAAAAATTCATTTTAGCACAAATTTTGCACCAAGATAGCACAATTTCTGCACCAATCAAATTGGGGATCAAAAAACCATGCCATTTTGGCATTTCACACCAAAATGGCGTGGGGTTGGAGATGCTCTCAGAGGTTATTCTTCTCGATCGTCAATACCTTCTCCAGTGAGTTTGAAATAAACAGATTGTTGGCAAGGACCAAGGTGAGGGTTTGACCGTTTCAATTACAAGAGCATCGATGTTTCCTCTCGATTTATTGCAGATAGATAGAGTGGGAAGATGGGCTTGCTTTCCGTTACATATTTGAGCACCTTAAACGAAAGTGTGGAGGTGTAACCTTAGGGATTACAAATCGATATTTGGGGGAGGGGAAGAGAGCGAAATGGACGTGCGCTGATGGGGTGGGGTGGGGGAAGAAGAAAGAGGTCAAAGTCTGGTTTCTTTCTTTATTACTATTATTATTTATTTATTTTAATAAAAAAGTTGGGCCATTACACAAGATAATATTGGAAAACCATAAAAGTGACATTTTAGTTAGTCACCTGGTTCCCGCAAAATGACTTTTTTTTTAGTCCTTCAACCCCATAGTTAGGCTTTTATATATACTAGCGGACCACGCACACGCGTTGCGTGTGTAACATAATAAATCTATCCATTGGTAGGGGTATATAAGTAATTAGGCGTTTGAATTTTCTCCAAAAAAAAAATTTAATTAAGTAAAAATAACAAATATATACAATTAATCAACTAAAAGTAACAAATAGTTAATTATCATTACCGAAAGAAAGAAATATAGTATAGATGAATTGGTAGGGGTATATAAGTAATTTGATATTGGTCTATTTTGGACGGACCAAGGTAGTTATTATATGGGGTTTAGACTTTAGTATATATATATATATATATATATATATATATATATATATATATATATGTATTCATTTATTTATATATTTTAAAATTATATTCATAACCACCTTGTAGTCGGACTTGACATTATATTCACCCTTCCGATCAAAGTGCCAAACCACGATATTTTCTGTCTCAGTGGATGCCAATGGAGTGTTGAGAATTGGAGGATGATCTATAGGCCATAGTGTGCTTACCCAGTTAGATCCCAATTCCACATTCCCTCATGCGTTAGTAAATCTCCCATTGTCAAATTCTCATACCTTGGATGAGGGACTGTAATTGGTTTGGAAGAGTGTGGGCGTGGAATCCATGGGTCATGAAAGATCAATTTAGGACTTCCAAATCTGACTCGCCAGCGAACTCCCTTCAGAAGCAAGTCCCGTCCCCATAAAAGACTCCGCCAGAGATATGACGGATTATGGCACTTTGGCGCTCTTAGAAAATCTGTATAAGGGAAATATTTAGCTTTGAGAATTTGGGAACTTAAGTCATCTGGTCGTGTAATAATCCGCCATCCTTGTTTTGCTAACATAGGTTAGTTAAAACATCGCAAATCCCTGAAGCCCATGCCCTTTCATTCTTAGATCGACACAGATGTTGCCATCGAGTCCAGTGGATTTTCCTGTTATCAGGACACCAAAAGTTGTAATCATGGATTGAAGTTTAGAGCATAACATAATACGCAGTTTGAATAATTGCATAGTATAGATAGAAGTATATTGGGCGACAGCTTTGATAAGAATTTCTCGGCCACGTGATGAAAATAGCTTACTTTTCCAGAGCTTTAACTTATGCCAAACTTTCTATTTCACCTCATCAAAAACACTACTTTTGCTTCTTCCGACAAAAGCTGGCAGGCCCAAATAATGGCAATAAGCATCAGTAGGAGACATGCCCAACACAGAGAGAACATATTGCTTCATTGCTGATGTAGCATTTGGACTAAACATGATCGAAGATTTGATTAGATTAATAACTTGTGCTGAAGCATGATAAGCGGTGTCATCAATTGTGCCAAAAAAGAGAGTATCATCTGCAAAAAGTAGATGACTAATCGGTGGAGCTCGCTGGGCACATTTAAGACCTTTGATTCTGCCCAATCTCATGTTAGTTTTTAGCAACCAGAAGAGCCTTCAGAACACAATAAATTAAGATAATGGGATAAAGGACAACCTTGTCATAGACCACGTGTAGGATACACTATCCTGGTTGGTACGCCATTAATCAAAATGGAGAATTGAGACGTCTGAAGGTAGTCCATGAGTCTTGATATCCATTTCGAGGAGAATCCCATTTTGACCATAATTGCAACAAGAAAAGGCCATTCAATCCGATCATATGATTTACTCATATCTAACTTCAATGTCATCAAACCTTTTCGAACCTGCTTGCGGCTTCATAAAGTATGTACACATTCAAAAGCAACCACAATATTATCAGTAATCTATCGACCATGGACGAAAGCACTTTGTTCCGGAGAGATTAAAGGGATCAAAATGACTGGAAATAACATCCTCCACCTTTGTAGGTTTGGTATGCCATCATTCGAGAAAATTCAAGAGGTTCTGTTTTTCCGTCGCCGATTGCTTGTGTTTTTGGTGGAAAATTTTGTGTTGCGGTCCCCTCCAGATAACCAATCGACTCGTGATCTTTGTTTCCAATAGTATTCTTCCAAAGCCAAATAATGATCAAGTTGTATGCTCAGCTGTTGAACATGATTAGATAAGGAATTTGGATCATGGGCACCATTAATCCGAGTGATCTCACGCTGAAGAAAATTTATCTTGCTGGAGAAATTGCCAAAATTCCGATATCCCCATGTTTTGAGTGTTTGACCACATTGTGCCAATTCCGCAGTGAAATCAAAATCACCCTGACCTTGGTTCATAAATAGAGCATTCCAGCTATCAGTGAGAAGCTGTTTAAAAACTGGTGAAGAACGCCAGAGAGACTCGAACCGAAATAGTCGCTGAGAGTATTGACGACTGACCGTATCTTTGGGGACACCCAATCAATATAATTATGTAATAACTATCATGAGTAATTTTGCAATATTTGTTAAACTAAATGTAACATTTAATACAATGACTTCAATTATGCTGAAATATTATGTTTTGGAACTCGACAACTTCTCCAATATATATTGGGGAGTAAAAGATTTTTTGGTGTGACATCAAGTGAAATCTAACGTTTTTATATTGAAATCACTTGGTGCTAAGGGCGGAGCCATCCTTGGGCTATGGTGATCTCCAACCCACATACAAATACTCAATGGGATAAATTTGTGTCGACTCTCAAAATTTTTATTTTTTCGCCAAACCTTCTAAATCGTTGTAGCTTTCTAGCCCCATCTAATTCGATCAACCCCAAATAATATTGATTTCTAACTCCATCCTGCCCTGTGTACCGGTTGCCAATTGCCCGTCACAAGGCAAATCGAAGTCTTTCAATATAATATTATGTAATTAAAAAGTTCGCAGATTAAAATTTCATTTAAATACTATAAATGTAAAATAATTATTAATTTTCTATTTTCCTTTGAAATTTTACCAAATTAAATTTCAAAATTTAATTAAATAATTTAATCTATTTTTAGTAATTGTTTGAATAAATGAAAGACGCCAAAACAAATCCGAGATGACCCGTTCGATATAGAATTTACAATGTAACATTCCACATGCCTCGCAAATAAGAATTCATTATTATCAGTTGTAGTTAATTCACTCATCAGGTTTTCAGACCCTTAATTTTGAAGTGATATTACTTCAATAATCCGGAACTTGTATTGTGTTATTAATTGTTACATAATATTTATTAACTTTGATATAGTTCTAAGAGAGTTTATTAAATAAAATTGGAAAACCCGTTAGTTCAAGAATAGATAGAAATTCAACCATAATCGATAACAAATATAAGAAATTATAGTACGTGAACCGATATCTTGATAATATTTTTTTATTGAATTAGACCTAGCGATTTTTACTTTGTTTAGTTGGAAAATTTGCTGTTTTATTTAATTAAAAGTATGCTCCTCTTTAATAGGTTAAACATAATTTAAGGACTCAAATTTTGGGATAATTTAATTTATGACCCATAAAATGTGTATCACAAAAAATTTGTCAAGTGGAGAATTTATCTACAAATTTAAAATATAAGAAGGTTTTAATTTATTTGATAATTTTTTCATAATTTTTTTTTATATCTACTTAACTTATTTAATTTAGGTAAAGAAGGGTGGTTATGCAATATACTTTGTATATATCGGACACCTAAATTGTGACCAATATAGAGAGATATCACGAGGAAGATTATAAATCCCATGCGAAGCAAAAAATCTACCATTCGAAAGATACAAATCCTTACAATTTTCTCTTTGAAATGAAGCCATAATAATTGTTCGAAGCAAAAGCATTATTCATCGCGACCAATGAACGACGACTTCAAAAGCATCATTTCCATTTCATGCTGTTGTTTTTGAATTAGCTTTGCTGAATTTACTAATGAGTCCCGACAGTTCTGTAACTCAATGAGTTGAAGTGAATCTATTTCTCCTATACCACTAGGAATCTCATCAAGCCATACACGACATAGAATCAAGCTTTCAAGGCTTGGGAAATGTTCTTTCTCCACTTCCCACTTCACCAAATAATCTAACGTAGAATGAAAGTACTTGAGTTGAAGAAACTGACCTTCAATTGGTGTCCACTCAGAAACTCCGGTGACATAAATACTCATCATTTGGAGTGCTTGAAGATTTGGAAGTGACCCAATTATGGTCATATTTTCCCAAGGCAGAGGAACTCCATATAGAGTTAACTTCGTAAGACTAATTGGAAAAGCATGGTTCCATATCTCAGAATGATCATGCAAGTTGTGCACAGATGGAAAAGCATGGTTCCATATCTCAGAATGATCATGCAAGTTGTGCACAGAGACTTGTAATTCTTCGAGGTTTGATAGACGGAACAAATTTTGGAGACTAAATTCATCCCAATTATCATAGAGTATAGCAAAAACAACTATCAGTTTTCTTAGATTCACAAGTATTTTAATGGCCTCTTCAGTGAATCTGAAATTAGTCACTGTGTCAAGTGTTTGTAAACCACTTTCGTGAATGATTCCTATGTTAGAGGGATACTGCAAATTAAAAGGGGCATTCATGATCAAATGCCTTAACTTCGGCATCTTCCAGATTTCATAGGGTACTTCAAATCCTCCAAAGTTAGTTATATGAGCGATTATAGTCTGGAGATTAGGAAGTTTGGAGATTGAGGCAGGAAACCCATGGGGACAAGATGCGTAGTTTAAGGCAAAAGAGATGTACCTTAAATTGACGAATGTTGAGATTACATCCGAGAAATTTGGCCAAGTCGCTTCAGGTGCATCCAAGATACTTAAGCGCCTACTGCTTGTAGATAATTTTGATCCCAAATCTCTCTTGGAGAAAAGTAGAAGTGAACGCATGCTTGAATCTTGTGTTGGCCATTCCTGAAATGTTTGCGTGTAATGGATACTAATGCGGCGATTTGGATTCTCTATGGTATATTTTTGGACATTCCATTTGGATGAGACATGATGAAGAAACCCCTCTTCTTCAGCTTTTGTTATACAAATCTCCCTCAACAAATCATGGATTCCAACAGTTTCAAGTTTCCCGTCTGTCCCTTTTTGGCTTACTAAGATCATACTTCTATTTACAAGATCCTCTAAATACCCTTCCGCCACATCATCCAAGCATTTCGACTTATCACCTTGTCTAAGAAATCCCTCTGCAATCCATAACTTGATTAGTTTGGAAACATTGATTTCCATGTCTTCAGGGAAAGCTGCGATGTAGAGGAAACACGGCTTTAGATGAATAGGCAGTCTATCATAACTCAAACATAGTATTTTTGAGCATTGTAGTGCAATTGTAGGTTCCATTGAACTTATATTTTCCGATATATTTTCCCACAATTCTTGATTTATGATGTCGCCCGAAGAAAGAATTAGTCCCGCGACAGCCACAATGGTGAGCGGCAGCCCCCCACAACTTTTTGCAATCTTCATCCCAATTTTCATCAGTTGGAGAGGACAAGATTCTTGTCCAAAAATCCTTTCCTGGAGTAGTTTCCAACTATGATCTTTATTCAAAAAATTGATTTGGTGAAGTGGATTGATTGAAGATCCCGCATAAACAGCAACTTCTGATAGCCTCGTAGTTAACAAGATCCGGTTTCCACTACCATCGTCTACAAATATCCTCTTCAAATCATCCCAAGCCTTGGTACTCCATATATCATCAACCACAATGAGATATCGCCTACCAATTAGTTTTTGGTACACAAGTTTTTCCAATTTGGCA
This sequence comes from Haberlea rhodopensis, assembly GCA_907163345.1. Taxonomy (NCBI): domain Eukaryota; kingdom Viridiplantae; phylum Streptophyta; class Magnoliopsida; order Lamiales; family Gesneriaceae; genus Haberlea; species Haberlea rhodopensis. The sequence goes on from CAJQUN010000059.1 coordinate 2,713,932, forward strand.
ATGCTCTCGTCAGGTTCATTATCGGGAATTTGTAAGTAGGAAAGAAGACCCAAAAGAGCCTCTCTGTTTTGATACTCTGTAGATAGTGTAATCCATGCGCAGATATCAAAATGCCGTGAAAGGCGTGCATCCTCGTAAGCTCTTCTAGCTAGAGTCGTCTTCCCAATTCCTCCCATCCCAACTATTGGTATAATTTGGAGTTCATCCGAATCTTCGTATATCCGTTCTTTGATAGCGTTCAGGTGATCATCAAATCCCACAACCATGTTTGCAGTTATTCTAACAGTGGATGAACGATCAACAGGAGAAGAATAAGTTCTGGATAGGAGATCTTCCGCTGTGTCTTTGTTTTTTATCTTCATTGCCTCTTCCCAGATAAAATCAATCCTGTCAAACGCCATTGCTAAGTCTTGTTCCAAGCTCACCTCATCACAATTAGCCTCCGAAGAACTCCGATCATTTCTTGATATCGAACACAAATAAGAATCAATGGAATCTTGCGCTTCGTATGCAGCATTTTTTATTTCCCTTCCCACAAAATCAGGTTTCCCATGAAGCTTCTCTGAAAAATCTTCGATGAAAGTGACAATGAAATCAACCTTTTCATGAAGGGAAACAATTTTTCCATGGTGAAGAGGATCAATACACTGTTTAAAATCCAAGATCTGGTGTAGTGATCGAGCAAGTGAGAGAAGCGCAGCATAAGCTGCCATGGGAGAGCAAGATTGATTGAAACGAGAAATACGTTGTATTATCTCTATATTATCTTTTTTGATAGTTGACCGACTTTTTATTATTTAATTAATCATTTAGCATGTGGGAAAAAGCTGGCTCTTTGTGATTTTGTACGTGTCTTCTATTATCATATTTATTTTATTTTAAATAATATAATTATATATACTAACAGATTATCTATATAATATAATAATAACTATTTTATATTGATAAATATAAATAAAAAATATCTATAAAATATGTTATGCTCTTAAATAAATATCATAAAATAAAAATAAACTATAGTAAATTAAATATAACAAAAAATGTTGAATAAATTCATAAGAACTAAATAAATAGTTGTTACAAAATAAAATATTATAATAATTGAGTAAATTATTATAAACAAATATAGTATATACATTTTAATTATTCTACAAGCACTTTATTTGATTTACATTATATACAATAATCAAATAAGTATATCTTAATTTTCCACGATATGACTTACCATAGAAACTCGATAATGTCATATTTGATCAATTAATAAAATCTTTTAATAATTTTCTTATAATGATTTGGGAACAACGTATTGAACTGATAATTCACTAACTTTATATTATATAAATTAATAACTTCTAATTGATAATCAAAAATCTCATTACTGACTCTTTTTAACATAATAAGAACTTTTGTGTTGTTTTCTTATATATAAATAATAAATAATTCAATGTTATATTCGTCGATTTCATTTTGTAATTAGTACCAAACTTGTATAAGTTTCATACCAATTTCATATGTAATTAGTACCATAATTGTAAATGTTTCATACTAATATCATGTGTAATTAGTAACAAATTGTAAAGGTTTCATACCAATTTCATATGTAATAAGTACCAAAGTTGTATATGTTTCATACCAATTTCATATTTAATTAGTACAATAATTGTAAATGTTTCAATTCCAATTTAATTTGTAATTAGACCAAAGTTGTATATGTTTCATATCAACTTCATATGTAATTAGTATCATAATTGTAAATGTTTCATATCAATATCATTTATAATTAATACCAAAGTTTTATAGGTTTCATACAAATTTCATATGTAATTAGTATCATAATTGTAAATGTTTCACACCTGTATCATGTATAATTAACACCAAAATTGTAAAGGTTTCATACTAAGTTATTATGTAATAAGTACCAAAGTTTTATATGTTCCATATCAATTTCATATGTAATTAGTATAATAATTATAAATGTTTCAATACCAATTTCATTTGTAATTAGACCAAAGTTGTATATGTTTCATACCAATTTCATATCTAATTAGTACCATAATAGAAACATATCTATAACAAAGAAAATATAACAAAAAAATATTGGATAAATTAATAAGAACTATAAATAGTGGTTGCAAAATAAATTATTTTAATAATGAAGCAAATTATTACAAAACAAATATATTATATACCTTTTATAATTATTCTACAATCACTTTATGTTCATTATTTGATTTACATTATATATATAATAATTAAATAAGTATATCTTAGTTTATCACAATATGACTTACAATAGAAACTCGATAATGTAATATTTGATTAATTAATAAAATCTTTTAATAATTTACTTATACTGATTTGGGAACAACGTATTGAATTGATAATTCACTAACTTTATATTATATAAATTAATAACTTCTAACTTAATATATTTATGATTAATAAATGAAATAATCATAAAAATAACTTTATTGACATTTGTTTCTTATGTAAATTGATAATGACAAATCTCATTACTGATTTTTATAATATAACAATAACTTTTGTGTTGTTTTTTATAGATAAATAACAAATAATTCAATGTTATACTCGTCAATTTCATGTGTAATTAGTATCATAATTGTAAATGTTTCATGTCAATATCATTTGCAATTAGTACCAAAGTTGTATAAGTTTCATACCAATTTCATATGTAATTAGTACCAAAATTGTAAATATTTCATACCAAACTCTTTTGCAATTAGTATTAAAATTGTATAAATTTCATACAAATTTAATATGTAATTAGTACCATAATTGTAAATGTTTCATACCAATTTCATTTGTAATTAGTACCAAAGTTGTATATCTTCATATCAATTTTATATGTAATTAGTATCATAATTGTAAATATTTCATACCAAACTCTTTTGTAATTAGTACCGAAGTTGTATAGGCTTCATACAAATTTCATATGTAATTAGTATCATAATTGTAAATATTTCATATCAATATCATTTGTAATTAGTATCAAAATTATATATGTTTCATATCAATTTTTCATATGTAATTAGTATCGTTAGATACTCAGATTCAATCAATTAAAATGACATTATCTTATTTGTGGTCCCATCGAGTGAAACAATGGGATAAGTTTTGTAAGATTAATGACGTGCGAACTAGAAAATTTCCACTAGATATACCTACACGTTGGAACTCATCATATAAATTGCTAAATGATTCATATGAATATAGAGAGTTAATGGCAACTTAAAAAGTTCAAACTCTCCCCTCCCCTTACATTTCCTTTGTTATTTTTTAGGATTCTTTTAGAAGAATTTTTAAATTTTATTTTTTTAAATTTAAAAAATATAAGGGTAGAACCGTAACTGTAACCATAACCGGTGATTAACCGTAACCATAACCGTAACCGGAGGTTCACGAACCATAGCCAGAACCGTCTACGAAGGTTAAGGTTAAGGGTGAGCTCTGTTGAACCGTCGAACCGGCGGTTTCGAACCGTCAACCGGCGGTTCACAAACTGTGGTCATGTCTATAACAACTTCTAGGGGCATATTTATTTATTTTATTTAATAATAATAATTATAAATTTAAAAAAATATTACAAAAATATAGTCAAAATAAAAAAATTTAAAATTGTATTGCGGAACACAATAGAAACCCAAAAACAAATTGCGTTTCTTGGTGAATTTTTTAAAAAAAATCTTTTTTAAAGAAACTCATGTCATTATATTCTATTTTTTTAAAAAATTAAATCATTGAATATTATGTAGAATGTTTTCTAAAATTTGCCCTGTATAATGAATGTATGAAAGAAATATTAACAAGCTTTTCGAAAAAAATCATTGAATTTTATATAGAATGCTTTTCTAAATTTAAAATTTTACTTCCTAATTTATAATTGTTCTTTAATCTAATATCATAAAATTCACGGATCAAAATGAGATACGGGCCTAGCCCGCTTCTAAAAACCCACTTCTCCTTTGAGAAAGACTTATGTTCGAGTCTCACGATGATCTTCGGACTTAGCCCGCTTCGTAAAAGCTCACACTCCTATATAAAAAAAATGGGCAAAGTTCAGGCCGGTACCTTATACTGAAACTTTATTCATTCTAGTCAGGAAATTGAAATCACAAAATTGCCCTTAATAAGAAAAGGCGGTGATCTCAGAAATTTTCAGTATTTTCTTTCAGCACTTCGTTCGAGCTCTTCCGTTCACGACTGCGATTCAAATCTCTTCGTAAATCTCTCTAGCTAGTTACGATTTTTTACAGTTGGTTTTTCTCTTCATATCTACGATTTTCCATTCCATAACTTCGTTTCAGAGTTTTTTTTTTCAAATCTGGTATGTGTGTGTTTGTGTATGTGTGTGTTTATATATATATATATATATATATATATATATATATATATATATATATATTGTTTCCTGCCATTTGAGGTTTTATAGTTATGACTCATTGATGTCCGTGCTTCTTTGCTCATTTCCAGAATTTACAAACTGAAACGTGCAACGAAGAAGATGACCCAGAGAAAAATTAATTGGTGCACGAAAGTTATAAAAAGTAATTGGTGCACGAAAATTATTAAAAATAACTGGTGCTCGAAAATTGAAAGTCAGTAACTGATGCACGAAATTTAAAATCAGTAACTGATGCACTAAACATAGAAAAAAGTATGTGATGCACGAATCATAATCGTAAGCGGGTGATGCACGAATCATACAATTAAGTAAGTGATGCAAGAACCATTTAATTTCGTGCACCAGTTATAGTATTTCGTGCACCAGTTGTTTTTTTGTAACCTTTGTGCATCAGTTAATTAACACAAAGTTCGTGCACCGGTGTTGTATTTTCATGCATCAGTATTATATTTTCGTGCATCAATGTTATATTTTCATTACTTTTTATGATTTTCATGCACCAATGTTATATTTTCGTGCACAGTTTTTTTAAAACTTTCGTGCACCAGTAATTGATGCACGAAAATTGAAAATCATTAACTGAGCACGAAAATTGTAAATCAGTAACTGATGCACGAAAATTGTAAATCAGTAACTGATGCACGGAAATTGAAATCAGTAACTGATGCACGAAAAATAAAATCAGTAACTGATGCACGAAAATTGAAAATCAGTTATTGATGCACGAAAATTAAAATCATTAACTGGTGCATGAAACATAGAAAAAGTATGTGATGCACGACCATAATCGCAAGTGGGTGATGCACGAACCATACAATTAAGTTACTGATGCACGAACCATTTAATTTCGTGCACCAGTTATTGTATTTTGTGCACCAATTGTTTTCTTGCACCATTTATTGTATTCCGTGCACTAATTGTTTTTTTACAAATTTTGTGCATCAGTTAATTAACACAAAGTACGTGCACCAGTGTTGTATTTTCATGCATCAAGTGTTATATTTCGTGCACCAATGTTATATTTTTGTGCACCAGTTACTTTTTATAATTTGCGTGCACCTATTACTTTTTATGATTTTCGTGCATAAGCTACTTTTTTATGATTTTCGTGCACCAATGTTATATTTTCGTGCACCAGTTACTTCTTAAAACTTTCGTGCACCAGTTGCTTTTTATAATTTTCGTGCATTGATTTTTATATGTTTCGTGCACCAATTAATTTTTCTTTGGGTCATCTTCTTCGTTGCAATATCTTACTGTCAGGCTGTAAATTTTGGAAATAAGCAAACAAGCATCGACACCAACGCATACCTTACTTCTTCATCTATATGGTCAAAACCATGAGAGTTTTTTTTTTTAAAAGACATACCAACAGACTTTCGCTGCCTATAATTTAGCACCGGTATCCAAATTTATTATAATTCACATACACACAGTATACACACACACGACGAATGTGCAGAGTATATCCGAAAATTATATGTGCAGAGTAATCCAAGGTCTTCTTCGATTCAAAAGGATTCCAAATGCTACGAGCAATTTAGATGCTTCGATTCAAACATATCTCATGCACAGAACATTTTAGCAAATAATTTTTAGGGATGAGGCGACGAGATGATGAAGAAAATAAAGATATGAGAATCGTCAAAAATTTTTTGCAGAAAATTTAAGGTGTGGTGCGACTAGATGAGGAAGAAAAGAAAGATCTGAAATTAGGTTTAGGGTGTTTTCAACTGAAGGGTATTTTGATAACTAAAAAATACCTTTTCAAACAATTTTTAATTGGACTTATGTGAATATAATTTTCCCATAAGTGTATTTTTGGTAAGAAGTTTTTTCTCCGGATTTATTTGTAATAAATTTCTGTAAACAACACCTATTTGTAATTTCCAAAAAAAAATGGTTAAAAAAAAACTTCAAAATCTATAACGTCGCCCCTTTTTTCTTCATTATTGAATATTCTTTAAATTAAATACACTATGTTTGTCCACTCGTTAACATTAGCATTAGAATTGGGTTTTTTTTAATTATCTAACCTAAATTTAAACGTTATTTAACAAACTAACTCATTTTTTTTATATTATTATAAGAATAAACTAAGCCGTCATGTCAGATGTCGACTTCAACCTAAGTCACCATCGGACATGGCGACTTCTTTAAAAAAAAATTATGTTGCCATCTGAAATGACATCATTAAAAAAATATTTTAATATTTGTTGTCGCCATCTCACATGGCGACAACATTAAAAAATACTTTTTAAAACGATGTCGGCACATTAAGACATAAAATATTTTTTTAATCTTTGTCGCCATCTGAGATGGTGACAATTCGCCTCTATATAACCTTGTGTGATCGTAGCATTCGTAAATCAAAAACTTTGTTGTATCAAAATCTTCGTTCTTTCCTCCGGTAGATATATTGCATGTACGCTGTTAATAAATAATCAAATTTAACAACACTATATATCATGTATTAATTTGAAAATTTTGTCTTTATTTTTTAATGTATGTAAATTAAAGTTTTGTTGTATTGAGGATGCGATATATTACAAGATTCAGAATCTATTAGATATGATCGTGGTCCGTCAACAGGCATGACAATATCTCGTATTATTAATTATCTGCAGTTATTGAACGACATATATGATATTACTGGCATCAGTCGTAACCTGTTCATTCTGAAAATATATTGTATATATATTTCAGTGATTTTTCGGGAATGAAACGAACAATTTTACCGTTGACCATGATTAGAATTTAGCATGGCGATTGGATTCTGAACAAAATCATAGTTGTTTGGAGATGGAACGAATGGCTTATGATTTTATTACAATAATGCCACAAGTGGTAGTGGTCCATTTGTAGTAGTTGCAGAAAGACCAATTACCTTTAGGATTCAAGATGATGCTCCCATAGTTGCTGAAAATATTGTTCCCGAGCCACTAGCAGATAGTTATACGGATTTTGGAGATGATATTCAGTCTGAACCAGAGGGGATTCCATTTGAGGATGTGTCTGATGATGATGAGGTTGATATTGAAGAACTGCCAGTTAATGTAGCAGACACAACCACGACAAATGAACATGACCTTTATCCAACAATTTCATTTTTCTCCACGACACATCCAAACGTATTTGGCGATTTTATCGACCTTCCAACTGGTAAGTGGGGGAGTTCCTACGGCTATTCCAAAGGAAATATCCATCTGAATATGTCATTTAAAGATAAAGGTCATCTTCAGGCAGCTGTGAAGGATTACTCTGTACGGATTACAAAACGTGAGTATCTTGTTGTCAAAAGTACAAAAACATTATAGAAAGTGGTGTGCAAATATAGTACTCCAGATATGCCTTGCAGATGGTTTCTACGCGCCTCATTGAGTAAAAAACTGGACTATTCAAAATAACAAAGTATGAGGGTTCTCACACTTGTCTTTTGAGTGATTTATCGATCGATAATGCAAATCTGGACAAAAAATTGATTGCTAGTTTGTTAGTGGGAATCGTTCGGCGCAATCCATCCTATGAGATAAAGTATGTTATTCAGACTATTAAAGATACGTACAGATTTGAGATCTCATATGCAAAAGACTGGTATAGTTTGAGACGTGCTGTTGAAAATGTGTATGGAACATTGGGGAGCTCTGTGAATAAGTTACCGTATTACATGGGAGCTATGTAAAAATGGAACCCAGGCACAGTCGTCGAATGGGATCACCTACAGAATGCTAGACCAACAGAGATGACTTTGAATTATGTGTTTTGGGCCTTCCAACCATGTGCAGATGGATTCCACACTGCCAACAAGTTATAAGTGTAGATGGAACACATCTATATACTAAATATCAACATAAGATGTTGATTGCCGTGGCCATGGACGCTAACAATCAAGTCTTACCTTTGGCCTTTGCAATCGTTGACGAGGAAGTTTTTTTCGTGGAAATGGTTTTCGGGGTTGATTAGCAAGCACATTGTTAAATGATCTGCTAGTGTGTGCTTGATATCTGATAGGCATCCATGCCTTATTGCAGCCGCTGAATGTATTACCAACTTCAATTCCTCACGTGGAGTGCATCGATTTTGTTTGAGACATGTGTGCTCAAACTTTAATAGTCGCTTCAAAAGTGTTTATTTGAAAGACTAATGCTGGAAGGCTGGATCAGAAAATCAGCTTAGAAAGTTTGATTCTTCAATGGAAGAAATAAAAAGTATCGAACCAAGAGCATTTCATTATTTTAATCGGATTGACAAGTCAAAATAGATTCTTGCTCATGACGGTGGATGGTGTTGTGGTATTCTTACGAAAAATATGTCCGAGTGCATTAACGGAGTTATGAAGGGTGCTCGTCGCCTTCCAATCACCGTCATTGTGCAGTTAACTTGTGATCGATGTGTGGGGCCTCGTCACCTTAATCCTTACTCTTATGCTCAATTAAGTAAATCACATACGTTACTTGTCAGGATTAAGATCCTATTACTATTGATCAACATTTTTCCCTATTTCTTTCGCTTACATTATTCATATACATCACATCTTGTATATCATTTACATATCACAAAACATCCAATCTCGATCATTATAACTCCTAGCATCAAAAGGTAGACTCACAATCCCGGCTTTACTCAGCTATGAGTCCCTACAGAACAACCATACAACACATGAGTATATATATATGATGTTCACAATTCAACATCAATATAATGCATAATTACTGTATAAACAACTTCCCGTGATTCATGCATTTGTGATACTCCTTTCTGGTTGTTCCTGTACATACCCCCTGTACATACTTCAAAACACAATATACACACCAAATATGTCATCACATAATTCATTCAATATCATGTTATAACGGGACTGATCTGATATGCCTCTCAGCTTAATATGTCAGTGGCTCAGCCTTCACGTCCCATATTAGCAGCACGTATCATATTTCTGTCCTCATACGTTATAACAGCCAAAACATATGCTCAACAAGAACATACCTCTCATGGCATCAACTAGATGCCTCATATCAATAGAACAGCCAAAGTATATGCCCAACAATGACATACCTCTCACATGGCATCAACGATATCATTATCATATCCAAAGCATATGCCCAACAATGGCATACCTCTCACATGGCATCAACGATATCATCATCATACAATATCAATATAACCAATCATATGCCTCCACAGTCAATCACATACAGTAATTTTTTAGTGCAGCGATTGCGTACCGCAAGTGCACGGTGTCAAGTTTTAGTATAATAATATGAAAAGTACAGATTGTCGATCCCACGAGGACTAGGAAATAATTACCAAACTCCACTTGTTTAACTATATTTAGCCTACGCTAACTAGTTATGATTAATTAACTAAATTGACTAATTAACTCAATAATCAACCCAACAAGCAAGAACAAAGAAAATTAGAATAAATAGAGACAATTATCAAGAATTTTCGTTCACCCATGCAATCCCCCACAATTCGCCTATAGTTAAGAATTAAGTTCAAACGTTCTACGGTGACGAGTTTTCCTAAAACACTTGTTATACTTTGGTCCGGTTACAACGAGTTTAATACTAAGATGCAACAAGGCAATGATCATGCACTTATTTAACACTCAATATTGTATGTCGATTTATGAAAACTTCTAGCTTTCGATTACTAGATATCTTGTGATGTCCCCGAAATGATTAATTGTGTTTAAGGCATTAATTGTGTTCATATGTTTAAATATGATTAATTATGGTGGTAATTGCCTTATATGTTAGAATTAATTGCCATGTGGAAATGCTTGGTCATGTGGGCTGGTAGAGCATTTCAGGGTGCATGCTATGCATGTTGGGTATTTGGGTGTTACAATGGCTTACATGTGTTGGTAGTCATTTATTTAGTGAAACATGCATTTAATTGATATTTTGGTGCATTTTGGATTAATGCTTTTAAAAATATCATGTTGGGGTGTTTTATACACCATGGGATTGTGGAATGCATTTTAATTAAACTCAACCCTTTATACCCCCCACCTTTACCAAACCATTTTACCTTTACCAAAATTACACCACCCAAACCCTCCCTTCCCTCATTTTCGAGTTTGTGCTTAAGGGTAAAGGAAATCCTTCCAAAAATCTTGATTTGTGGAGTTTATTGGGAGATTTGAGGTCCCCAAGAGGTATGGATACCTCATTGTTGATTTTGTAAAGTTTTATTTAAGTTTAGTATGGTTTTGAAGGGTTTTAAAATGGGTTTGTTGGGATTGGTATTATGTTGGTTGAATGTGGGTTTTATGAGGTTTTTGTGATGATATGTTGTTGGGATGTCTTTGGTTTAAGATGTTTTGTGTTATTTGGGAGTTTTGTGCCAAAAAATGGAGTTTGCTCGAAAATGTCACGGCGACTGATCGATCGGTAGCAGGGCTGCGATCGATCGGTGCAAGTGCGAAGCGAGGGGTAAAAATTCTATGCTTACCGATCGATCGGTAAAAGCGACCGATCGATCGGTGTATGGCTAGCGATCGATCGGTATCTTGGACCGATCGATCGGTAAAAGCCGTAGCTTAAAATGAAAATTATGAACAGTTACCGATCGATCGGTAAGGATGACCGATCGATCGGTAGAGCATTTTTGCTGAAAATTATTTCCTTGGTATGATTGTAGGATTTTTGGTATTCGACTATTATTTGGCTTCTAATATTGATTTGTATGGTTGTGTAGAACCATCCCAGGTGCCAACAACATCGAGGAGATAAAGTTATACCAGTTCTCCACTTTTGAAACTAAGGTACGTAGTGAGACGTACGAGCATCGGACGGTAAAATGTGTTACGCTTTCGATTTTGTATTGTGTAATACCGTGGATAGTGAATCCTTATATGTGGTGATTTATGTGAAATGATAGTGATATATCGTGATAATGGAATCAACTATTGTGTTTGATTATTGTGGTAGAATTGATGAATGTTCCGGTAGCCTTTATCTCCGAGCGAGGAAGGTACTTGCCGCTGTCATATGAAGCGATGGTAGTATGATATTTGCCGCTGTCATGTCTAAGCGAGGTAACATGCCGCTGTCATTGTCGAAGCGAGGGATATCATATGATGCCGCTATATGTCGAAGCGAGGGGTCCTAAAATTCCGCTGTTGTATTGGGACCGGAACAGTCACAATTCTAGTGATTAATGTGGAATATTGTGATTAATGTGGAATATTGTGATTAATATGGAATATAGTGAATAATGTGGAATATTGTGATTAATGTGGAATATTGTGATTAACGTGGAATCTTGTGATTAATGTGGAATATTGGAATATTGTGATTATAACTGGGACGTGATATCGATCATTACCTTGTGAGCTAATGATTTTGTGCATGAGTTTATGAAACAGGAACAACAAAGGAAGTGTGCTAATGTGGTGAATCAGGGAGCATATATACAAATATATCTCATGCGTTTAATTACGTTATTATGATTGATTGTGTTGAATAGTGATGTGTATGCTCATGGTGAGTTGTTCCTGTAGGTACACCTTTGGGTTTGGAGGGCTATGGGACGGGTTGAGGCAGTGAGCTTCGAGGAGCCTTGTGAATTAGGATACAGGATTTGGTATAGTCTCTACTCTAGGAGTAGTGTAAATCTATAGTGTTAACATTCATTTGGGAATGTAATTATTAGCTTCGAAGTTTTATTTTGGCCTGTATTCCTATTAGCTCACGTAATAACCGTAACCATAAACTGTCTGTGATGCATGTTTAGCCCTATTTATATCTTGATTTCACCTTTAAGGAACTAGGGTCCTTACATTAGTGGTATCAGAGCAGTGGTTAGAGAACCCGGGAACGAGTGAAGGGTAGCCTTAGCAATAAGTTGGCTAGGCATTTACTTTTAAATATGTTGTGCGCATATGAAGCATGTGACTGTTATGCTAACGTGTTATGGTTTTCTAACGATGTATTATGTGAACTGCTTTTGGGTATTGCTGTTAACCCTTGTGTTGCAGTGTGGCAACAACTGTGGAAGTAGGAGACGCCGTGAGTATTAATGCAAGTGTTGGGCGTACAAATCCCCTACTCCCGCCAGCTTTCGACGAAGAACCGTTTGAGCAACAGTTACTACCTGTGGAGCTTAATTTAGCTCAATTTCTGACATACCGACCCCCGATGTTTGAGGGAACTGAGACAGGGGAAAATGGTTGAGGAATGATTAGAGAGGATAGAACAGATGTTTGTGACAGCTCCTTGTGCTAAGACAGCCTGGATAGGACTAACGGAGTTCCATTTGGCCGAGATTTAGCCGAGAAGGCGCTGATGTGGTGGAAGACCACGGTGATAGAGCAAGAGGCTCGGGGTCAGGAGATGAATTGGAAGCTATTCAGAGCTCGGTTTCTGACCCGCTACTTCTCAGCTGCTGCACGGCAGGCTAAGCAAGATGAATTTACTAATCACAAGCAAGGCAAAGATGGGGAACTTCATGAGGGGCCGAGAATCGTTGGAAAGGAAGCCGTATGAATGATGCCCCATCAGAAAGAGGACAATCTCAGGGAGACAGTTTTGGAAAGGTCCAATGCCCTCCTTGTGGGCAACCACATGTGATAAAAGACTATGTATGATGTTATGTTTGTGACAATAAGGGCCCTTTGCTCGGCCATGTCCCAATCGAGAGGGACAATAGAACTCTACGGGGAGGCCTGTGGACAGAACAGTAGAGCACAAGCCACCGTTGGTACCGAGGCAGTATGGAGCTCAGCCTATGGGCCACCTCAGGGGCAGGTTTATGCGTTGGAGAGGGAGCAGGTTACAGCGGCTCCGGAGGAAGTGATAGCGGGTATGTGTCTCTTGTTTATGCACCATACCTCTTGTAGTCTTGACAGCCGCTGGAAGAAGTTTGATTATTGATTAAATTGTCGATGAATGTCTCATTTATTTTTGTGGGCAATGAGCTAAGATCAGACTCGATTATTTTGGGAATGTCGGACTTCGATTGCATTGTGGGCATCGATGTGCTGAACAGATATCAGGTAGTGGTGGACTGCAGACAGAGAACAGTGCGGTTCAGATCTGATCTGGGAGTCCAGTGGACATCCTATGGGGATGGTTCTTGTCCCAAGATCTTGTTGTTATCTGTTGTCAAGATGGCACAGTTGTTGGAACGGGGCCCTTCGGGATATCTCATATATGCTGTTGATTACTGAAAGGAAAGATGAATTAAAAGTCGAGGATGTGCCCATAGTGACGGAGTTTCCTGATGTTTTCCGGAAGGGATTCCCGGATTCCCACCGACGAGAGAGGTCGAGTTTGGGATTGAGTTACTACCGAGAACGTCTGCCTTTTCTCGTGCCCTGTGTAGGATGGCACCAGCGGAGCAAAGAGAATTAAAGGTCCAGTTACGAGAGCCCCTTGATAAGGGTCACATACGTTCAAGCGTATCGCCCAGGGGTACGAGGCTCTACAGTTCTGAGGTCGGGGTATCATCAGATCGGGTAAGGGAAGATGATGTACAGAAGACAGCTTTCAGGACTAGATTTGGGTGCTATGAATTCTCAGTCATGCCTTTTGGGGTGACGAATGCCCCAGCTGTTTTTATGAGCCTGATGAACAGGGTGTTTCAACCGTATTTGGATCAGTTCGCCATTGTTTTATTGACGTTATACTCATCTATTTCCGGACTGGAGAGGAACACGAGAAGCACTTTGAGAACGGTGTTCCAGGTCCTTAGGGACGATCAGTTGTACGCCAAGCTCAGCAAGTGTGAATTCTGGTTGAGCGGCGTGGTGTCTTTGGGGCATGTGATCTCTAGTAATGGGATATCTGTGGATTCCAGGAAGGTAGAGGCAGTAATGATTTGGTCTGTGCCTACATCTGTGCCCGAGATCCGGAGCTTCCTTGGTTTAGCGGGTTATTACCAACGTTTCGTCGAGGGATTCTCTAAGATCGCTAAACCATTGACGTAGTTGACGTAGAAAGGAGTTCCGTTTTTGTGGTCTGAGACTTGTGAGAAGAGCTTCCAAGAGTTGAGGCACCGGTTGACTACAACACCTGTATTGGTGATTCCTTCGGGGAAACGAGAGGTTTGCTTTGCACGCGGATGCATCACTGCAGAGTTTGGGATGTGTGTTGATGCGAGATAAGCATGTGGTAGCTTATGCTTCGAGGCAGTTGAAACCACATGAGGCTAAGTACCCAGTCCATGATTTGGAGCTGGCAACTATTATATTTTCCTTGAAGATTTGGAGGAATTAATTGTATGGTACGTCGTTTACCATCTACACGGACCATAAGAACCTAAAGTTTTGTTCACACAGGCTGAGTTGATTGTGCGACAAGGAAGATGGATGGACTTGCTCAAAGATTTTGATTGTGAAATTGAGTACCACCCAGGTGAAGCGAACTTGATAGCAGACGCCTTAAGTCGGAAGGTGAAGAGTACTGCTAAGGATAGTATGAGTTTAACAACTATGATGACTTCTTATTGCCATCTGGGCTATGATTTCGATGTGGACACGTCGCCAGTGCGAGTGTCAACCTTTTTGACTGAGTCAGACATATTTGGGGGGGGGGGGGGGGGGGGGGCTATCGGGAGAGCCCAGAGGTCGGATGATGAGGTTCAGAGGTGGTCATCGATAGTACTTCGAGGTCAGCCATCGAAGTTTAGATTGGCTGAGGATGATTCCTTGAGATTGGACAACCATTGGGTAGTTCCAGATATGCCGGAGTTGCGTAAAGGAATCTAGGAGCGAGCTCTCAGTGGCCGGTTCAGTATCCACCTAGGAGGAAGAAAAATGTATAAGGACCTAAGTGGTCAGATCTAGTGGAGACGCATGAAGCGTGGTGTTATGACCTTTGTCAAAGGATGTTTGATCTGCCAGCAGGTAAAGGCAGAAAGGCAGAGGCCTAATGGCGATCTGAAGAACTTGTAGATACCTAAGTGGAAGTGGGAGCTCGTATCTATGGGATTAGTGACCCACTTGCCAAGGACGGCCTCATTAATTGATGCGATTTAGGTGATCGTAGATGGGTGGACGAAGGTGGCGCACTTCATTCCATATTGTATGTCTTTCACATACCTAAAGATTGCCCAATCATATGTGTGGGCATTGGTGAGATTGCATGGTATTCCAGTCTCGATTGTGTCTGGCAGAGACCCACGGTTCGCATCGCATTTTCTGAGAGGGTCTTCAGTCAGCCTTGGGTGCAGAGGTGAGATTGAGTACATCTTATCACCCTCAGACTGATGGTCAGACAGAGCGGTCAGACAGAGCGTACCATACAGACGCTTGAGGACATGTTGAGGACATGTGTTTTGGAGTTTGATACTCCGTGGCAAGATTCAGTGCCACTAGTAGAGTTCTCTTATGATGACAGTTATCAGGTGAGCATTTAGATGACTCCATTCGGGGCTCTTTGCAGTCGACGTTGTAGATCACCGTTGTACTGGGAGGACTTGACTAGTAAGACGGTCGGAGGACCGGAATTGATTGAGAGCATGGACGAAAAGATTAAGTGATCCGTCAGAAAATGAAAGCGGCTCAAGTATAGGCAAGCGGCCTATGCTAATAAACGACGGCGACCATTGGAATTCCAAGTGGGAGACAGAGTCTTTCTGAAAATCTCACCTTTCAGAGGTGTAGTTTGTTTCGGTATGCACGAGAAATAATCTCCGAGGTATATTGGGCCGTATGAGGTTTTGCAGCGTATCGGTACTTTGGCTTACCGTTTGACTCTACCGCCGTCTTTATTTGGTATTCATGATGTCTTTCATGTCTCTATGCTGCGTAATTGTGAACCAGATCCGTCTCACGTATTACAGCCTTCATAGGTACAGTTGAGTGCAGATGTATCCTGTGTTGAACGACCAGTCAGAATTCTGGATCGAGAGGATCGCAGACTTCGAAGCAAGGTTATACTGATGGTCAAGGTTCAGGGGGATCGTCGGGGTGTCGAAGAGGCCACGTGGGAGACGGAACGGCATATGGTGCAGCACTACCCGAAACTACTCTCTGGTATGTGTTTATGTTTAGTTTCTTTTGGGGTAAGTGCATGCGATTTCGAGGACGAAATCTTCTAAGTAGGGGAGTATTGTGATGTCCCCGAAATGATTAATTGTGTTTAAGGCATTAATTGTGTTCATATGTTTAAATATGATTAATTATGGTGGTAATTGCCTTATGTGTTAGAATTAATTGCCATGTGGAAATGCTTGGTCATGTGGGCTGGTAGAGCATTTCAGGGTGCATGCTATGCATGTTGGGTATTTGGGTGTTACAATGGCTTACATGTGTTGGTAGTCATTTATTTAGTGAAACATGCATTTAATTGATATTTTGGTGCATTTTGGATTAATGCTTTTAAAAATATCATGTTGGGGTGTTTTATACACCATGGGATTGTGGAATGCATTTTAATTAAACTCAACCCTTTATACCCCCCACCTTTACCAAACCATTTTACCTTTACCAAAATTACACCACCCAAACCCTCCCTTCCCTCATTTTCGAGTTTGTGCTTAAGGGTAAAGGAAATCCTTCAAAAATCTTGATTTGTGGAGTTTATTGGGAGATTTGAGGTCCCAAGAGGTATGGATACCTCATTGTTGATTTTGTAAAGTTTTATTTAAGTTTAGTATGGTTTTGAAGGGTTTAAAATGTGTTTGTTGGGATTGGTATTATGTTGGTTGAATGTGGGTTTTATGAGGTTTTTGTGATGATATGTTGTTGGGATGTCTTTGGTTTAAGATGTTTTGTGTTATTTGGGAGTTTTGTGCCAAAAAAATGGAGTTTGCTCGAAAATGTCGCGGTGACCGATCGATCGGTAGCAGGGCTGCGATCGATCGGTGCAAGTGCGAAGCGAGGGGTAAAAATTCTATGCTTACCGATCGATCGGTAAAAGCGACCGATCGATCGGTGTATGGCTAGCGATCGATCGGTATCTTGGACCGATCGATCGGTAAAAGCCGTAGCTTAAAATGAAAATTATGAACAGTTACCGATCGATAGGTAAAGCATTTTTGCTGAAAATTATTTCCTTGGTATGATTGTAGGATTTTTGGTATTCGACTATTATTTGGCTTCTAATATTGATTTGTATGGTTGTGTAGAACCATCCCAGGTGCCAACAACATCGAGGAGATAAAGTTATACAACTTCTCCACTTTTGAAACTAAGGTACGTAGTGAGACGTACGAGCATCGGACGGTAAAATGTGTTACGCTTTCGATTTTGTATTGTGTAATACCGTGGATAGTGAATCCTTATATGTGGTGATTTATGTGAAATGATAGTGATATATCGTGATAATGGAATCAACTATTGTGTTTGATTATTGTGGTAGAATTGATGAATGTTCCGGTAGCCTTTATCTCCGAGCGAGGGAGGTACTTGCCGCTGTCATATGAAGCGATGGTAGTATGATATTTGCCGCTATCATGTCTAAGCGAGGTAACATGCCGCTGTCATTGTCGAAGCGAGGGATATCATATGATGCCGCTATATGTCGAAGCGAGGGGTCCTAAAATTCCGCTGTTGTATTGGGACCGGAACAGTCACAATTCTAGTGATTAATGTGGAATATTGTGATTAATGTGGAATATTGTGATTAATATGGAATATAGTGAATAATGTGGAATATTGTGATTAATGTGGAATATTGTGATTAACGTGGAATCTTGTGATTAATGTGGAATATTGGAATATTGTGATTATAACTGGGACGTGATATCGATCATTACCTTGTGAGCTAATGATTTTGTGCATGAGTTTATGAAACAAGAACAACAAAGGAAGTGTGCTAATGTGGTGAATCAGGGAGCATATATACAAATATATCTCATGCGTTTAATTACGTTATTATGATTGATTGTGTTGAATAGTGATGTGTATGCTCATGGTAAGTTGTTCCTGTAGGTACACCTTTGGATTTGGAGGGCTATGGGCCGGGTTGAGGCAGTGAGCTTCGAGGAGCCTTGTGAATTAGGATACAGGATTTGGTATAGTCTCTACTCTAGGAGTAGTGTAAATCTATAGTGTTAACATTCATTTGGGAATGTAATTATTAGCTTCGAAGTTTTATTTTGGCCTGTAATCCTATTAGCTCACGTAATAACCATAACCATAAACTGTCTGTGATGCATGTTTAGCCCTATTTATAATCTTGATTTCACCGTTAAGGAACTAGGGTCCTTACATATCTATAGCTATCACACGTGTATTTGACTTCATCTCTCTATATCAGGCTGAAATCCACAGTTTACTTTACTATATCGTATCACAATCTCCTATGGTCAATTCAATTGCAATAAATAATCAATCAAGGATATTAATCCATTGAAAGCATGAACACAACAAATTAAACTCAAAGAATTTGTAAGAATCAATCAAAACTTAATTAAAATTGTGGGTTCAAAACATGGGATTTCCCAAGTCTTGACAACAAAACTTATCATATAAACATTTTCAAAATAAAATGTAAAATTGTGTTTTTCAACATCAAAAGCATAATGTTGGGAAACGATTTCTAAGTTTTGGTGATTACAAACACCTACTGGATGAACACCTACCGGATGTTGAAGACTTACCGGGTGATAAAGACCAACTGGATGAACACCTACCGGATGTTGAAGACTTACCGGGTGATAGACATCAACCGGACAGACATCAACTGGATGGCTACCAACTGGATAGACATCAACCGGACAGACATCAACTGGATGGCTACCAACTGGATAGACATCAACCGGACAGACATCAACTAGATGGCTACCAACTGGATAGACATCAACCGGACAGACATCAACCGGACAAACATAAACTGGATAGACATCTACTGGTCACAAGAGGATGAACGACCAGTTGAACATAGAAAACCAGCAGAAGTCTAAACATCAAGTAAGAGCACTAAGCAACGAGACAAAATAAGTACAACATTCTCTGACAAAGGTACAACAGAGCGGCGCACCCTGCTATATCTCCGCCACCATTGCCGACAGAATTAAAGAGCCGTTGCTTAACAAAATAGGAAAGAAGACAATATGAATTTGGAAAGCTAATCTCTTCCTAATACAGAAAAGCTACCGTTGGACAACCAAGCTTATAAATACACCCAAGCAAAGAATGAAGAGGTTAGCTGAGCGATTTTCAACAAAGAGAAACACCTCAAAGCAAACAAGAAAATCAACTTACTGATATTCCAAAAGTTCAGCAAAGAGCAGACAAGCAGTGCAACTGAATCTGTGACAGATTATTTCCAACTGAAGCCCGCTGCTCAAGAACACTCAAAGCTAAAAATGTATTTTGTAAAGAGTGTCATAGAATCTTTTGTAATCAAATTAAGAAGTTGTGATTGCTAGGAGTTTAGGCCAAGTTGTGTGAGTGCCTAAGAAGGTTGTATACTGTAAAGTGTAAACCAAGTCTTCTAGTGAATCCTTCCTGCAAAGGAAGAAGGGGAGACGTAGAAGCGTTGTGCTTCGAACTTCCAGAAACAATACTTGTGTTCTTTACTTACTTACTTACTATTCAGTTTTACTCCTCACAAGTTTAGCATACGTCTTCCGCACTACAATCAGTGTCTGCTGACTTGCCTTATATTGAGAAGCTACTGTAACACTTAACAGTTTGCAGTTAACAAGAGAAAAATCTAAATTGAATCTAGTGTTTATTCAACCTCCTTCCTTCTAAACACTACATCGATCCTAACAAGTGGTATCAGAGCTTAGGTCTTCTCAATCTTGAGAGATTACCAAAAACTGATGGCCTCATTCAGCAAGATTCCAATGTTCAAGAAGGATGAATATGACGATTGTAGAATTCGTATGCAAGCACATCTAAGTGCCCAAGATGATGATATGTGGTTCATCATCACTGATGGACCAATGAAGATCATGAAAGTCAATACAGCAACTGCTATCTCTGGTGGTGAACCTCAGATGGTTGAAAAGGATAGATCCTTCTGGATAAATGAAGAAAAGAAAAAGGCAAATCTGGACAACGTGGCAAAAGACATACTGTTCAAAACTCTGGACAAAAATATGTTCAACAAGATCAAGATGTGTCCCAATGCAAAGGATATCTGGGAAAAGATTGCTCAGCTGTGCGAAGGAAATGATCAAACCAAGGAAAACAAGCTCACTGTTGCCTTACAGAAGTTTGAAAACATCAAAATGATGTCCGGAGAAACTCTAAGCGAATACGATGAAAGAGTAACTGGCATCATAAATGAACTCAATAGCCTTGGTAAAGATCTATCCAACAGGGAAGTCACTTTAAAAGTCATGAGAGGTCTCCCAAGAGAATGGAATGTAAAGACGATTGCTATGAGAGAATCAAAAGATCTAAACAAGATAGACATACATGACTTATTTGCTGACTTAAAAGCTTATGAGTTCGAACTAGGTATTCGGATTGAAGATGAACCCAACACCAGTCAACCAACCAAAGCTCTTACTGCATCTGAAGCTCCACCTGTCACAACAGAAATGACTCCTGAAAAAATATGCAACGATGCAATGGTGCTATTTGTCAAGAAATTTGGAAAGTTTATGAAGAAAAGTCAAAAGACTTATCAATCCTACCCAAGAAGACAAAGCTTCAAGAATAGATCAGATGAAGATGAACGTGTATGCTTTAACTGTCTCAAACCAGGATATTTTATTGCTGACTGTCCTAAACCAAAGAAGGATGATCAAAAGAAAGGACCAAAAGAATATAGAAAGTCTAAAGAGAATAGAAGATCATCCAGAAGAGACAGAACAGAAAGTACTGGTGGCGGAAGAAAACAAGAACAAATAGGCTGACTTAGAATCAGAAACTTCTTCCAGCTCATCCAGTGATAGTGAAGATGAAGAAGTTCATTGTCTAATGGTCAACGATGACTGAGAGGTAAATGATCCTAATCTTTCTGAATTTACACATATTGAGCTCACAAATGCATTACAGGACATGATAAATGAGTATCAGATGTTGTATGAATCCTTCGAGAACTACAAGACTGAACAACAAGTCCCAACAAAACAGCAGAACAACGAATGTGATTGTGAACAATCCACTGAGTTGAAAAGCTTGAGGGATAAAGTAAGTCAGCTCGAGAAAGAAAGGGATGAAGCAACATGTGCACACCAGAAACTCAGTAAGCTGGTTCGCACATGGAATGCATCTACTGCCAGAAAAGATGAAATGCTTGAGTCGATAAGACTTGCTGGTGATCTTACCGGTATAGGCTACTCTAACAATGATAGTAATTCATCCGGCATCAAATCTCAAGTGTGTCTAAAAGAAACAAGATTCAAACAATGAATTTTGTTAAATCAAGCACAATATATGAACCAAGTGAGTTGGTTAAGGAATCTGTTGAACCAATACTCTTCAAAGAACGGGCATCACATAAAGGTATTGGTTATGTGGAGCCAAAAGAGAAAGCTCGACAGGGGCAAATGTTTAGAAATAAACATAAACCCACTGGTCAAGCCACTCGAGAGGTAAAACCTAACTGGTATCATAATTGTATGCCTGTCCAAAAGAGATACATGCTTCCTAACAGAAACCAAAAACCTAAACAACACGCATACACTCAGTATCACATGTATCACCCAAGAACATCTTCTTCAGTTAATGCACACACATTTCAGGACACACACAGACCCAAAAAACTCAGGGTTATACAAGTGTGGGTCCCGAAAGGACTAATCCTGCCTGGACCCAAGTAGGATTGGGTACCAATCATTTTATCACTTTAATTGCAGAAAACTAGAATGCATCAAGTTCGGAGCTCAGAATGGTTTCTGGACAGCGGATGCTCTAGACATATGACAGGAAATGCGAGCTTATCGCCTGAACTTGTGGACTCCACTGGACCAAGAATAACTTTTGGAGACAACGCGAAAGGTAGAACCGTGGGTAAGGGTAAGATAATCTACGGTAACATTATTATTAAAGATATTCTGTTGGTTGAAAATCTATGCTATAACTTGATTAGCATAAGTCAACTCTGTGACAATGGTCATTCTGTAGAGTTCAACCAGCACTCATGCACAATCAAATCTACTGATGGCAGTATATACTTGTAGGAAGAAGGCATGATAACACATATAAAATTGATTGGAATCTTAATCAGCCTACCTCATCTACCTGCTTTGCTGCCCTGAATTCTTCCAAAAATTGGCTTTGGCACAAACGATTGAGTCACTTAAATTTTAAAAATATTGCCAGTCTGCGTAAACTTGATCTAGTCATTGGATTGCCCCAAATTGAGTTCTCAAAAGACAAGATCTGTGCAGCATGCCAACTTGGTAAGCAAATCAGATCCTCTTTTAAGACAAAGGGAGTAAATCTTCTTCTCGGTGCCTAGAGTTGCTGCATATGGATCTATTTGGTCCTATATCAGTAACAAGTCTAGGGGGAATGAAGTATACTCTAGTGTTAGTAGACGATTATACTCGGTTTACATGGGTGTTGTTTCTATGTGGGAAAGATCAGGCTACTCCAAAGCTGATCAAACTACTGAAGAGACTCCAAAATGAGAAATCGTGTGGGATAGATAGAATTCGTAGTGATAAAGGTACTGAGTTTACCAATCAGTCACTCGAATCATATCTAGATGACCTAGGCATTAAACACGAATACTCTGCTGCAAGAACTCCTCAACAAAACGGAGTTGTTGAGCGTAGGAACCGCACTTTGAAAGAAGCTGCGCGAACTATGCTTGCGGAATCAGAAATATCGCAGAGATTTTGGGCAGAAGCCGTCAACACAGCATGTTATACGCAGAACAGATCAATGATTAATAAGCGAGCTAATAAAACCCCTTATGAGATCTGGAATGGCAGTAAGCCAAATATTTCTTATTTCCATGTGTTTGGTTGCAAATGTTTTATTCACAACAATGGAAAGACTCATCTCACCACTTTTGATGCCAAATCTGATGCTGGAATATTTCTTGGTTATTCTACAGTTAGTAAAGCCTTCAGAGTATTTAATAATAGAACTCTTACTGTAGAAGAATCAGTGCATGTAAAATTTGATGAACCTAGTGACTGTACGGTATCTGATATGCGAATCAACAACTTGAACAATCGACTGGAAAGCACTTACATTGATGAAAATGTTGATGATGAGATAAATTACAGAAGCAGGACTGACTGCTCCTTAGAACCAGAAGTTCCTGAAGCTCAAACAGAGGAGTCTGCTGGTCAACATACATCTCACCCAGCTGCAAATAACACTGTTGCGCATACTCATGCTGCAGTAGAGGAAACAAATGAAAAGGATGCGACAACCAGAACTTCTGAAATACCCACTCATATCCAGTCAAATGAAGAGCTCAACCCTCTTGGACCTCCGCTCCGGTGGATGAAGGATCATCCTCCCGAGCAGGTCATAGGTAACCCTGTTGCTCCTTTACGCACCAGAGGACAACTAATTAATGAATTCCTTCATGCTGCATTCATATCTCACTTAGAACCTAAGAAGATTGATGATGCTATGTTAGACCCAAGCTGGGTAGACGCTATGCAAGAAGAACTAAATCAGTTTGAGCGAAACAAAGTATGATATTTAGTACCACGACCACATCATCACACTATAATAGGCACCAAATGGGTATTTAGGAATAAATTAGATGAAAATGGAAAGCAAGATTAGTCGCACAGGGCTACAGACAGGAAGAAGGCATTGATTTTGATGAAACCTTTGCCCCTGTAGCTCGACTAGAAGCAATTCACATATTTCTTGCATTTGCTGCTTTTAAAGACTTCAAAGTCTATCAGATGGATGTTAAGAGTGCGTTTCTTAACGGCAAACTCCAGGAAGAAGTTTACGTTGAACAACCTCCTGGATTTGAAAGCCATCAGCAGCCTTCTTATGTATTTCGTCTTAATAAAGCCTTGTATGGTCTAAAGCAAGCTCCTCGTGCATGGTATGAAACTCTATCAAAATATTTGACTGAGCATAACTTTACCATTGGCACGGTGGACAAGTTCAAATTCACAAAGGGTGATCATACTCTGCTTGTTCAAATATATGTTGATGATATTATTTTCGGCAGTACTAACTCAAAATTGTGCGAAAGATTTTCTAAAATTATGCAGGATCAATTTGAGATGAGCATGATGGGAGAATTATCATTTTTCTTAGGATTGCAAGTCAAGCAATCCAGTGAAGGAATTCTGATAAATTAGTCCAAATATACTAAAGAGCTGCTGAAGAAATATGGAATGAGTACCAGCTCAGTTGCTGCTATACCAATGAGCTCATCTGCCAAACTCGACTTGGACAATTCAGGAATACCAGTCGAAGTTACAATGTATCGAGGCATTATTGGATCATTGCTGTACTTAACAGCCAGTCGACCAGACATTATGTTCGCAGTTTGTATGTGCGCCCGATTTCAAGCATATCCCAAGCAGTCGCATTTCACTGATGTCAAGAGAATTCTCAAATATCTGAAAGGAACTGAGAATGTCGTTCTATGGTATCCAAGAGACTCAACTTTTAATCTGATCGGATATTCAGATGCAGACTACGCTGGTTGCAAAATTGACAGAAAAAGTACCAGTGGATACTGTCAATTTCTTGGAGATAGACTAATTTTATGGGGATGCAAGAAGCAGACATCCATAGCAACATCTACTGCAGAAGCAGAATACCTCGCTGCTAGAAGCTGCTGTGCTCAACTGCTCTGGATTCAACAACAACTGAGATACTACGGAATCGAATCCAATGAAGCACCCATATTTTGTGATAATACGTTTGCCATAGCCATCACATACAACCCAGTTCTTCATACTCGCACTAAACACATTGACATACATCATCATTTTATCAGAGATCATGTCATGAAGAAAGAAATTCTGCTGGAGTATATCTCTACCGAACAACAGGCAGCAGACATTTTCACAAAATCCCTACCGGACGCTAAGTTTTCCTACTTTCGAAATATTCTTGGTTTAATTGAAATCAATTCTTGATTGTTGTTATTTAAGGATGATAAATCCAGGGGGAATTACTTAGTTTATTCGCATAAATTAAGGGGGAATTTCAGTTACAATTTTATCTTGGTTATTTAAGCTCAGCTGGTAATCCAATGGTCTGCTGCAGTAGGTGTATACGTACCAGTAGGACTCTACATCCAGTAGATGTTTCTTACAGAGTCGGACCCTACATACCAGCAGACTTTACCAAATATGCTTTGACAAAAATATCCTTCTATACCCATTAACCTACTGGAACGTCGGAATTCAAATTTACTTTTGTGTAAAATAAATTATTTCACTCCCGCCTAAATCCTGTCCTTTTATTTATTGGTTAATTTTTTTTATCGTTAGATGATCGCCACGTATACATGTGTCCGCTCATCTACAGTACGACGTTACATATACTTTTCTTTTAACCGCCATTAATTTCATTACTCTTTATCTTCTTCAAAAATTCACTGCGTTAAACTTTCTTCCCATAAAATTTTATTCAACAGGATTGTTGCTGCTTTTTCGCATACTCATCAGAAATGTCGAAGAATACTCAGCCAAGTTTCATCACTAATGCTGTTCATGTGGATTTACATTCCATCTCCACATCCTCTGATGACGAAACAAAGGAAGTATTTCAAAAATTGGATACATCGGGACTCTTAGTGATTCTCAGCCAGGCCCCGACTTTCTACAAAGCAGCTTTACATGAATTCTTCACAACCGCTAAAGTTGAAAATGATTCCGTGGTGGCCTCTGTCTCTGGACAACTTATTACCATCACTCAACAGGAATTCAGCACGCACCTTTGTCTTCCTGCCACTGGACTTACAGATTTCTCTACCGTTCCAGTGGATGTCAGGGAAGAAATGCGGCTCACTTTCTCCGAATCAAATGATCATCTTCGACGCCCTCCATTTAAGAAGGTACCGATGAAGAGTCATTTCCGGCAACTGGCCAATGTTATTTCTAAGAGGCTACTGTGCGAAGCTGGCTCGTTTGACATTATCACTCCTGAGAAGTTTGACGTCATGAGCGCCATCTTCAAAGGACTGGAAATCAACTGGTCAGTAGTTCTGTTTCAGATCCTCACAGGACTCATCACTTCAGGCAAGGGTCAATCTGGTTTTGCCCTCCCTCTCAGCAGCATCTTTGAAAGCAAAAACATTCAGGCAGGGGCTTCCTCCGACCTTCATCCAGGGAGACTAATCACTGCGAAGTATCTTCAGATACATAGGCAGCGGAGTGGCAGAGAGGTTGGTTTGACGAAGCGTCGATCGAATCAAGTTATCAGTGACGTACATAAGCTTAAACAGGATGAGCGCACTGCGACTCTTATTCTAGGGAGCCATCAACAAAATAATGAGTCTCAATTCCAGCATGTCTACCGAGATATCAATAGTCTCACAACTATTGTGACCCGGCTTCAGACGTTTGTTGAAAATTCCTTTGCGGACTCATTCTCTAGGATAGGGCAGGCTCGTCTTCAGATAAATCAACACAATGAATCTCTTCATGCTGCCACCTCACTGGCCCTTGGAGATAAGATAGAAGACGCCAAGAAAGTCTTGACCGATTAGCTGGCAACCATGCAGACATCATTTGCTTCCCAAATTCAAGATTTATGCAACAGCCTGCCTGCTGCCCTCAAATTATTAGAAGACTGCCTGAGTCCAGCAGACCTGCTCCTCAGTCCCAACGAGACCCGAGTCCAGCTAATCGTTCATCCACTGCAGCTGGAGCATCCAATCAGTCCAGACCATCTACTCAGCAAAGATCTCGAAGTCCACACCAACCGTCTACCGAAAAGCGCGACTATTCCCGACATTGGTTGGGGAGGAAATAGTATCATTTTCTGATCCCTTATTAATTACTCTTATCTTTTTACTGTTTTCATTTGACTTTTTTCGTGTTTATCGTAACGTCATTTTCACACTTAATTAAATTCTTCTATAAATAGAGGCTTAATTTTTGATTTTATAACACACATTTACTCATCATGATTATTTTCAATTCCTTGAAAATTCCTTGGTTTCCTCTTCGCAATTGCTCATTTTCATGGGTTTATTTCTTATCTAAATCAACCCCTCATGGGTTGATTACTTATCTAACCCAGCTCCGTTAAGCTTCAGCGTTTGGATCCTGCTCTGATGCTCATCATCAGTCAGTAACTACAATCAGGAGTTATCTGGGTGCTGATGACAAAAAGGGGGGAAACAAAGATAGAATATTTTCATAGGTGAATCCATAAACCATGGAGGCCTGATGAATATACATTTGACTATCTCCCCGATCGAAGTTCTTCCTCTCTGAAACAAGGTGGATCGAAGCTCTTCCTCTCCGCAACTAGGTGGATCGAAGCTCTTCGGTCTACATTGTTTGTTTAAAATTTGTCATGTATCAGCTATATTTTGTAGAAATAGATTTGTCTTAAGTTGAATCCAGTTATCAGAATTCATCTTAAATGAAGATGAATCTCTCTCAATTGTCCAGTTTGATTACAAGTTTAATCTGCTTATCTTTATAACAAATGAAAATTTCCTTTCCATTATGTCTTCAAGTCTTTTCAGGATTCATTGCTTAAATTATTAGAGTATGAAATCATTATTGCTTAGTTTTGTCATCACCAAAAAGGGGGAAATTGTTGGGAAACGATTTTTAAGTTTTGGTGATTAAAAACACCTACTGGATGAACACCTACCGGATGTTGAAGACTTACCGGGTGATAAAGATCAACTGGATGAACACCTACCGGATGTTGAAGACTTACCGGGTGATAGACATCAACCGGACAGACATCAACTGGATGGCTACCAACTGGATAGACATCAACCGGACAGACATCAACTGGATGGCTATCAACTGGATAGACATCAACCGGACAGACATCAACTGGATGGCTACCAACTGGATAGACATCAACCAGACAGATATCAACCGGACAAACATAAACTGGATAGACATCTACTGGTCACAAGAGTATGAACGACCAGTTGAACATAGAAAACCAGCAGAAGTCTAAACATCCAGTAAGAGCACTAAGCAATGAGACAAAATAAGTACAACATTCTCTGACAAAGGTACAACAGAGCGGCGCACCCTGCTATATCTCCGCCACCATTGCCGACAGAATTAAAGAGCCGTTGCTTAACAAAATAGGAAAGAAGACAATATGAATTTGGAAAACTAATCTCTTCCTAATACAGAAAAGCTACCGTTGGACAACCAAGCCTATAAATACATCCAAGCAAAGAATGAAGAGGTTAGCTGAGCGATTTTCAAAAAAGAGAAACACCTCAAAGCAAACAAGAAAATCAACTTACTGATATTCCAAAAGTTCAGCAAAGAGCAGACAAGCAGTGCAACTGAATCTGTGACAGATTATTTCCAACTGAAGCCCGCTGCTCAAGAACACTCAAAGCTAAAAGTGTATTTTGTAAAGAGTGTCATAGAATCTTTTGTAATCAAATTAAGAAGTTGTGATTGCTAGGAGTTTAGACCAAGTTGTGTGAGTGCCTAAGAAGGTTGTATACTGTAAAGTGTAAACCAAGTCTTCTAGTGAATCCTTTCTGCAAAGGAAGAAGGGGAGACGTAGAAGCGTTGTGCTTCGAACTTCCAGAAACAATACTTGTGTTCTTTACTTACTTACTATTCAGTTTTACTCCTCACAAGTCCAGCATACGTCTTCCGCACTACAATCAGTAGTCTGCTGACTTGCCTTATATTGAGAAGCTACTGTAACACTTAACAGTTTGCAGTTAACAAGAGAAAAATCTAAATTGAATCATTCAACCCCCCCTTCTAAACACTACCTCGATCCTAACACATAAAGAAATCAAATAGAAACAAACAAAGTTTAGAAATACGGAAATAACGAGAGGCTTTGACTCCTTGCGTTGCTCCGTCGTCCCGTCTCTGACTCCTTGCGTTGCTCCGTCGTCCCGTCTCTGACTCCTTGCGTTGCTCCGTCGTCCCGTCTCTTCCGATGCGTCTCAATTTTCTTGGGTTTGGCGATCGATCACCGTCAGTTGCCGATCGATCGGCAAAACATTCTATTTTTATTTTTCAAAAGTTCCGATGCGGCGATCGATTGCTGATATTTACCGATCGATCGCAAATGTGCACTGTTTTGTGGCGATCGATTGCCTGATATTACCGATCGATCGCTGCAACTTATTTTCAACATTTTGCACTTTCGTCCCTCATTTTCCGTGTATGCTCGGTTTGGTCATTTTTTCATCATTTTAAGCCTATTTCCTCCACTTTTATGCATTTGAACCTAGATTCCTGAAATATATAAATATATACCAAAAAGCGTAATATTTCCAGGAATCACTACAAAAACGCCCCTAATCTTATATCAAATTAAGTGTAAAAATCACACTTATCAACTCCCCCAAACTTAAACTTGATCGTCTCGAGCAAGAAATAAAATCAAAAAATTGAGTATAACATTGAAGATTCAAATTAACCAATTCACAGTCAATCATGTAGCTCGGATATCTCACTTGCAGACAAACAAAAGTTAATCAAAAATGTTTAACAAGTCGTGTTTTCTCTTAGATCATGCAACATGTCTCCAAATCAGAATGTGCGTGTGTGCTTTTGCACTTTCAAGCTCCAAGCAATTTTCATAGATCAAATCATGCTAGTCAATGAAAAGTAAAATTATCGTTGAGCATTACATACACCTATTTTCAAACAACTTCTCCACTAATGTAGTCACTCCCTAGACTTGGATCAATAGATCTTTTTAAGCTTGTAATGTTAGGCCTAGGTGTTGGCTTCAAAGAAAAGATATGATAGCACAAAGAAGTGAGTATAAACATGTAATGTTCATATTTTTAGCACTAAATTGAGCTTCTCTTCTTTTTCGTTTAGCCTTGGCCACTTCGGGTCTTATTTAGACTTTTTTTTCAAGGCTTTATCTATATTTTTCTTTTCTCATTCATCATTTTTTTCAATAATAAGCACATCCAAATGTAGCAATTCAAGTGCATCTAATGAGAATCATAATACTTCCTTAGAGTAAGGATAGTTTTTTTCAAATTAAAGCTCAAATAGGTGGGTATAATGAGTTGCCAAAGAAATTTGTTGAATGGGGGGCTAATAGTATGTTAAACATACTCCATTCTTTTTCAAGGCTCAAAAAGGGACACTAGAGATTGATATATATCATGGTAAGCTTGAAAGGCTTAGACGGTCCAAAGATCGCCTAAATCATTTCCAAGTCAAGTTCATAACTATAAAATTTCACCTCAAAGTGTCATCATCAAATAGGTTCTAAGGTACTCTAAGATGCTCAAGACAAATCATTAAGTTCACAATAATTATCACCATTCAACATGCAATTCACAAGATCATGACTCAATGTGCTCAATATATTCCTCATCTTTGACATGCTACTCAAAACAGGATATTCACAAACAAGTTTTACAGTCATCAAAACTCAAGTTGACATGCATAGTGAGATTAATATCATCATGGAATAGAGACCACTACTATGATTCATTCTTAGCTTACTAATTGAACTCATTTTCAAGAAAAAAATTTGTTGGTTCTCAAGAAACGATCCAATTCCACAGAAGAAGCATGACACGGTAATGCACTACTCCCCCAAACTTAATTCATGCATTGTCCTCAATGTACTAGACATGGAAAATGAGACAAAGCATTTACCTTTGACAACGACCGTCAGTGATCGGTGACCAATTCCTCGTCAACTCTGGGATATAGTGTTGGACAAATCACAGCACGTATGGAGTCTCGCCATAATCAAAACAAAAGCAAAAACAAACCAAAAACGAAGCAAAAGGATAAGAAAAAGTTCTTGATTTATAGTCCCAAGCTGGACTTTTTACCATGTAAGCTCAAGTGCCGCAAGGGCCGGTGTGGGACTATTTTTTGTCCGCCATGTGATAACGTCGTAACCACTTTTCTTTCACAGTGAATAGTGCCCCGTGGTAATCTCTCAGTTTGAAGGTATCGAATGGTAGAACATCGACAAGTTTGAACGGTCCAGCCCATGGTGCTTCAGACTTCCATGGAAATAGTCGCATCTTTTTCCTATTCATTTGAACTAAGTTACCTTCACGGAATTTGCCTCCTCTTTGATGGGCCTTCGGTGTGACCTCCACCGTCTTCTCGCTCTTAACCTACATCGCATCAACAGACAGTGTATCAATTATATTAATACTAAAACATCGGTGCTCAGTGCGTATAGTGTTCAAAGCTTTGAACATGTCAAAAGTAACTTGATCCCCCCTACTCGGAGGATCAACTTCCCTTCTTGGACATCAATCAATGCCCTTCCAGTAGCTAGGAACGATCTTCCTAGAATCAGAGGCATGTCTGCATCTTCAGTTATGTCCAACACAATAAAATCCACCAGAATGGTGAATTTATCAACCTTGACCGGTACATCCTCCACTATCCCATGAGGGTACTTGATGGACTTGTCCGCCATCTGCAGTGAAACATTGATTGCTTTGAGCTCTCCTAAGCCCAGCTTCCTGTACACAGACAAAGACATTAAATTGACACTTGACCCCAAATCACATAAAGATTTATTAAAAGATTTAGAATTGATTTTGCAAGGTATAGTGAAACTCTCTGGATCCTTTAACTTTGGAGTTGAATAATTTTGAATGACAGCAGAACACTCCTCAGTTAAGTTTATCATCTCATGCTCTCCCAATTTCCGCTTTTTGGACAGAATCTCCTTTAAAAACTTAGCATAATTCGGCATGTGCCGAATAACATCAATTAAATGCATCTCAATATGGAGATTCTTTATCAATTCTAAAAACTTAGCAACCTTAGCATATATTTCTGCTCTCTTATATGCCGTGGGGAATGTGGGTGGGATATCTACCTTAGTAGGTGTGATGGGTGTAGGGGTCTTAGTAGACTTGCATTTGTCACGTGTTTGTTCATCTTCTTGTTTGATGTCTGCCTTGCCATTTAACTCAACTTGTACATCATTCTTCTCAACGACCTCCTTTCCACTCCTCAACATTATGTCATGAACGTGCTCCCTAGGATTTTCCTCAGTGTCACTAGGAAGTGCTCCTTGTGCTCGTCCGATTACGATCTTTGCTAGCTGTCCCACTTGGACTTCCAAGTTCTTTATCGACGCCTCGTGATTGTTCATCCTTGTTTCAGCTGACGATATGAACTTGGTTAAGATCTCCTCCATGTTGGCTTTGGTGCATACCACGGTGGTGGTTCGGGATAGTTCATCGGCCCAGTATTGTATGTATTTGGGAAGGGGTGGGTCTGTGGTGGTCGGTTCCCTACAAAATTAACAGCTTCATTAGTTGTAATGAAAGGGTTACCTACTTGGCATTCAATGCTCGGATGTCCTCCTTGGCAAAGCTCGCATGTAACAGTTTGAACTTGCATTGCATGCATGCTCAAACTATCAATCTTCTTGTTCAGCGCTTCCAACTGGGCAGCTAGGGCAGTGACTTCAATTGTTCAAGGTCTGGGCAGGATCGCCCCAGGCGACGGCAGCCAAGAGGGACTTCGCCCCGCACATCGACTGAAGCGACGCCGAGGACCGCGCGGATGGCGCGATCGCCTGAGGCGATGGCTTGATCGCCTGAGGCGATGCCTGGGACGCTTGAGGCAATAAAGTGATCGCTTGAGGTGATGAATATTTCCGAGCAACTGAAGCTACGGCATTGATTTTTGGTATGGATCGCCTGAGGCGATCTGAGAAGTTTGGTGACCGTTGGGGCGCGGCGATTGTGATCGCCCGAGGCGATCTTGCAGTGATTCAAGCCTTAAGTGTAGCAACGGCTAGTAGGAGTCTTGGGGGCCTTCTACACTATAAATATGGATGTTTTGGAGCATTTTGAAGACAAGAAACAAGTCTATAAACTACAAGAAATCTTTGCTCATTCAAATTTATTCTAGCATTGCAAACTTCATACATTTGTGTTGTATTGGAGTTTGTAATTTATTTCTTGTGTGAAGAGCTTTTGTTCTTCGTGTCGTTACGCCGTGAAGGTGGTATTTGATTTATTGTAAGGTCCTCCAAAATCGACGCAAGTTGGAAATTGTATAAGTCATCAACAAGTGAAGTTGGTGCAAGTGTGTGGCTATCCTTGGAGCCCTTAAGGCCAAGAAGACTCGTGAAGAGTGTGGAGCTCGTGAAGAGCTGGTTACTCGGAAAGAGTGTGTTGTGGCTAACTTGGAGCCCTTAAGGCCAAGATCAAGATTGTTCTAGTGGAACCTCGGTTAAACATTTTCAAACCGGGAAGAGGAGACGTAGGCGATTCATCACTGAACTTCTATAACAAATTCTCGTGTTCTTTATTGCTTTATTTATATTACACATTTATTTATTTCTTCTTTTTGTTTATTTGTCGATATGTCTTGAAGTCTTCCGCAGCGCAAACTCGACATTTTGCAAATTCATTTTAAAACGCTAAAGTAGCCAAGGAACCTCATTCACCCCCCCTTCGGTTCCAACAAGTGGTATCAGAGCCATTTGATTTTTGTTTTAAATCAAATTCTTTTATGGCTAATCTAGCAAATGAGTTTGCTCAAGGTCAATCGACCAATCGCCCTCCGCTCTTCACGGGTGATAACTACGGATATTGGAAAAATAGAATTTCTCTATACATCCAATCCGTAGATTATGACCTATGGAAGATAATTGTAAAAGGTCCACATATTCCTTTAAAGGAAGTTGGTGGAATAATTATTCCCAAAGAAATGGATGATTTTACAAGAGCGGATTGTTAGAAATCAATCAAGCAATACGCAGCGGAAAATAAAACTTGATTCCTACCTGTGGACCTATACAAAGTTAATCATACCGAGATTGATTAAGAATCGTACCCTTGTAGCGTGTTTGTAGCAGAATCCTCGTTGCAAGACCACGAGTCACGAACAAAGATTTGCACATTCGTCTCTACGGTATCCACACGATCGAATTGAAAGGGTGTTCAAGAACAAGTGGCTAGACTCGTTCTTAAACCAAAACTTAACTCACGGTTCAAAACCGATCAACAACGGCCGTTCCTATCACCTATTCACGGCGGCGGCGTGAAGATGGAGGATGAGAGGAGGCGACGGCCGAGGGTGTCTAAGTTGGTGGCTATTAGGTTTGATAAAATTGATTCTTACTTAATCAACCTTGATATCATATTATATAATGCATATTAGATTTAACTAAAGGCTTTGTAAAAGCCTCATTGGCCCATACCCAATATATTAATTAAATCCATACATCTAATACTTATAATTAAGACTCTTCTTAATTAATTAATTCATCCAATTAATTATATCTCCCTTTATCGATTTAATCTTTTGTGTGACCCGATAGGATCTTGCAATGTTGGCAGCTACATAAAATCTAATTTTATGTCACAAGCAATGAGCGGTATCTAGCAACACATCAAGGCTACCCAAATTACAAGAATGTCATTGACTCGACATAACCTACGGACTGTGATAATATTAACTATGATGCCCGAGAATTATTGGTGTTAATCCCAGTGTGGTAATAATCCTTAATGGATTTTAGTTGTGGCAATTGTGTATTAATTGCAGTTTTGAGACTCCCGGGGATTTTAAATCCGGTTTTTGGAGTCATTGGATCCAAGGGATGAGATTGTATTCTCGTTGTGGTGATAACCTTGGAATTTGGTCTTTGGTGGGATTTGGGGTCCGGAGTACTTTGTACTGGGGCTGGTAATGGAATTAGAGTTGGAGAGATGATTTTTGAAAACAGATGATTTTTATTGAGTCATGATGTATTTGTGGAAGGATTGATATTTTCGAGTTTTGGTACTATATATACCAAGTGGACTCGATATTCCGTCATTTTTGGCACGGAACCCTTCCCTCCTCCCTCTCTCTACGCTCAAGCCCTTTCCCCCATTTCCCCTCTTTTCCCCTTGGTGGAAAATCGTTGGTAGCTTGGCTCGGGAGCTGGATTTCTCGAAGATAATCAGGTATTCATCTTCCCCTCACCATTGTCTTCGATTTGGTAGTAGTATTGTTGATTTTGGTTGAGTTTTCATGTTAGATTTGGGTTTGTGAATTTTTGGGTAAAAATCTTAAAGTTTGTTGTTGGGGTTTTTATTGAGTTTTAAGGGTGTATTTAAGGTGTTGAAGGTGTATGGAGTGTTGGTTTTGAGTTTGGGTGTGAAAAACACAATGGAAGCTCGAATTTTTTGGAAAATCGCAGGTGGCGATCGATCGCCAAGAAGGGGCGATCAATCTCGACGAGCAGTTCAAATTTTGATGGCGATGAACATTGTAGGCGATCGATCGCGTGGTCTAGGCTATCGATCGCGAGCATGTTGGTGATCGATCGCGAGGGGTGGCGATCGATCGCGTGTAGGCGTTTTTGCCCACTGGACAGGGGCGATCGATCGCACTGAAAGATGCGATCGATCGCTGCCCGTAAGGTTGTGTTTTTTTGGAAATTTTGGAAAAATGTCGGGATTTTGGAATCAGGGTTTGAGTAGCCCGTTTCCGGGGCAATGTCTACATTCCAATGTGAATGTTATACTTTTAAAATGGATTGGTTGGAGCCAAAGTTTAATAAAATGGGATTCTCGGTTGAGTCCTTGGCTATCTAGTAAACTTATAAAATGGTATATTTTGGGTATTATGCATGCTTAGCTGGGGGGGCTTTTATTTTGGTAATCATCATGGATGGACGATATGTTTGGAATTTGTGAACGTGCTTGGGCACGTGGTTGCATGCTTGTGTTTAATTTAGAGTTGTTTGCATGTTAGCACTTAACTCGCCGGGTCGTGGGACTCAGGCAAGGTTGGACTCGAACTACGGGATCATAAGGTACGTGTAGTGTACGAGCATAGTGTTATATATATTATTGTCATTGTAGAATGAATATTATACTATTGTTGCAATGAATCGGTACGCATTGCGGGTAATATGGTGCCGCTATGGAACGAGCAATGGTTGGATGTTGTCGCCATTGAGCGACCATCGGTTATAACGCCGCTATTGTTGAGCGTGTGTGGGGTTAAATGCCGCTATTGTAGAGCGAGTCATGAAATGTAACTATGGAATCATTGGCTAAATGTATGCGATACCTATGGTACTATATTTGATGATTTAAACCATATTTGATTGTGGAACTGGTATAATGGGAATGGTTTTAGTTGATCAATGAGATGATCAACTGGCTTTTGAGAATTTAATGGTTTGGTTATTTTGAGAACATGGACATTACCCCCGGATGAGGATGATACCATCCAGGGTGTATCATTTAAATTCACGGCATTTACATTTCGTAAATTATGAATTGTAATATTATGTTTTTGGATTGGTGGTATTGGTATGCTCACCCCGTGTGGGGGCTGTCTCTGTTGGGGCAGGTAATACAGGTGCAGCGGTAGCTTTGGAGTTGAGCTCGGACTGTTGATAGGGGTACTTCCAAGATCGAGGTACCAGAGCTGGTTGAATAAGTACATAGATCCAGAGTTGAGATCAAGCTGTGCTTGGGAGGTGCTTCCAGGATTGAAGTACCAGTAACGGTATCTGGTAGAGTATTTTATACATTAGATACACGTTTATTCATTGGGTGCTCTCATGTGAGTATGCCCTTACGTATATATGGAATGTATAAATGGGCATGGTTTTCTCTCTTCATTTATGGTTGCATGCAATTAAATATGGAATTGCTAAATGAACTGAGAGTATGTTAGTGTATTATTAGGGTGCATAATATGAAAATGGTTTTGGTTGAGGAAGTTGAACATTATGAGATTCTAATGCAAGAAATTTTATAGATGGCATATGATGTTATACTTGCATGTGGTTTCCTTCCCATGATAATATGATTGTATGCACTAATGACATGTATTAATACACTAATAAGGGGTTAAGGGCACGGAGGTCCTTACATTAACCATGTAACTTAGTCCCTTTGCCCATTGTGTTTAGATTGAACACGAGTCATGGAATAGTCATACTCATATATTCAATCTTTTATTTCTTGATCACCAAGTAGAACTAGAATAAACGAATAAGCTCGATATCACATATCGACTCATTCGAGCACGGCCATGCATTTTAGTCTTACTTGATCAAGGGCCCAAACACTTCTCCTGTTATATAGGAGGGACAAATCCTTTCTTGATCAATCAACATCCCTCTACATAATTCGTGGTGTATCCAATGATTGTCTTTATAGTTTACCGTGTTACAGGTAACGTTTGACAATATCAAGATACATGACTCCTTATGTTGGGATCTCTGGTGATCTCAAGTCGCAAGGATTACATACATTGTTATCACTATGAGAATTGCTTATGACGTTCATATAACTATCCATGTAGCATTCGCATGGTGGGTCTGTCCAGTACATCGTTCTCTAACATGTACCATGTGTTGATTTGATATCTCATATCTTTGAACAATTCATCAATCAAAACATACTAGTCTCAATGCATTATCATTATCCTTATTCATGATAATACTTGACTAGGGACAATCTTTAAGAACAATACAATATTATTCTAAGGACATTAACTTATATATTAATTCATATTACACAGATACTCGAACAATATATAATAATGAATTGCCATTAAGAAAATCATAATACCGTGTATGTCATAAACAATCATCTAATGAGTTGTCTTAGAGCATATCCCAACAAATCTCCCACTTGCACTAAGACCAATCAGACATATACTTAATGCCTAGAGATCTAGTATGAACATCATGCTTCTGTTGTGATAGTGGCTTCGTCAGTGGGTCAGATACATCATCATCATTTGATACTTTGCATATTTTTACATCTCCTCTTTCAACGATTTATCGAATGAAATGAAAGCGCCGAAGTATGTGCTTGGATCTTTGGTGAGATCTAGGTTCCTTAGCCAATGCGATGGCTCCATTGTTGTCACAATAGAGTTCAATCGGATCTAGTATGCTAGGCATCACCCCAAGTTTAGAAATGAACTTCTTGATCCAAACAGCTTCCTTTGCTGCATCTGAGGCAGCAATGTATTCAGCTTCAGTTGTAGAATCGGTTATTGTCTATTGCTTTGAACTCTTCCAGCTTACAGCTCCTCCATTTAGGCAAAACACATATCCTGATTGCGATCGGAAATCATCTTTGTCGGTTTGGAAGCTTGCATCAGTGTAACCTATTACATTGAGCTCTTCCTCACCTCCATAAATCAAGAATGTATCATTAGTTCTTCTCAAGTACTTCATGATATTCTTGACTGCAATCCAGTGACATTCACCTGGATCAACCTGATATCTGCTCGTCATGCTCAAAGCATACGAGACATCGGGACGAGTACATATCATGGCATACATGATAGATCCAATAGCTGACGCATATGGAATCTTACTCATGCGTTGTCTCTCATCTGGTGTTGAAGGACACTGATCCTTCGAGAGATGTATCCCATGTGTCATAGGCATGAATCCTTTCTTTGATTCTTGCATGCTAAACCGTTTTAGCACTTTGTCTATGTATGTACTTTGACTTAGGCCAAGCAATCTTCTTGATCTATCTCTATAGATCTTGATACCTAATACGTAGATGGCTTCACCTAAATCTTTCATAGAAAAGCAATTCCCTAGCCAAATCTTTACAGATTGTAAGGTAGGGATATCATTCTCAATTAGAAGTATGTCATCTACATACAATATTAGGAAGATAATTATGCTCCCACTGACCTTCTTGTAGACACAAGGTTCATCTACGTTTTTGATGAAACCAAACTCTTTGACTGCATCATCAAAACAAAGATTCCAACTTAAATGGATCGTTTTAGCTTGCATATCTTTCCAGCATCCTTTGGATCGACAAAACCATCAGGTTGTGTCATGTACACATCCTCAAGTAAATTTCCATTAAGAAAAGCTGTTTTGACATCCATCTGCCAGATTTCATAATCATGAAATGCAGCTATTGCAAGTAAGATCCTAATGGATTTAACCATGGCAACTGGTGAAAAAGTTTCATCATAGTCAATACCATGAATTTGTTTGAAACCTTTAGCAACCAGTCGACCTTTAAAGGTTTGTACATTACCATCCATGTCGGTCTTCTTCTTGAAAATCCATTTGCACCCTATGGGTCTAACCCCTTCAGGCGGGTCAACCAAAGTCCATACTTGGTTTGCATACATGGATTCCATCTCAGATTTCATGGCTTCTTGCCATTTCTCAGAATCAGTGCCCATTATAGCTTCTTGATAAGATGACGGCTCATCCTCATCAATAAGTAGTAAGTCACCTTGTTGAGTCACAAGAAATCCATATCTCTGTGGCTCACGGTGTTCTCTTACAGACCTACGCTGGGCTTGTGTCTCGTGAGCAGGCATTTCATCCACAACAGGTTATGGTGTCTGCTCTGTTTTCATCTCAATATCATGTTCAATGTTTTCTTGTGATTGAACTTCACTAAGTTCTATTTGTCTCCCACTGGTTCTTCTCGAAATAAATTCTTTTTTCAAGAAAGACACCAGTCCGAGCAACAACTACTTTGTTCTCGGTGGGATAATAGAAATAGTATCCTTTCGTTTCCTTAGGATACCCCACAAATAAACTGTAAGGACCCTAATCCTTAAGTGCGGAATCAAGGCATAATAGAGCTAATATAAAAGATCAGAGTGTAAAAGAACGTGTTGAGTCTATGAGCTTAAGCATTACATGCCAAAAAATAAGGACTACCGATGGATTAATTACATTCCAATCAATGAATGCGTTCAACTATAGTTTTATACTACTCCTAGAGTAGATACTATCCAAAATAATCATGTCCTTCAAGTCCCAAAAGCATCCTCAACAAGCTCACCATCTCAACCCGTCTAGCCCTTCTATCATGCCAAACGTGTACCTACAAGGACAACCCCCAAACATGAGCAATAATAATCATTCATATTCAACACAATATGAAGATAAAGCGTAAATGCATAATTATAATAAAACACTTCCTGTTTTCCCCATGCATTTCAAACGCTTCCCGTTTGGTTGTCCCTGTACCATAACTCATGAGTATAATCAATAGATTATTTTAAATGGTCTAAACATGTCATGACATATACCATCTCATCAATACCAAATACTGATCACCAATCCCTAGTCTGTCCATCACAATGTATTTTAATGCCCCTCGCTTATTTACATATAGGCGGCATAGGATAACCTCGCTTCAATGGACATGCGGGACTCCCACCCCTCGCCTCTCATTGAGCGGCAAATACCCTTTCCTCGCCCTATATGATAACCACGCTCAAATGTGACATGCGGCGCTCCCACCCCTCGCTTCACATTTAGCGGAACCAAACCAAATAGCGGCAAGCATTAAAATCATCAAGGGATGACCACGACTCATGGGATGTGCACCAATAATCATATGCATCTATAAACATCATGCATAACATGTATTTGCATCCACAATGCAATACCACATATATACTCGCATCCACAATGCATAAACAATGAGTATATAAGATACATGTACCGTTGGGGTGCCCGTACGTCCACTACGTACTTTTTCAAAAGTGGATTTGATGTGGCTTCAGTTCCTTGGTTGCGTTGCTACCTGGGATGGTTCTACACAATCACACAACCCCATATTAAAAGCCAAATAATAGCCAAATACCAAAAATTTGACAAAATAAATCATTTTCCAAAAATCCACAGGCGGCGATCGATCGCTTCCCTCAGGCGATCGGTCGCCTCAAAATTTTCACTGCGGCG
Organism: Haberlea rhodopensis; assembly: GCA_907163345.1. Taxonomy (NCBI): domain Eukaryota; kingdom Viridiplantae; phylum Streptophyta; class Magnoliopsida; order Lamiales; family Gesneriaceae; genus Haberlea; species Haberlea rhodopensis. Next base: position 2,755,010 of record CAJQUN010000059.1, read on the forward strand.
ATCGATCGCGCCAAACATGGCGATCGATCGCCTATCCTTTGATTGGCTACTGCCTCTCGGCGATCGGTCGCCTCATTTTAGGCGATCGATCGCCTAACCCGCAAAAATGCTACTGCCCCTTGGCGATCGGTCGCCTCTTTTCAGGCGATCGATCGCCTCGCACAGACATGCGATTTTCACCATTTTTGCTCCCAAAAACCTTCCAATCCATACCAACACTTAACCCAACAAACCAACAACATCAAATGCAACATAAACCACCAAAATATACTTCAAAACAAGTATAAATCCAACATATAACCAAACCCACAACAACCCAACACAAACCCATTTTAAAACCCCTTCAAAATCAACCCAAACTTAAATAAAACACAACAAAATTAACCATGAGGTATTCATACCTCTTGGGGACCTCAAATCACCCAATATACTCCACAAAATCAAGATTTTTGAAAGGTTTCTCTTCACCCCAAAGCTTGAACTCGAAAATGGAGAGAAAGGGGAAGGGTTTGGGTGTTGTTTGATAAAGGTAAAGTGAGAGTGGATGAGGTGGGGTTGGGGAATAAAAGTGTTGAGTTTAATTAAAATGCCATCCACAAATCATGGTGTATAAAACACTTCAACATGATATTTTCCAAAGCATTAAACCAAATGCACCGAAATATCAATTAAACACATGATTTCTAATTAATTGCTAACCAAGGCAAATAAATCATGCTTCCAACCATAATTCCCAACATGCCCAACATGCACCCTGAAACGCTATCCCGGGTCACTCTAACACGTGACTAAGCATTTCCACATAATAATTCCAACACATAATTAATCATATAAACTTAATTAATGCACCAGATTGCAATTAATCATTTCAGGGATATCACAATACTCCCCTACTTATAAGATTTCGTCCTCGAAATCACATGCACTTACCCCAAAAGGAAACTAAACATAAACACATACCAGAGAATAGTTCCGGGTAGTGCTGCACCATATGCCGCTCCGTCTCCCACGTAGCCTCCTCGACACCCCTGCGATCCCACTGAACCTTGATCATAGGTATCACTTTGTTCCGAAGTCTACGGTCTGCTCGATCCAGAATTCTGACAGGCCGTTCCACATAAGACACATCGGACTCTAACTGGACTTCGGAAGGCTGTAAAACATGCGACGGATCCGGCTCATACTTCCGCAGCATCGACACATGAAACACATCATGTATACCAGATAAAGAAGGCGGCAAGGCCAGTTGGTAAGCTAAGGTGCCAATGCGCTGCAAAATCTCGTACGGTCCAACATACCTCGGAGACAGTTTCCCGCGCATCCCAAATCGCACAACGCCTCTGAAAGGCGAGATCTTCAAAAAGACCTTATCTCCCAACTGAAATTCCAACGGTCTCCGCCGTTTATTTGCATAAGCTGCCTGTCTGTCCTGGGCCGCTTTCATTTTCTGCCTTATCGTCTTTATCTTTTCTTCCATCTCCCGAATCAACTCCGGTCCTCCGACCGATCTGCGGTCCAAATCATCCCAACACAAGGGTGATCTACACCGTCTGCCATAAAGAGCTTCAAACAGAGCCATCTGAATACTCGCCTGGTAGCTATTGTTATAAGAAAACTCTACCAAAGGCACTGAATCCTGCCAAGAGGAATCGAACTCCAAAACACAAGCTCTCAACATGTCCTCGAGCGTCTGAATAGTACGCTCAGTCTGGCCATCCGTCTGAGGATGATAAGCAGTGCTCAATCTGACTTCAGTTCCCAAGGCTGACTGAAGACCTTCCCAGAAATGAGATGTGAATCGCGGATCTCGATCCGACACTATGGAAACGGGGATCCCATGCAATCTCACCACATCTCTAATATACAACTGCGCCATCCTCAAAAAGGTGAATGTCATGCTATAGGGGATAAAGTGGGCTACCTTAGTCAATCTATCCACAATCACCCAAATAGCATCAAAGCCTGAAGTACTCCTCGGCAAATGAGTCACGAAGTCCATGGAAATGTGCTCCCACTTCCACTTCGGTATCTCCAAGCTTCTCAACTCGCCGCCAGGTCTCTGTCTCTCTGCCTTAACTTGCTGGCAGATCAAACACCTCTTTACAAAAGCGACGACATCAGATTTCATCCTTTTCCACCAAAACTGATCACGCAGATCTTTATACATCTTTTTCCCTCCTGGGTGGATGCTCAGTCTGCTACTATGAGCTCGCTCCAAGATCCCTTTACGCAGCTTCGACGTACTCGGAACCACCCAACGGTCACCCAATCTCAAAGACCCGTCATCGGCCACTCTGAATTTCGTTGGCTGACCAAGATGTACTAAAGATAACCACCTCTGAACCTCATCATCTGACCTCTGAGCTCTCCTGATGTTCTCATAGATATCTGGCTCAGCTAACAAGGTCGATACATACACAGGTGATGCATCAATGTCAAAATCATAGCCCAGATGGCAATAGGAGGTCATCATAGCCGACAAATGGATGACGTCCTCAGCAGAACTCCTCACTTTCCGGCTCAAAGCGTCTGCTGTCAAATTGGCCTTCCCGGGATGGTACTCTATCTCGCAATCATAGTCCTTGAGTAGGTCCATCCACCTCCTCTGCCTCATGTTCAGCTCTGCCTGAGTGAATAAAAATTTGAGGCTCTTGTGATCCGTATAAATGGTAAATGAAGTACCATACAAATAATGCCTCCAAATCTTCAGGGCGAAGATGATAGCCGCCAATTCCAAGTCATGAACTGGATATCTGGTCTCATGCGGCTTCAACTGCCTCGATGCATAAGCTACCACATGCTTATCTTGCATCAGAACACACCCAAGGCCCTGAAGTGATGCGTCAGTATACAGAACAAATCTGGAGTTCTCCGTAGGGATCACTAACACTGGCGCCGTCGTCAACCGGTGCTTTAATTCCTGGAAGCTCTCCTCACAAGCTTCCGACCAAAAGAAAGGCACTCCCTTCTGGGTCAACTGTGTCAACGGCTTGGCGATCTTCGAAAAGCCCTCGACAAAGCGTCGATAATAACCGGCCAAACCCAGAAAACTCCGTATCTCCGGCACAGAAGTGGGGGCAGCCCACTCCATCACAGCCTCAATCTTCTTGGGATCTACAGATATCCCGCTGCTCGATATGACATGCCCCAGAAACACCACACTGCTCAGCCAAAATTCACACTTACTGAGCTTAGCATACAACTGATGCTCTCTGAGAATCTGGAGCACTGTCCTCAAGTGTTTCACATGCTCTTCCTCACTCGGGGAGTAAATGAGAATGTCGTCAATAAACACAATGACGAACTGATCAAGATACGGCTGAAACACTCTGTTCATCAGACTCATAAAGACTGCTGGAGCATTCGTCACGCCGAACGGCATCACTAGGAACTCATAATGTCCATATCGGGTCCGGAATGCTATCTTCTGCACATCTTCCTCTCTGACTCGAATCTGATGATATCCGGATCTCAAATCAATCTTGTTATACACCCTGGTACCTTGCAACTGATCAAACAGATCGTCGATCCTTGGAAGAGGATACTTGTTCTTCATTGTAGCCTTATTCAGTTGCCGGTAATCGATGCACAACCGCATCGAGCCGTCCTTCTTCTTCACAAAGAGAACTGGTGCGCCCCATGGCGACACGCTCGGGCGTATATATCCCTTGTCCAGGAGATCCTGCAACTGTTCTTTCAACTCTCTCAACTCAGCCGGTGCCATCCTATAAGGTGCACGAGAGATAGCGGATGTCCCTGGCAACAGCTCGATCCCAAACTCAACTTCCCTAGCCGGTGGGAATCCTGGGATCTCTTCTGGGAATACATCAGCAAACTCTGCTACCACTGGTACATCCTCAACTCTTAGTTCTTTATTCTTCCCAGACGTGTCCACGGCATAGATGAGATAACCCGTGTGGCCACGTTCCAACAACTGAGTCATCTTGATCGCTGAAATCAACGGAATCTTCGCACGAGAACCGTTGCCATAGAAGGTCCACTGACTGCCCAACTCAGGTCTGAACTTCACTGTCCTCTGCCGGCAATCTACCACTGCCCGATATCTGTTCAGAACATCAATACCCAAGATGTAGTCGAAGTCTGACATGCCCAACACAATCAAGCCTGACCTCAATTTGTTGCCCTCAAAATAAATGAGGCAGTCTGCCATAAACTGATCAGCAACGACATTTCTTCCAGTGGGTGTCGAGACCAAAAGAGGCGTGGGTAAAGAAGACGTGCGCATATGGTGTCTTTCCACAAAACCCACCGATACAAAAGAGTAGGAGGCACCTGTATCGATCAAAATAAAAGCAGGGTACGTAAATAAATGACACGTACCGGCGATCACCTCCTCTGGGGCTGCCTGGGCCTGCTCTCTAGTCAGCGCATACACCTGTCCCTGGGGCGGTCCCACTGTCTGACCTCCCGACGGTCGAGGCCCAAACTGCTGCCTCTGCTGCACAGTCCTATCATCAAACCTCGGCATGTTGCCCTGAAACTCTGACTGTCCTCCCCGGGTGGGGCAATACCGAGCGATGTGGCCCATCTTGCCACAGATATAACAGGCAGGACACTTGTTTGAAGAATGTGGCCCTCCACAATTATCGCACCTCGGCTCTCCCAGCCTATTCCCTTGTGGAGACCCTCGATTGGCCGACCAATTGCCCTTCTTGCCCTCCTGCTTCTGTCCAAAGAATTCCTTTCCACCAAATCGCGAAGATGAAGAGGCACCACGAGGTTTAAATGGCTCTCCTCGGGGCCTCAAGCTGTCATTAGTCTGCCTCTGTTGCGGTACTGGTGGTGGCATAGCACTAGAATAAGCTCTCACCCCAAGCTCGGCAAGCTCCGCCCTTGTGAGAGCATCATCAAAAGAAGTTGGGTTATTGGTGATAACCCGGTCATAGAGCTCCGGTCGCAACCCCTTCATAAAATTCCTCATCTTTGCGTGCCCATTGGTGGCAATGTGGGGAACATACCTCAGCAACGAAGAGTACCGCGTGGCATAGTCTGACACCGTCATGTTCCACTGTTTCAAACTTGTACACTCGTCCTCCTTTGTCTGTCTCGCCGCTGCGGAGAAATACCGGTTCAGAAACCGGGTCCTGAAGAGTGTCCAATCAATCACAGCACCTAGTGCTCTTAGCTCCATCACCGTGCTCCTCCACCACATTAGGGGTTTCTTAGCTAACTGGAATTCCGCCAGCCTCAGCCAAGCTGTAACAGCACAAGGAGCCGATACAAAGATCTGTTCAAGTCTTTCCAGCCACTCTTCAGCCTCTTCTCCGGACTTTGTCCCCTCAAACCGGGGCGGATGGTAAGACAGAAATTGCGTCAAACTGATCTCACCCAGGTAGTAATAACTGAGCTACGGGTTCCATGCCTATGGCCGGTGGAGGTAGAGGGTTCACTTGTCCAACACTAGCGTTCACACTACCAACATCTCCAACCTCCTCATTAGCAGCCATGCTGTAACACAAATGTTAACAACAATTCCAAAGCAATATATATGTTATGCCGTTAGATAACAGGAATGAGAATAAGTACGTTAGTATAACAGGATATACATTAATATGCACCACATGCATAAACATGCTTCAAATGTAAGCACCTAGCCAATCATGCTAAGGCTACCCTTCACTCGTTCCCGGGTTCTCTAACCACTGCTCTGATACCACTAATGTAAGGACCCTAATCCTTAAGTGCGGAATCAAGGCATAATAGAGCTAATATAAAAGATCAGAGTGTAAAAGAACGTGTTGAGTCTATGAGCTTAAGCATTACATGCCAAAAAATAAGGACTACCGATGGATTAATTATATTCCAATCAATGAATGCGTTCAACTATAGTTTTATACTACTCCTAGAGTAGATACTATCCAAAATAATCATGTCCTTCAAGTCCCAAAAGCATCCTCAACAAGCTCACCATCTCAACCCGTCTAGCCCTTCTATCATGCCAAACGTGTACCTACAAGGACAACCCCCAAACATGAGCAATAATAATCATTCATATTCAACACAATATGAAGATAAAGCGTAAATACATAATTATAATAAAACACTTCATGTTTTCCCCATGCATTTCAAACGCTTCCCGTTTGGTTGTCCCTGTACCATAACTCATGAGTATAATCAATAGTTTATTTTAAATGGTCTAAACATGTCATGACATATACCATCTCATCAATACCAAATACTGATCACCAATCCCTAGTCTGTCCATCACAATGTATTTTAATGCCCCTCGCTTATTTACATATAGGCGGCATATGATAACCTCGCTTCAATGGACATGCGGGACTCCCACCCCTCGCCTCTCATTGAGCGGCAAATATCCTTTCCTCGCCCTATATGATAACCACGCTCAAATGTGACATGCGGCGCTCCCACCCCTCGCTTCACATTTAGCGGAACCAAACCAAATAGCGGCAAGCATTAAAATCATCAAGGGATGACCACGACTCATGGGATGTGCACCAATAATCATATGCATCTATAAACATCATGCATAACATGTATTTGCATCCACAATGCAATACCACATATATACTCGCATCCACAATTCATAAACAATGAGTATATAAGATACATGTACCGTTGGGGTGCCCGTACGTCCACTACGTACTTTTTCAAAAGTGGATTTGATGTGGCTTCAGTTCCTTGGTTGCGTTGCTACCTGGGATGGTTCTACACAATCACACAACCCCATATTAGAAGCCAAATAATAGCCAAATACCAAAAATTTGACAAAATAAATCATTTTCCAAAAATCCACAGGCGGCGATCGATCGCTTCCCTCAGGCGATCGGTCGCCTCAAAATTTTCACTGCGGCGATCGATCGCGCCAAACATGGCGATCGATCGCCTATCCTTTGATTTGGCTACTGCCTCTCGGCGATCGGTCGCCTCATTTTAGGCGATCGATCGCCTAACCCGCAAAAATGCTACTGTCCCTTGGCGATCGGTCGCCTCTTTTCAGGCGATCGATCGCCTCGCACAGACATGCGATTTTCACCATTTTTGCTCCCAAAAACCTTCCAATCCATACCAACACTTAACCCAACAAACCAACAACATCAAATGCAACATAAACCACCAAAATATACTTCAAAACAAGTATAAATCCAACATATAACCAAACCCACAACAACCCAACACAAACCCATTTTAAAACCCCTTCAAAATCAACCCAAACTTAAATAAAACACAACAAAATTAACCATGAGGTATCCATACCTCTTGGGGACCTCAAATCACCCAATATACTCCACAAATCAAGATTTTTGAAAGGTTTCTCTTCACCCCAAAGCTTGAACTCGAAAATGGAGAGAAAGGGGAAGGGTTTGGGTGTTGTTTGGTAAAGGTAAAGTGAGAGTGGATGAGGTGGGGTTGGGGAATAAAAGTGTTGAGTTTAATTAAAATGCCATCCACAAATCATGGTGTATAAAACACCCCAACATGATATTTTCCAAAGCATTAAACCAAATGCACCGAAATATCAATTAAACACATGATTTCTAATTAATTGCTAACCAAGGCAAATAAATCATGCTTCCAACCATAATTCCCAACATGCCCAACATGCACCCTGAAACGCTATCCCGGGTCACTCTAACACGTGACTAAGCATTTCCACATAATAATTCCAACACATAATTAATCATATAAACTTAATTAATGCACCAGATTGCAATTAATCATTTCAGGGATATCACATAAACACTTATCAGATTTGGGTCCAAGTTTGTTGGAGATGTGACGCCTCATGTAAGCCTCACAACCCCAAATCTTCATAAAAGACATACTAGGACGCTTCTTAGTCCATATCTCATATGGTGTCTTTTCTGCTGATTTAGATGGAACACGGTTCAGTATAAATATTGTTGTTTCTAAAGCATGTCCCCAAAAGCAAGCGGAAGATCTGCATGACTCATCATTGATCGAACCATGTCCAACAAAGTTCGATTCCTCCTTTCGGATACACCATTCCATTGTGGAGTATACGGAGGAGTGAGTTGTGGGACTATCCCACACTCTTTTAGATAGTCATGAAACTCTTGGCTTAGGTATTCGCTTCCTCGATCTGATCGGAGGGTTTTGATACTTTTGCCAAGCTGGTTTTGTACTTCATTCTTGAAATCCTTGAAATTTTCAAAGGTTTCATGTTTATGTTTCATTAGGTACACATACCCATATCTACTGAAGTCATCAGTAAATGTAACGAAGTATTGAAAACCACCTCTAGCTTGTGTGCTTATTGGTCCACATACATCACTATGTATGAGACTCAATAAATCATTTGTCCTTTCAACATGCCCCTTGAAAGGAGCTTTAGTCATCTTGCTCATTAAACAAGATTCACATGTTTCATATGATTCAAAATCAAATGAATCTAACACTCCATCCTTATGAAGTTTCGATATGCGATTCTCATGTATATGGCCCAAGCTACAATGCCAGAGATAAGTTGGATTTGAATCATTATTCTTAATCCTTTTAGTATTTATGTTATAGACAGGCATATCTAGATTTAAAACATAAAGACCATTAATCAATTGTGCACTAGCATAAAACATATCATTCAAATAAATGGAGCAACACTTGTCCTTTATAATAAATGAAAAACCAATCTTGTCCAAACAAGAAATTGAAATAATGTTTCTAGTAATAGATGACACAAAATAACAGTCTTTTAAATCTAATAATAAACCAGAAGGCAAAGTTAAAGAGTAATCTCCTATAGCTAATGCAGCAACTCTTGCTCCATTTCCCACTCGGAGATCAACCTCGCCTTTCGCCAACAACCTACTCCTTTTGAGATCCTGCACATTAACACAAATGTGAGAACCACATCCAGTATCTAGTACCCATGATGAAGAAGTAGATAAATTGACTTCTATAACAAAAATACCTGAAGCGGAAGTCACACTTCCTTTTGTCTTCTTAAGATCTTCCAGATATAATTTGCAGTTCATCTGCCAATGACCGATCTCACCGCAATGGAAGCAGTTCCCTTCCTTAGCCACTCCTCCCTTTGGCTTGAGTGCAGAAGCATGAGGCTTAGACTTAACAAATACCTTCTTGTTCTTCTTAAAGCCTTTTGCTTTAGTCTTTCCCTTGCTCTTATTCACAATAAGGACATTAGTGGGCTTAGACTTCTTTGAGTTTGCTTCATATGTTCTCAACATACCAAGCAATTGCGGTAGAGTCTTTTCGATTTCAATCATATTGTAATTCAAGACAAATTGATTGTAGCTATCAGGCAACGATTGCAAGATCACGTTTGTGGCCAACTCTTGGTCCAATGGAAAACCCAGCTTTTCAAGATTCTCAATGTACCAAATCATCTTTAGTACATGAGTTCCAACAAGGCTTCCTTCTACCATTCTGCACTGGAATAACGCTCTAGAGACGTCATACCTCTCTTGTCTAGCTTGTTGTTGGTAGAGTTGCTTTAAGTGTTCGATCATATCGAACGCCTCCATTTCCTCATGTTGCTTCTGAAGCTCAGAGTTCATGGTGGCAAGCATAAGGCAACCAACATCAAGTGCGTCATTCTGATGCTTCTTGTAAGCATCCTTATCGGTTTTAGCAGCTGTTACGGCAGGTTCCGCAGCAGGTAAGGGTTCCTCTAGGACATATTGCTTTTTCTCTTGTTTGAGGACAATCCTCAAATTCCTATACCAGTCTCGGAAATTAATCCCATTCAGTTTGTCCTTCTCAAGGACAGATCGCAATGATAGTGTGCTAGTTACGTTGTTTGATGCCATGGATATCTACAATATAAATATGCAAAATAAGTTTATGATTTTAATCATTTAATAAGGTCTTATATTAAATGACACTCCCACTATTTTGTTTAAAATATCAACCCTCGTAAACTTAGTGGGTCAAGATCCATATTTCACCTAATCCTGAGTTAGCTTTGGCTAATCACCCAAGACTCGGTTATTTAGGTAGACAACACTTTGTCAATTACATCACATGTAATTCTTGGATGGTTGGATGAACAACACTTTGTTCAAATTCATCTAATGAACTATTATCCAACCCCATGCCTCTAGGTTCCCAATCCTATTGAGATAATGCTAGTTAAGTCGAACCCAATTTTTAAAATAATCATGGATATCACTTTTATCCTTTCGCACCTTACTAAGATTGTCACTGTGCTTTGCTTTGGCAAACCCTCACATGTTCAATCGAAGTCTTGACGAGTATTTTTAATTGGAATGCATCTTGATTTGACTTAATATTATAAGAGGGATTTATCGATCTCATGATTTTATTAATATTGAAAATATGTCTGGTACATATATGAATATATACATATCTACATATATGTATATCAAGCATCAATATTAAATAAAACGATAAACATGCATCTCATACATCAACATAAAATAAACGTGACATGGTTATAGCCCCAACTAATGATTTTCTCAAGCCAATGAGAAAATACTAGAAGGTCAACCTAAGGTAACTTCTCCAAGCACCTCTTTGGCTCCCTTTTGTGAATGGCCTCCTCATCCCGGCACCTTTGTCCATCTTCATTGATCTCCATCAACAAAATAAACTATATTATATAACAATTACATGATATAGAGAATTCCTTGAGTTACATTCGAGGGGAACGTAGGGGAGGGATAACATTTAGAAAAATAGAGAAGGCACGACTCGCAGACCGTATTAAATTACAAACATTCACAAAATCCTATCTAATAGGTCATAGGGCTATAACCATGCACCATGCTCAAACAAACACATAAAACATGCTATAACAATTAATGAAATAAATTCTAAACATTTTAAAATTTAATTCCAATTAAAACTGCAAAATAAAATTTTATGAAATTATCGTATGCTCGGGACATCACACGCCACGGATACTTGGCGCGCCTCAAGCCATGGATCGGTCCAAAGTTTGAAACCTTAGCCCAACCCACGGCCAAACCACGCATGTGACTAGGGTTCAAAACCCTAGCCATCTCGGCGCCGTCTTGGACCGAATGGGGCTAAGGGTTCGAAACCCTAGCCCATTCGCGTGCGGCGGCCGTCTCATGGAGCTAAGGGTTCGAAACCCTAGCCACAAGATGGCGGCGGCCGAGAGCCATGCAGCCTAGGGTTCGAAACCCTGGCCATACAGCGGCGGCTCGGCCCATGCACGAGCCAAGGGTCCGAGACCCTAGCATCATGCGGCGGCCTTGAAGGTCAAGTGAGCCAATGGCTCGGTTTTGATCACGAATTATCATATAGTTCGATCCGTCAATTATATCACATATAATATTGCGATAATTCCCACAAAATCGATTAATACATATCATATATGAATTAAACAGTTTTAAAGCATGCAAAAGATTCAAAATATGATTGAAACAATTAATCATATAAATCCGATATGAGCTTTGTACACGACTCTGATACCACTGTTAGGAATCAATCAAGCAATACACAGGGGAAAACAAAACTTGATTCCTACCACTGGACCTAACAAAGTTAACCATACCGAGATTGATTAAGAATCGTACCCTTGTAGCGTGTCTGTAGAAGAATACTCGTTGCAAAACCACGAGTCACGAACAAAGATTTGCACCTTCGTCTCTACGGTATCCACACGATCAAACGAAAGGGTGTTCAAGAACAAGTTGCTAGACTCGTTCTTAAACCAAAACTGAACTCACGATTCAAAACCGATCAACGACGGCCGTTCCTACCACCACTATTCACGGCGGCGGCGTGAAGATGGAGGATGAGAGGAGGCGGCGGCCAAGAGTGTCTAAGTTGGTGGCTATTAGGTTTGATAAAATTGATTATTACTTAATCAACCTTGTTATCATATTATATAATGCATATTAGATTTAATTAAAGGCTTTGTAAAAGCCTCATTGGCCCATACCCAATATATTACTTAAATCCATATATCTAATACTTATAATTAAGACTCTTCTTAATTAATTAATTCATCCAATGAATTATATCTCCCTTTATCGATTTAATCTTTTGTGTGACCCGATAGGATCTTGCAATGTTGGCAGCGACATAAAATCTAATTTTATGTCACAAGCAATGAGCGGTATCTAGCAACACATCAAGGCTACCCAAATTACAAGAATGTCATTGACTCGACATAACCTACGGACTGTGATAATATTAACCATGTAACTTAATCCCTTTGTCCATTGTGTTTAGATTGAACACGAGTCATGGAATAGTCATACTCATATATTCAATCTTTTATTTCTTGATCCCCAAGTAGAACTAGAATAAATGAATAAACTCGATATCACATATCGACTCATTCGAGCACGACCATGCATTTTAGTCTTACTTGACCAAGGGCCCAAACACTTCTCCTGTTATATAGGAGGGACAAATCCTTTCTTGATCAATCAACATCCCTCTACATAATTCGTGGTGTATCCAATGATTGTCTTTATAGTTTACCCTGTTATAGGTAACGCTTGACAATATCAAGATACATGACTCCTTATGTTGGGATCTCTGGTGATCTCAAGTCGCAAGGATTACATACATTATTATCACTATGAGAATTGCTTATGACGTTCATATAACTATCCATGTAGCATTCTCATGGTGGATCTGTCCAGTACATCGTTCTCTAACATGTACCCATGTGTTGATTTGATATCTCATATCTATGAACAATTCATCAATCAAAACATACTAGTCTCAATGCATTATCATTATCCTTATTCATGATAATACTTGACTAGGGACAATCTTTAAGAACAATACAATATTATTCTAAGGACATTAACTTATATATTAATTCATATTACACAGATACTCGAACAATATATAATAATGAATTGTCATTAAGAAAATCATAATACCGTGTATATCATAAACAATCATCTAATGAGTTGTCTTAGGGCATATCCCAACACGGATATAATTTTAATTTCTCAAAATGCTAAAGCTAATAATATTTTGCATCGTGCTTTAGATATGAAGGAGTACAACCGAATCTCGATGTGCTCAACCGCAAAGGAAATTTGACAAATTGCAAATTTGTCACGAGGGTACCAATCAAGTAAAGGAGACAAAGATTGATCTATTGCAACTCAAGTATGAAACCTTTGAGATGGAGTCCGGAGAAAACATTGATTCAATGTTTAGAAGGCTCACTCAAATCATAAATGAGCTTGCCCAACTTGGTGAGAAGCATCCTCCAAAGCAAATATGGAGAAGAGCCCTTAGAGCCTTACCACAAGAATGGGATGCCAAGAGGATGACTATCATCGAATCCAACAAAGGAGATAGTGTGTCATATGACCTTGATGAACTCCATGGAACCTTGGTGACCCATGAGCTTAAAGTGTCAACACGGAAGGGAATAAAGGAGGATGATAGATCCATAAGAAAGGGGATAGCCTTGGTCGGGAGGAAAGAACAATCCGATGATGAAGATGATGAAGAGATGATCTTGTTCACAAGAAAGTTCAATAAATTCTACAACAAATACAACAAGCCAAAGACCTTCGGTGCTACCAAACATGATTCTAAACAAGAGGTATCATGTTATAATTGCCAATATAAAGGTCATTATGCTAATGACTGTCCTAGGAATAAGAATGAGGATAAAGGGAAGAAGAAAGCTCTAATAGCCACATGGAGTGATAGTGACTCCGATGAAGAAGAAACAACAAACCTTTGCCTCATGGCCAAAGATGATGCAAATGACAAGGAAGAGGAAAGTGACGATGAGATACCATCTTTTGATGAATTATTAGATTCCTATCATGAGCTTATTGATGTTCTTGGCAAAACCAAGATGAGTAACAAATTACTCAAACTTGAGGTAGCCAAGAGAGATGAAGAAAACAATTCATTGAAAAATGAATTAAGTTCTTTGAAGAAATCTTTTTGCAAGTTTAGTGATAGTAGTTTAAAGATGAATGAATTGCTTGGCTTGCAACGTTGTAGCTTCGATAAAGCCGGACTAGGCTTTTCAAGCAAATCTAAAACATTTTCAAGCTTGTTGGCTAAAGCTAAGCATAATTCTCCTACTTGCACTTATTGTTGCAAGGTTAGTCATACAAAGAATAAATGTAGATTTGCTAAAATCCAATACCAACCAAACAAGATGTGGAAATGGATTCCTAAGGCATCGATGAAAGCTAACCCGCAAGGACCCAAAAATCAAATGGGTACCAAAGATCCTCCAATCAAAAATTTGTTTTGTAGGAACAAAGAAATGGAGGATGAAGGCACTAGCACCTCAAGGGAGGAAATAATCTTATGCACCACAACAGAAGAAGCGTGAGGTAAAGGACCGATGATATAAATTCATTCTTATCATCCACGGTAAATTTATTTTGAATTATAATTGTGCATTTAAAAAGAGCAATTCAAAATTTCATTGGCACAAATTAATTGTGACCAATAAATAATGAAGCTCAATATTCATTGATAGTAAAATGCATTTTCCCTTAGCATATGCACATTTAAATTGTTTTGATGCATGATTTATGCTTATCTCTTTTTGGTAAATATCTTGATGTGCCATGAATATGCAATGTGAAAATCAATGAATTATGACTAAGCATGCTCTATCTTGGATCATAGAAATATGGCCTAAGAATTTCATGTATTGTTTCTATGGCCTCAATGATTCTATTCTCATTATCTTATCAATATTTATAATGATGCTTTGAGCAATTTAATGTCTATTGGGCATAAGTGCATGAACTCTTAGTAGAACGTATGCACACTTTGCACATCTAGAATTCATTGTTGATTGCCTTAAACACATGTTTGTTTTTCCTCTCAATGATTTAATCTTATGCTTGTTATGGCTATTACATGCTTGATGAGGAACATGTGTAAATTATTAGACTATGGATATATCTCAACATATACTTGTGCTATAATTATTTGAACTTTGTGCTTTTTGATTATCACAAAAAGGGGGAGAATTTTGTGATAAACTTGAAGCTTTTTACATGCATGGTTTAAGGGGGAGAGTTATGCATGGTTTGAGGGGGAGAGCTTTTTATGCTTTACTCGGTAAAACTTGTATGTGCTATGCAATTGTTAAGGGGGAGTCTTATTTACTCACATTTCATGCATATTACATTTTCAAGTTTATCAAGTTTTGTGATCATCAAAAAGGGGGAGATTGTTGAGCCTTAAACGCATTGTTGAGTTTAATGCTTAATTTATCTCCGAATTATTTATGAGTTTTGATGATAAAAAAAACTTGTGTTTGTTATACTAATGTGTCTACTTAGTGTACAGGTTTAGTTGATTGAAAAGTGGAATGTTTGAAGAAAATCAATTGTGCAAGGTCTGGGCTGGATCGCCCCAGGCGATGCCAGCCAAGAGGGACTTTGCCCCGCACATCGACTGAAATGACGCCGAGGACAGCGCGCATGGCTTGATCGCCTGAGGCGATGGCTTGATCGCCTGAGGCGATGCCTGGAACGCTTGAGGCGATAAAGTGATCGCTTGAGGCGATGAATATTTTTGAGCAACCGAAGCTACGGCATTGATTTTTGGTATGGATCGCCGGAGGCGATCAGGACTTCGCCTGAGGCGATCTGAGAAGTTTGGTGACCGTTGTGGCGCGGCGATGGTGATCACCCGAGGCGGTGTCCGAGGCGATCTTGAAGTGATTCAAGCCTTAAGTGTAGCAACGGCTAGTAGGAGCCTTGTGGGCCTTCTACACGATAAATATGGATGTTTTGGAGCATTTTGAAGACAATAAGCAAGTCTATAAACTACAAGAAAGCTTTGCTCATTCAAATTTATTCTAGCATTACAAACTTCATACATTTGTGTTGTATTGGAGTTTGTAATTTATTTCTTGTGTGAAGAGCATGTGTTCTTCGTGTCGTTACACCGTGAAGGTGATATTTGATTTATTGTAAGGTCCTCCAACACCGACGCAAGTTGGAAATTATATAAGTCATCAACAAGTGAAGTTGGTGCAAGTGTGTGGCTATCCTTGGAGCCCTTAAGGCCAAGAAGACTCGTGAAGAGTGTGGGTAACTCGGGAAGAGTTTTGTATGGCTATCCTTGGAGCCCTTAAGACCAAGAAGACTCGTGAAGAGTGTGGTGCTCGTGAAGAGCTGGTTACTCGGGAAGAGTGTGTTGTAGCTAACTTGGAGCCCTTAAGGCCAAGATCAAGATTGTTCTAGTGGAACCTCGGTTAAACGTTTTCTAACCGGGAAGAGGAGACGTAGGCGATTCATCGCTGAACTTCTATAACAAATTCTCGTGTTCTTTATTGCTTTATTTATATTATGCATTTATTTATTTCTTCTTTTTGTTTATTTGTCGATATGACTTGAATTCTTCCGCAGCGCAAACTCGACATTTTGCAAATTCATTTTAAAACGCTAAAGTAGCCAATGAACCTCATTCACCCCCCCCCCCCCCCCCCCCCCCCTTCGGTTCCAACACCTTAGCCTCCTTTGACAGGTGCGTTCGATCTCAGGATCAAGAGGCTCAAGTGTAGGCTTGCACTCCTTAGCATGCACCAAGAGATAACAACCTACAACAATCACCAAAAAGAACACAAACTGTAGAAGAGTAGAGAGAATGGGAAAAAAATCAAAAAATAAGTTACATAAATGACTAAACTACAGTCAACTAACCTCGTTTGATATTATTAAAACTAGTCCCCGGCAGCGGCACCAAAAACTTGACCACTATTATTTTAAACAATAATTTTTTAGTGTAGCGATTGTGTACCGGAAGTGCACGATGTCAAGTTTTAGTATAATGATATGACTAGTACGGATTGTCGATCCCACGAGGACTAGGAAATAATTACCAAACTCCACTAGTTTAACTATATTTAGCCTACGCTAGCTAGTTATGATTAATTAACTAAATTTACTATTAACTCAATAATCAACCCAACAAGCAAGAACAAAGAAAATTAGAATCAATAGAGACAATTATCAAGACTTTCGATTCACACATGCAATCCCCCACAATTCGCCAATAGTTAAGAATTAAGTTCAAACGTTCTAAGGTGACGAGTTTTCCTAAAACACTTGTTATACCTTGGTCCGGTTACAACGAGTTTAATACTAAGATACAACAAGGCAATGATCATGCACTTATTTAACACTCAATATTGTATGTCGATTTATGAAAACTTCTAGCTTTCGATTACTATATATCTATAACTATCACACGTGTATTTGACTTCATCTCTCTATATCAGTCTGAAATCCACAGTTTACTTTACTATATCGTATCACAATCTCCTATGGTCAATTCAATTGCAATAAATAATCAATCAAGGATATTAATCCATTGAAAGCATGAACACAACAAATTAAACTCAAAGAACTTGTAAGAATCAATCAAAACTTAATTAAAATTGTGGGTTCAAAACATGGGATCTCCTAAGTCTTGACAACAAAACTTAGCCTAGAAACATATTCAAAATCAAATGCAAAATTGTGTTTTTCAACATCAAAAGCATAAAGAAATCAAATAGAAACAAACAAAGTTTAGAAATACGGAAATAACAGGCTTTGACTCCTTGCGTTGCTTCGTCGTCCCGTCTCTTCCGATGCATCTCCTCTTCAATGGTTATGGTGTATGGATTGTTGGGGATGAAGGAGAGTGATGGTGGCTGAGTTTGTAGGGTAAATTATGAGCCAAGAGTCCCTCAATTTCGTCTGAAATCTTCTATATATTGTGTTGGAGGAGTCTTCAATTCTTTGGACACAAAATAGCTTGATATGGAAATAAATCTCGATTTTTTCGGGTTTGGCGATCGATCGCCGTCAGTTGCCGATCGATCGGCAAAACATTCTGTTTTGATTTTTCAAAATTTTCGATGCGGCGATCGATCGCTGATATTTACCGATCGATCACGAATGTGCACTGTTTTGTGGCGATCGATCGCCTGATATTACCGATCGATTGCTGCAACTTATTTTCAACATTTTGCACTTGCGTCCCTCCTTTTCCGTGTATGCTTGGTTTGGTCTTTTTTCATCATTTTAAGCATATTTCCTCCACTTTTATGCATTTGAACCTAGATTCCTGAAATATATAAATATATACCAAAAAGCGTAATATTTTCCAAGAATCACTACAAAAACGCCCCTAATCTTATATCAAATCAAGTATAAAAATTACACTTATCAGATTCACAATAAGCTATATCTTTAATCAACAAGATATCGGCATCATCATCAAATAAGAAGAACCACAAATGAATATCAATACTCGTACGTCAACACGTACCTGTTGGGTAATACAAAAGATATAAAATCAGGCGTCAATATTTAACCGCCTCTCTGTCCTGTCCCCTTTGATGATGCAAAGAGATCCAACTTCAAGTAAAAGACTAGTTTCCAAGATGATTATTCAAGCTGAAAGTTCAAGAGCACAAGGGACACTTGAGAGGAGTGTGTAGAGATTTACTAGGTGAGTTATGGTGAAGTGTGAGTTTGAATCTGATTTATAGTGGTATATATCCTCCAAATCAAATTCAAATGCAATTCCTCTCAAATTCATGTTAAATGCATGGCAAAGTAGTATCCAACTATGTGTAACTCATGCTCCTCCTACACACCTCATGCATATGAAGTCTCTTGTCAAATATGACACAAGACATACACAAACATTTCAAATAAATACATAAAGATATGTATATGTTTTCAACTCAACATATGTCATATGTTTATCATACTCGGTTTAACTCAAATTCGAGTGCATATCAGACCGTATTTATCACATAATTAAGCCAATCATATAAAACATGTATAAGTCATATCGAGGCATTACATTTCTCCCATACTAATTGAATTTCGTCCTCGAAATTTACTATACATAGCATGACTGCAATAACACGAACATATACTCAAATGTATGTTTAACATAGCAAAACTTGCAGTCATATGAATGCTTACTAGCAGCATAAGCAACAATATAAAAACATACCAGAGAATAACTCAGGATACTGCTGCAACATATGTTGCTTCATCTCCCACATTGCCTCCTCGAAATTTAATAGGCAACACAATCGCCACAAAACCCACATACACATTATTTATGCATATATATCCTTCAAGACATCAACTTACCAGCCTTGCAATTAGAATATCAAAATTAAATATATATAAAAAACAAGCTCCAGAAATTTGTGCATCATGTACTTACTCTGTCATACACATCGGCTTTTCAACATTGTCATTATCACACTAACTTGATCTCATAAGGACCACTATACTTAGTAACTGACTATCTACACCCGTCAAGATCCAAACTGATCGTGTCATACACAGATACTACATCTATATCTCCCAGCATATTATAAGCCATACGTCTGTCACAAAACCACAGGACATATACCAATCACTGAAAGTGGCAAACCCAACAGTAAGCCAGTGTATTAACATATAGTACTACAACCGATGGTCCATATATCTGAACGTTTTCTCATAGAGTTTCATACATGTTCTTCTTTAACCAAAGTGAACAATCTATCAAACTGAACTAGACCCTTTCACAAAACAGTGTGCCATACTGCATGACCACAACAAGGAATAGACATGAGATTGTCACTGTGTAGATATATATCAACTCCCAGTTCTCATACAATCCTACTCAACAACAGTCCAAGACAAGCATGAGTGATCTTCGTGACCATACACCACCATCGTACATAGTGTCATTGATATGTCACAACTTAACAAGGTCATTGCATTTGACTGTTGTACACATGTACTCAACATGTTACGCAAACCATTTCATCCATACACGGTATCACGCTATAGATATGTCATCAATAACACAACAACTTCGAGGATTGCACCCTCACACCAAGCTCGTATATGAAGAGATTCGCCTCAACCACTTGATCTTATCAAAGACAAGTAATTCATTACTTTCACACTAATATCTCATCAAATCAGATGTGTACCAAGCTATCACTGCTATAACATCTCACCACTTTGCGATATACAATGCCATTACACAATGTGTTAAACGAAACATTTCCATCTATCGCCGTATGACAAACCTGCATACAGTTCTACATCTCCAATTCCATAACAACTAATGGAATTAAGAGAGAAAGTACATCGGTTGCTAACTAAATCGAGCAACCCTCAACAATCAGACAACATAAAAACTCAAAGGTCATCTCTCTGTGATTCATGGATTCAAACACAATGATCACTCTTCCATAATATTTCTCCACACTTGCATAATTAGAGATCACATGTACCAAAAAAACCAAACCTCCCTTTGCATCAGCTATGCCCTCGAGACTACCATTCTCGAGGTTTCACACGCGTCTTACAAAAGATTCATCATCTATCATCACTACCCACAAATCAACAAGCATACACATGCGGGCCACATTCAGCTTAACAGCTGAAAACAAAACACATTGGTACTACACGCATACTCAACTGGATATCTCCAACAAGGCTTGCACGTCTCAAACAAGACTGTAACTCTATACAGAAGACAAATCAACACCAACCACAACAACGCAACACATCTGCATGAACTATTCGAAACAGGAATTTCAATGCTTCATCATCATGCATATACAACTTTCATACCCGAACCCTTGTTCGAAGAATCAAAGTATATGCCTATCCAACTATATCCTTAAACCAAGATATATAACACAACCTCATGATAGTGCATTCATGCCACTATCACTATCAAACCATTTGCACATCTGTCTATGTAATGGAGATAACTTCCAACGATGCTTTCCCGAAATCAGTAGTATGCCAAACGAGAGATGTCTTCCCATACCCTCTCACGGTGAATCCTCTCAATGCCTCTAACACAAATGCCAGAGTTGCCATAGTCACACTCAAAGCGGTTACTGCACTAGTCACATGAAATCAATCATATACTGGCTCCACGCCAGATATCATTTCTAAATCACAACTCAACAGTATAGTGTGATCAGACCAACTCTGGTCCACAATTCTTATTACAAACACTAGTACATCCTCAGTGTACAATCAACCCAACGGAGATCAGAATCCACATCACAAACTCTCATATAAATGACATTCGCAATCAGACTCGTGAACGTCTACTACTCGTCAAGTACAATATACGTTGGTCGTACCAACAACACTGTTGTTAAGAAGACAATTGGGCAATGTATACATACATATAAACACTTGCTTGAGAAAGCTCTCACCTCAAGGACAAACGTGGTATAGTGTCCAATAAGCTTTTAGTGTCACATCATACATTTCATCATACTCGGTACTCACATTACGTAGAATGGTTACAACAAGCCCACTCTCTTACCATACTACGTTCTCACCTGACGAATACTCCTTATTTACAACATCATCACCACCAACATGTGCGACAGTCAAGGACAATATAACAGTCCACACACTGTCCCATTCTACGACTACACAGACTTTTCCTGATTCCCATCATGATGGCATTCTTCCCATCATGAAGTCCGTATGAGAATACAACCATAAGAGATAAGAAAGCATCCTTTTCCCTGCCAGATACAAATAGTCACACTTCCATATACATATAATCACATATGCCAAAGTCGTCCCATTACATCTCAATCATCACTCCTGCGCATTGAGTGACATGTTTATTCGTATAACATGTGATTATCTATGTTCTTCCCGAAATCGCTATCTACATGCAATGTCCATACCAATCAGCTCAATACATAGACCATACAACATACTACTCAGCACACATATATGCGGTCCACAGAACCAGATGTTATTACTAGACATCTCGCAAGCAAACGTACTCGACGTAGTACTTTCGTGTCATTCGAGACACACAATTATATGCCAATCCATGACATGTCTTTCACATACTACATCTCATCACACATCATAACGGTGGTATCGGTACCCATCACCTGTCATACGATAGTCAGTACATACTAACCTGGCAGCACAAAGTGCCCAGTGTACGTCGTCATTGAAATCTTATGCAGTGTATATTGTCTCCACATGTACCAGCTCGGCTCTCATCACCATATTCACAAACTGACAGAGGGGTAATCATAATAACCCTAACATATAACCGATGCCTCAATCCCCTCACACACATAGTTCAACAAGAACGAAAACTGAACAAAACAACCTCACATCCATTTTCATATTCTATTTCATAATCAGAAACTCATCTACGTATAGCTGTCTGATAACAACAGAACAATTAGTGATTCAGAATCACAATCCGACGACATCCATTCCACCATCAGTCACCATTCACAGTCTCAATCACATTGTCTTTGCACATGGAGCTGACACCAAGATCTGGTCACCATGCTCCAACCACTCCTCAACTCCTCAGATTCAGTCCCTTCATATTGGAACACCTGGAGTTCACAAATTGAATGACTGGCAAGTCCCCAGATAAGCATATATGTGAGGGCCCGATCCTAATGTGGTGTTTAATTAACACATAATGATTAATTTGCGTAAACAACGGAAGATTTATTTCAAATGTCTTGTCAAACGGCCCTAAAATTTTTTTGCTTTTAGGTGATACATATATACTGATACTGAAAATATATAATTCCAGTTTCCAATTTAACATGTTGATCATAACATAATTACCAAGTATAAATCAACTGGTAGTAGCATAATTAAAATACAAATACTCGGGGCATACCCCGGTAAATTTAAAACATAAGTCAAAATACTCTAACAACTACTGTGACTCAAAACATAAAACATAAACCTGAGCTCGCTCTCAAGGAGCTCTGGTATTCACCGATGCTTCACCTCGAGCATCCGCAATACGTCCACATGTACCACCTGTCATGCTCATACAACAAAGACATGACAGGCCCCACTATGGGGGTCAGAACCCAGTACGAGAAATAAATAGATCACGTCAAGAATGACAAAGTATTATGCAATGCATACCATGTATGAATGCGATGTATGAATGGGTAAAAAGAATCGAATCTCAGGATACCAAATATCGGAGTCCAAAGGAAGGTATCATCAAATCATCAAAGCTCAAGCAGAGGGTGACAGTATACGTACATTGCGCTAGGAAAACTCATCCTATGTACGTTACTGCATCCAGCCCTCGTGTCTAGGTCCGGTCGCACCTGTACTGCCTGTCATCGCCATGCTCGTCGTACCCGACACTCAGAGTAAGTCAACTCAATCATAATCATGGATATCAAAGGAATGATAGATCAATATGATATGCCCATGTATCATTTATGCATCAAATGACATATGCAACTCAATATATCATGAAAGCTCATGTGAAAGTATATACAAATCTTGTAATTTCACATATCATGTAATCCAAAACATTCATCATGTCATATAGTCACATAAGAATCATATAGTGACAAATAAGTCGTATAAATCAAATAATGACATATAAGGCCATACATTAGCATCATTACACGTCTTTGTCAGACGTCATGATAAAACTCATTTCAACGTACCTCAAACCGTTAGCTAATTACCAAGTGATCCTCGACTCAATCTTAGGATTATAAACCTGGCCATAACAGTTCCAAATACAACATAATGTCACATACTAGCCTTAAACATATCAAAATAAAACTCAAACTTAGACCCAAAACCAATTCTCTAAATTTCAGCCTGCGCAACCGTAGAGATCGGCTCATAACTTGTTCGATACTTAATAAAATCACATGGGTCCAATTTATTTTCAAAGCTAACTCAAAAATGAACATTTCATCAGTTCAACGCATCTTCAAATTCGTTCATTTAGCCTAGGTAAAATGGCCAAGAACAATCTGCTGGAAAAACAGGACAATTCACCAAATTCCAGCCTGACCCATTTTTGTATAAAATTCGTAATAAATTCATATGATGTCCAAATGACTTGAGGATAGTTGTAAAATCACGAAAACCCAAAGTACTACAGTTCATATTTGAAGTCCAGAAGCTAGTTCGCTCATCTAGAGACACATGCAAAGCAAAGTATGCCAGATTTAAAAATACTCATATTCTGTTTTGACAGAGTGAGCGGTTCTAGGGAAAATTGCATATCTTACACACGGAAACTCCAAATCATGTGAGGCCAGTTTCTAATGCAATATAACACAAAGTTTTACAACTTTTATTCAGACACCAAGGTCAAAATCGTAGCATATTTTTCCCAGATTTACCAAGAACACACTGTATGTGCAACCCGCCTACATGCATGTTCCAGATTGTGCACCTTGTGGTAAAAACATCATAACTCATTCATTTTAAGTCCAAATCGTCTCAAATATTAACCACAGGACGAAAACACATATATCTACAACTTTTGTTTGAGGCCTAAAGTCAGATTCGGAAGTTAAGAAAATCGAAAATACAGAACAATCTACTGCATGCAACATCAAATTTGTGCAGATTCTGTTTTAATAAAAAGACACCAACATTTTTGTGGTTCTTCCAATAATTTCGACCCAAAATCCATAAAATCCAACTAAAAATAAATAAGAACAAGTCCATACCCTTGAAGACCCAAAAGTTTCACAATGAATCCACTCTCCAAGCTCCTAGCCTTCAAATTCTTGAAGGAAAATGGGTTTTCTCCTTCCAAGCTTGCTAGAACTCCAAATGCATGGAGGTTTTCTCTCAAATTTCTCTCAAATTTGGGAGTGGGTTTCGAAAATTGTAAGGTATTAATCTGATACAAATGGAGGAGGAGAATGTATTTATAATGGTAGAAGATGAGATAGTGGGTGTTGGTTTCTAAGCCACCAAAAGTAATTTTTTAATCAATTTCTTATCCCACCATGTCCATGTGTCCCAAGATGGTGTTTTATCATCTTTTAATGTAGGTGAATGGCTGAAAATTATATACCATTTGGTATAATTTTGATGTATTTTAACTTGGTTAAAAATAAGGTGTTGTGATCCGGAACACCTCAATTCGAATTCTTCGCTTTTAATCATCCGGGTTTGCTTAATCATTAATAAACCAGATTAATCAAAATTAATTAGCAATGGGGCCTTACAATATCTATTCCCCCTGGCCCTTGGCCCACTGGAAATGATAGTACACAAATGGGATTCACAACCACAGTTACACTCACAACATCCTCTCTAACATTCTTGGGGATTCATAACAAGTCGTACCACCATAGTGCAAAACCAGGGTTAACAACAATATAGATAGAAACAGATAAATCATGTTAACATAACATCATATATGACATTAAGGATATAACATGATGTCAAGTGACTAGGCATCTCCCTAATTCACTTATTCTACCATTGTTCACCCAGTTCTCGGACCACTGCTCTGATACCACCAATATGGGCCTCGTCATCTTAATCCTTACTCTTATGTTCAATTAAGTAAATCATACGTTACTTGTCAGGATTAAGATCCTACCACTACTGATCAAGATTTTTCACTATGTCTTTCACTTACATTATTCATATACATCACATCTTGTATATCATTTACATATCACAAAACATCCAATCTCGATCAGTACAACTTCTAGCAGCAGAAGGTAGACTCACAATCCCGACTTTCCCCAGCTATGAGTCCCTACAGAACAATCATACAACACATGAGTATATATATATATGATGTTCGCAATTCAACATTAATATAATGCATAATTACTATATAAACAACTTCATGTAATTCATGAATTTGTAATACTCCTTTCTGGTTGTTCCTATACATACCCCCTGTACATATTTCAAAACAAATATACACACCAAATATGTCATCACATAATTCATTCAATATCATGTTATAACGGGACTGCTCTGATATGCCTCTCAGCTTAATATGTCAGTGGCTCAGCCTTCACGTCTCATATTAGCAGCACATATCATATTTCTGTCCTCACACGTCAAGCATATGCTCAACAAGAACATACCTCTCATGTCATCAACTAGATGCCTCATATCAATAGAACAGCCAAAACATATGCCCAACAATGACATACCTCTCACTTGGCATCAACGATATTATCATCATAGCCAAAGCATATGCCCAACAATGGGATACCTCTCACATGGCATCAACGATATTATCATCATACAATATCAATATACATATGCCTCAACGGCATCGTTCTTCACAACACCAATCACATATGAGATTCACAATAAGCTATATCTTAATCAACAAGATATCAGCATCATATCATCAAATAAGAAGAACCACAAATGAATATAAATACTCGTACGTCAACACGTACCTGATTTATGGTGGTATATATCCTCCAAATCAAATTCAAATGCAATTCCTCTCAAATTCATGTTAAATGCATGGCAAAGTAGTATCCAACTATGTGTAACTCATGCTCCTCCTACACACCTCATGCATATAGAGTCTCTTGTCCAATATGACACAAGACATACACCAAAATTTCAAATCAATACATAAAGATATGTCTATGTTCTCAACTCAACATATGTCATATGTTTATCATACTCGGTTTAACTCGAACTCAAGCTCATATCAGGCCGTAATTATCACATAATTACGCCATAATCATATAGAACATGTATAAGTCATATCGAGGTATTACACGATGTGTGCTATATTTTCTTGAACGACTGAAGAATGCGGAACGAATTATCCAGAATAATCAAGATTGGCCGGATTATGTCTTTGAAAAGTATGCTCCTGCTGACCATCATTGCATTCACCATGATGTTCGGATGTTCGATCGAAGATAATTAATAGCTTTGTAATCACTAGGGAGCAAACATGATGTGACGGCAATACTCACGTTGTCAACCTTAAAGTAGGGGAATGCTCTTGCGGAAAATGGAAACAATTCTGCATACCATGTGCTTTAAGTTATTCCACAACTTCACTATGCGTAAGTCCAAACGGGTAGGTCATGATCGAACAACACGTATCCAAAATGAGATGGATTGGCCAGAAGCCCGAGCAAGACGACAGATGGGCTCAACTTCGTCGCAAAATCAGTAAATTTTGTAATGTTGGAGTTATGAAAAAATAATAATTTCCATGTTGATCGTTGTAAAATATTATGAAATATCATTGTAATATGTTATGTTACTATTTTTTACGTTGTTGATGATATGTTATTATAATGTGCTATATGGTAACATAATATAAACACACAAACAAACTGATGTAACATAACTCATAAATATTTACAACATAAATGATAACTTCAACGATGACGAAATAAACTTACTCCAGTATCACAACGAGGAGGATTTGTCTGCCTTCGAACTCTTCATTGTTCAACAACTTCTTCGCCCCTTTCTCTTGCCACATGTGTGTTGCCAGGCTGCTGAATTGGCGTTAATTGAGAGAATACAATTGGCGAGACATCAAAAGGTGAAGTCATAGACACATATGTTGCAATGCCCAAGATTTACATTTATATCCACGTTGCTGAAGTGGGCTTGTGTGGAGATGGGATATGGCGTGAATGGAGACATATCATATGATTGTGGAGGCACAGAGAAATAATAGTCTGTAGACATATTTCGCTCAAACGACGTAGATGGACTTGCAAATCTGTCTAGATATGTGTGGATGTACCTGTGAAATCTGTCGGAAGATGTGTAGATTATGTGCCTGTATGGAACCTACGTCTATCAATAGACTGTACTTCATCGTATGACGGAAAGTTTATGTCTCATCGTTCACGAGCCACTCACACCACATTGTCGAACATACTCCTGTGTTGCCTCATCGACTCTGTCGTAATAGGTTCTCCATCATCGAGATGTCGGTCATACTTGTAGTTAACTGCTCCATCTGCTCAATCTGCAAAGTCCAAAAGTACATATACATTTATACATCTAAGCACAATTATAAAAACAAAATTTCACTAAATTAACGTACCACGTGCTGCCATGTCGGGCCATCACCATGTTGATATCCTGTCGGTATAAAATATTGTTGATGACCAATGTAACTACGTGTGACTTATTCATACCACTCACTGTATCCGACAACAACGTAGTAACCACCATCAGTAAATCGTAGTCTGTTCGCACATAGATTATTTGCCCTTCCCCAACGAAGTATGTATGCAATATGCTGAGTGCTCCAGTCTTTGTTGACGTTCCCCCTTCGACCAACATTATGCAATATATCATCCCCCGATTGTGGATCTTCTGGGATGTCTTGTAGCCTAGCAAATTGTCAAAGTACTGTATCAGAGCATTGCATCTCAACTATGTCAAAGAAAATCAAAGGACCCTTATATGTCCCTAACTGGGTAATTCCTTCAGTGTACTCATCAGGGTACAACTGTCATTTAAACTACAACACAACATTGCTTTTAAAAATATAAAAAGAATGTATTTTGTATAAACTAATTTAATAGCATGCTTACTTGAGCTACTAGCTGCTCATCGAGGATGCCCCTGATGATGCGTATGGAGAGGCTCTTAGTTTCTGTAAATTTTAAATAACATGACCACCTGTAAAATCACAATTTCAAATCAATAAATATTGTGAATCATATTCAAATAAATGATTAAATGCATTAACACATTAAATCAATTACAAAACAATGCATATTTGTATTACCTTACACCATATGGAGCAGAAGGTAACACATTCTCTATGTCAATTGTTATTTGCCCAATATCAGATCTTTGGTTACCCAATTGAGGAGTCGGACTTGGGATTTGTGACCATGCCCAAATCTAATTTATTGTAGTGACATCAATAATACTAGTTAGATTGACAAGAAACATTTTTTAATTATTATAACAAACAAACATATTGTTTACATGTACGAGTTGCAATGCACCGCCTATCACCTTTTTCCCTCTCTCTGATGCAGTGCACAACTCACGATACAAGTATGTCAACACAGCTTTGATATCTGAAAATTATTATGTTAATCCCGGAGTGATTATGATCTTTAATGGATTTTAATTGGGGGTAATTATGAGATAATTACGGTGTCGAGACTCCCGAGGATTTGCTGATATCGGGGTTGTTGGGTCCAAGGGTTGAGATTTATGCTCATTGAGGTGTTAAACCTTAGAATTGTAGTGGTAGTATGACTTGGAGTCTGGGGAGCTTTGAATTGAGGTTTGTGATGTAATTAGTGAGTGAGAGATAATTATTTAACACATACGACACATCTGTATCCAACTGCATTTCAGACGCTTACAATACATGACTCTGATCTGGCTCATATTTCCTCAACAGCGAAACATGAAATACATCGTGGATACTACTCAATGATTGTGGTAATGCCAATCTATATGCCAACGTATCAATACGTTGCAACACCTCATGTGGACCAACATATCGTGGTGACAATTTTCAACGCATACCAAATCGTACTACACCTCGAAAAGGTGAGATTTTCAAGAATACTATGTCACCAACTTGGTATTCAAGCGGTCTACGTCGCTTATTCGCATAAGCGGCTTGTCTATCTTAAGTAGCTTTTAATTTTAATCTGATCAGCGTTACTTTTTCTTCCATTTCACATATCATATCCGGTCCACTTATCGAAGACTGATCAACATCATCCCAATACAATGGCGATCTACATCGTCGCCCATACAGTGCCTCAAATGGTACCATCTGTATACTAGTCTGATAACTATTATTGTATGAGAACTCAACTAATAGCAACGACTCTTGCCAAGAGTTATCAAACTCCACATGCACGTAACATGTTCTCAAGCGTCTATATCGTGCGCTCTGTCTGTACATCTGTCTGAGGATGATAAGCAGTACTCAATCATACTCCAGTCCCCATTGCCGACTGTAGCCCTTCCCATAAATGAGAAGCAAACCTTGATCTCGGTCCGACACAATTGAAACTGGTATTCCATGTAGTCTCACTACCTTTTGAATATATAACTGAGTCATTCTCAAGTAGGTAAACGTCATACTATATGGTATGAAGTGAGCTATTTTTGTTAGTCTGTCAACTACCACCCAAATCGCATCAAAACCAGAAGTCGTCCTTGGCAAATGGGTCACAAAATCCATCGTGATATGTTCCCATTTCCATTGAAGAATCTCTAAACTCATCAATTCACCCCCGATCTCTGTCTCTCTGCTTTCACTTGTTGACAAATAAGACATCTCTTCACAAACTCAAGTACATCCTTTTTCATACGTTTCCACCAGAATTATGACCGCAAATCTTTGTACATTTTTGTTCCGCCGGGATGTAGACTATATCTACTACAATGAGCACGTTATAGTAGTTCTTGGCATAGCCCCAATGTAGCAGGCACTAACCAACACTGTCCATATTTCAAACTCCCGTTCACTATGATAAAAGAAGATGTATGCCCTTGACTTATTATCTCTTTCCAGTGTTTTACTTCATCATCAATGGTTTGTGTCGTTCTAATCTTCTCAAAGATATCGGGTTCAACCAACAATGTTGATTCCCTTACTGGCACTGTCACTGCATCAAACTCATACCTTAATGTACAACAAGACGCATTATAGCCAACAACTGAATCATATCATTGGCATTATTGTGTAGCTTTCGACTCAAAGGCATCAGCTGTTAAATTGGCTTTTCCTGGATGATATTCGATCTCACAATCATAATCTTTCAAGAGATACATCCATCTCCTTTGCCTCATGTTCAACTCTGTCTGAGTGAACAAAAACTTCAAACTTTTATGATCAGTGTATATGGTAAATGACGTACCATATAAATAGTGTCGCCATATTTTCAACGCAAAGACTATAGCTGCCAACTCCAGATCATGCACTGGATATTTCATTTTGTGTGGCTTCAATTGTCTTGATGCATAAGCCACGACATGTTTATCCTGCATCAATACACAACCCAAACCAAGTAATGATGCATCAGTATAAAGAGCAAACCTGTCATGCTCGGATGGAAAAATCAACACCGAAGCAGTGGTCAACCGGTGTTTCAATTCCTGAAAGCTATGCTCACAAGCATTTGACAAAATAAATGGCACTCCTTTCTGTGTCAGCTGTGTTAATGGTTTAGCATTCTTAGAAAAACCTTCAACAAACTGTTTGTAGTATCCTGTCAAACCCAAGAAACTACGAATCTCGGGCACAGAAGTAGGTGCTGACAAATTCAGTACCACTTCAATCTTCTTCGGATCCACAGATACCATCTTTGGAGATCACATGTCCTAAAAATACTACACTATTCAACCAAAACTCACACTTGCTGAGCTTGGCGTATAAGTGATGTGTTCTCAAAAGTTGCAATACTATATGCAAATGTTGGACATGCTCTGCTTCACTCCGAGAATAGATCAGTATATAATCGATAAACACAATGACAAATTGATCAAGGTACTCCTGAAAACGCGATTCATCAAACTCATGAAAACAGCTGGAACATTCGTCACACCAAATGGCATAACCAGAACTCATAATGTCCATACCTAGTTCTGAATGATGTCTTTTGTACATCTCCTTCCCTCACACGGATTTGATGATATCCAGATCTCAAATCAATCTTAGAAGAGATCATCGATCCCTGCAACTGATCAAACAAATCATCAATACGGGGAAGAGGATATTTATTCTTAAACGTTACCATGTTCAACTTTCTGTAGTCAATGCATGGTCGCACCGAGCCATCCTTTTTCTTAACAAACAACACTGGAGCATCCAAGGCGATACACTATGTCGTATGTATCCCTTGTCAAATAAATCTTGCAACTGAGTTTTCAACTCTCTCAGTACAGTTGGTGCCATGTGATATGGTGCTCGGGAAATTGCAGAGGTACCAGATATCAATTCAATGCCAAATTCCACCTCACGACTTGGTGAAAATCAAGGAATCTCATCTGGAAATACATCTACGTATTCTGCAACCACGGGTATATCATATACTCTTCTTTCCACTTTCTTTTATTCTATATCAATCGCATATATCAAATATCATGTGTGTCCATGTTCTAACAGACGTGACATTCGGATTGCAGATATCAACGGAATCTTTGCACGAGATCCATGTCCATAGAAGATCCATTGGTTTCCAGTATCACACTGAAACCGAACTGTCTTCTGACAACAATCCACAATAATGTGATATTTAGTCAACATATCGATTCCCAGAAGACAGTCAAAATCAGTCATAGCTAACACAATCAAATATGCATGTATTCCATAGTCATCTTCAAACCGAATAGAGCAAGTATACACAATCTGACAAGTCATCACAGTAGTTCACATGGGTGTTGAGGCATACAGAGGCATCAACAGTGGAGACGAGCATATATGATACCGCTCAACAAACGTTTGTGCAATAAATGAATGTGACGCACCAGTATCAATTAATATAAAAGATGGATAAGTCAATAAATAACACTTACCCGCTATCACATCATCAGGAGCTGCCTCTGCTTGCTCCTTGTTTAGTGCATAGACTTGAACTTGGGGACGGCACTGCTCTCTGTCCCCCACCAGCCCGAGGTAAAAATTGTGGTCTTTGTTGTACTATACTTTCTAATAACTCTGGCATGTTGTCCTCCAGCTTGAGGACAATCACGCATCATGTGTCCTGGCCTTCCACAACCATAACAAACTGGACCCTCAATATGTGGACAATCGCTTCTAAAGTGTGGTCCACCATAATTAAAACATTTTAGCCCTCTACTACTGCTACTACTACTACTGCCTTGGTACTGTCCTTTGGCACCTCGTTCGCCTCCTTTACAAATATTAAATTTCCTACCACTAAATCTCAAGGAAGATGCACCTCCTCGTGATGATTTAAACGGATCCCCTCTGGGTCTCGTGCTGTCTGACGTAGGTTTCTGAGCTTGTCATACATCCTTATATGCCACAATTCATATCTCAGCCATCTCAGCCCTAGTCAACGCTTCCTCAAATGACGTATGGTTATTAAAAATAACCCTATCAAACAACTCAGGCTGTCTCTAATGTGGGGTCCTCGTTACTTAATCTGTTATGTATCAAAATCATTATACATATGTGAGTCAGAATTAAGTAATAACACACACTGATTAAGAGTTTTCTTAACCACTACTCTGATACCACTAATGTATAATGATTTGATACATAACAGATTAAGTAACGAGGACCCCACATTAGTGGGCTGATGTAGGTTTCTGAGCTTGTCCTACATCATTATATGCCCCAATTCCCATCTCAGCCCTAGTCAACAATTCCTCGAACGACGTAGGGTTATTAGAAATAACCCTATCAAACAACTCAGGCCGTAAACATTTTAAAAATTGTCTGATCTTGGCCTTAGTGTTTGCAGTTATATGAGGTGCATACCTCAATAAAAAAGAGTACTGCAAATCATAATTAAATACCTTCATGGTTCCTTGTTTCAGATTATTGAACTCATCTTATTTCAACTACCTAGCAGCAACAGAGAAATAGTGATCAAGAAAAGGTTTCTAAACACATCCTAGTCCAAAGTCTGCCCCTGAGCTCTTAATTCAATCAGTGTCGCCTTCCACCACATCATTGCTTTCTTGGCTAACTGAAATTCAACAATCACAACCATGCGGACTTAGCACATGGAGCAGACACAAAAATCTGTTCAACACGTTCCGACCATTCCTCAGCCTGTTCACCAGATTCAGTACCCTCAAATCGAGGTGGTTGGTAACTAAGAAACTGAGTCAGTGTCAATTTCCCAGGTAAAAATACATGTTCTACTGTCCCTTGCCCTACTGGTGGTTGTGGCACAGGCGCCAAACCAACACTAGCATTGCCACTCATGGCATCCCCAACATTACTTGAGGTAATCTGTCTGTCATTACTGCACATCAAGAGTTAACAACAACATTCAATTGTATAAAGCATGTTAGTATAACAACATATCACAGTTATCAACATGCTTTCAAGTGATTAGGCAACTCCCTAAGTCACTTCCTCTAACCTTGTTCACCCAGCTCTCGAACCATTGCTCTGATACCACTAATGTGAAGTCCTCGTTACTTAATTCCTACTCACATGTGTATAAATATTTGATACATAACGGATTAAGTAACGAGGAACTCACAAAATCTCTCGAAGATAATTAGGTAATGTTCTTCCCCTCGCTTTTATCTTCGTTTTAATAGTAGTTTTGTATAGTTCTGTTATGTGTGGTGACTGATTTGGATTTTGGGAATTTTTGGTAGAAATGTTAAACTGATGTTCTTGATGTTTTTATTGAGTTTAAATGGAGTATTTGAAGTGTTGATGGTGTTGGATTTGAGTTTGGGGGTGAAAAACACCATGAAGAAAAAAAATTCAGAAAATCGCAGGTCGCGATCGATCGCGGCGTTGACGCCGATCGATCGTGACTTATCACTGAAATTTGAAGACGATAAACAATGATGGTGATTGATCGACCGAAGTTGCCGATCGATCGCGGGAGGTCTGGCGATCGACTACGGGAACTCGGCGATCGATCGCGGAAGATTTTATCTTGGATTGGGTTTGGGTGATCGATCGCGGGGAGACGGCGACCGATCGTGGCTCATGGTCCTTTGTTTTTCAAATTTTGATAGATGTTGGGATTTTGGAATTGGGGTTTGTTTAGTAGATTTTCAGGACTATGTCTATATTTCAATGGAAATATTACATGTTAAAATACAATAGCATGAGTTGAAATTTAGTATGATGTACTATTTGTTTGAGTTAATTGATAACTCATTGAACATATAATTAATGGGATGCCTTGGGTAGTATACAGAGTTCAGTAATTGTGATTAATCATCGTGGTCGGATGATATATTTGGAGGTTGAGTACATGCTTGAGCATGTGGTTATGTGCTTATAATTGATTGTGAGTTATTAACTGTGTATAGCGAATAATTCACTGGATCTCGGGGCAAAGGCAATGATTGATTCTTGCTATTGGATTATAAGGTATGTATAACATACGAGCATAGTTAAATATATTATTGTCATTGTTAGATGATTAATATATAAATGTTGCGACGAATTAGTATGTATTGTGAGTTATGTTGGTGCCGCTATTGAGCGAGCATGGAGTTGATGCCGTCGTCGTTGAGCGAGCATTGGTCATGATATCGCCGATGTTGAGCATGCGAGAGGTTAGACTGCCGACGTTGTTGAGCGAGCGATGTGACACGATGTGATGAAATGGTGAATCATTAAATAAAATATATTTGATTTCTGTAAAGCATTATTGAATGATTTAACTATAATTGATTACGGAATTGACAGTTTGAGCATGTGAATAGTTAATCAATGTAATGATTAACTGATTTTGGAATTTGATGATTTTGGTTATTGTGAGAATATGAACAGCATGGTAGATCGCATATGATAATGGTAAAACACACATGGAGTACTTTCTGACTTTACAGCTTTAAATTATGAATAGTGGGGTTGATGATATTGTGATTGCGTTAGTGGTATGCTCACCCCGTGTGGGGGGGCTATTTCTGTTGAAACAGGTAGAACATGTACAACATTGGCTCTGGAGTTGAGTTCGAGTTGTTGACTGTGAATGCTCCTAGGGCTGAGGTACATGTACAATATTGGTATTGGGTAACGCGTTTAAATAATAGATACATATTTATTTATTCAATGCTCGCTTGTGAGCATTCTCATATGTGTATATGGTTTGTGTAAAGGTTATGAGATTTCTCTTTTCATTTATGATTGCATGCAATTAATTAAGGAGAAATGCATGATGAATTGAGAATATGAGATTGGTGCATTGTACATTGTATATTTATGCTAGTTGGATTGTATGGGAATTGAATGAGAAGATGATTAATGTCAAAAGTCATATAGTTGTCATGACAATACCCAAAAAATAGATATCTGGGTTTCTCGCATGAAGTGTGCTATCCATATTACCTACTCTCACATCCTCAGATCAACGTGAAGACTGCAATACAAAATATGTGTGTCAACTGAGTCTGGTTGTCTCATTTGATCCATCCTGAAATTATAATACAAAAATTATCAACATTAATATCAACATTACAACCACTCGCCGTCGACCGGCTGTCCACGGCCGCGGCCGCCACACGACCGCGGCCCACTGGCTGCCTCCCGGCAGTCGGCCTCGGGCACCAACCTCTTACCGTCCACATCGTCGAAAAATACACCATCAAAAAATCCACTCCCAATATATATATCAACATCATAATTTATCTAACATTAAATATAATTTATCTAACATCAAATAATAACAAAATATAACCAACTTACCTTAAATAATTAAGAAATTTGGACAGGAAACGGAAGATTTTTGAAGTTGGCGACATCAGTTAATTTAAAAAAAATATTGAATTATTTTTATAAATAATCTTAATTAGAAGGTTCAATTGTTAAAAAAAACCCTTTAGAATTGGCTCCTTCATTTATTTTCCGTCCTATTTTCCTCATTTTTGTCTTCTCATTTCTAATATAATAATACAATATATCTTAATTTAAAATGATGTGACACAAGCAAGTAAATCCAAATACACAATGTAACGTACATTTTATTATCACATTAAAGACAAATTCACCAAAAACTTATTGTGATATAAATTTTTACGAAATAAAGATATTGGGAAAGAAAAATAGATTTTTAATATAATTTTAAGTTTTTAGAATTTTTTGTACCAAATATTTAAAAAATATGCCACGATTATCACAACAAAACAAAGAAAATGTTGGTCATTTCTACCATCTTAAATACGTACAAATAATTACTAAATTTTTTTAAAAAAAATTAGTGTATTTTATATTATTTTATAGTAATATAGACTTAAAAAATTAGTATATTTTGTATTATAATAATTATGATAACATTTACAACAATTATGCATGCCCTCCGTCATAAATATTTTATTTTTTCCAAGGTACTAAAGAAAATTTAATAACTACTTTTTCTTATATTAGAAAATTTTGATTCACCCAAAAAAAAAAAACTCAATGCATTATCACTTTTATACGCTAACAACTAAAATTTTACTTGAGCTTATGAGTCTAGCACAATTGGTAAGAGCTTATTTTTATTTTGAAGAGACTTGAGTTCGAGTCCCGTAGTGTTAGTAAAAAT
Source organism: Haberlea rhodopensis (assembly GCA_907163345.1). Classification (NCBI taxonomy): domain Eukaryota; kingdom Viridiplantae; phylum Streptophyta; class Magnoliopsida; order Lamiales; family Gesneriaceae; genus Haberlea; species Haberlea rhodopensis. The sequence goes on from CAJQUN010000059.1 coordinate 2,791,956, forward strand.
ATTTAGCCCCTCCCCCTCTAAATAAAAAATAAAAATAAAAAAATAAAACTTTACTTTTATATTTAAAATTTGTCATACTTTTTTACCATGTATATATAAAATATACAAACAAAAATCTTACTTTTATTCTTATTTAAAATCAATTTCATCAACCACCACAAACAAAAGATCATTCATGGATTCAACATCATTTTTCTTTTTGTTTATAACATATGATGCACACACTCCTAAAAATCACTCGGTGTAGTGTCCGATACTTTTCGGACACCGACACTTCTCGGACACGTGTCGGACGCGCCATGTGGCGTGTCCATTATTTTATTAATAAAATAAAATCTGACACCCGTATCGGACACTCACTCAAAATCGGACACCCGTGTCGCACATGGCTGATGGGCGTGTTCAAGCTGTGTCCAACACAGAAAGGACAATTGGTGATAATTGTACAGTTTAAAAAGTTTTTGGCTAAAATGAAATTTGGAGCTCTATTTAAATGAAGTAATATACATTTGTTGTTAGTATTAGTGATACTATGATGATTAAAGTGACATACATTTATATATTATTTTGGAATTTGGTAAGAAGAATTTTGGTATTATATTTTATTTTGGCGTGTTTGTTAAACTTTATATTAATTAAGTAATATGTTTGGTGTTAGTATGAACCAGTGAGATGCATTTATTTATATGTTTCTTGAATTTGGTAAGAATATTTTTGTTAATTTTACATGGTTTTAGAATTTAAAAAATGTGAATTTCTAGTATTTGTAATATAATATGTAATATATATATATATATCCATGAGGCTTTAAGAAAGCCTTAAACCTTAATTAAATCTTATAATATAAATACAAGGTTATGATTAATTGTAAGACATACTTTATATCATCACAACCTACACCAAGTGACACACGGCCGCCTCCTCCACGCAAAGGATTGCTCTCGGCTTCTTCATAAGTCGTTGGGTATTCTTGTGCAATTTCTGGCCATTAATCGATTTGGAATCGAGTGTGTTTCTTGTTTCGGTTTAAGAACTTGTCTAGCAACTTGTTCTTAAACTATCCCTTCACCCGATTTGATCGTGTGGATACCGTTGAGGCAAAACTTGACAAGTTTTGCTAGTGACTCGAAGGAGACGTTTGAAGTGGTGCTGCTCCGAGGAATCTGCTCAAACACGCTACAAGGGCGAGACTTTCGTATATCCTTTATCCGATATGAATCCCTATGTATAGATCCGCGGTTTAGTAATCCAAAATTTTATTCCGCTGCGTTGTATGCTCTTAGGATTACTTACAACTAGAATGTCATGGAGCATGAAATTAATTTTCAAATAACATTTAGAGACCGCACCGATTTAGAATCAACTTGAAACAAATCCTTATCACCATCATCAAGTGTTACCCTACATGATATATAGAACGCGTGATATTTTCTTCATTAGCATCGATACATTCCTTGGCATTGAGGGCTATCTTCTTTACAAATCCAGTTTATCAGGACCAGTCTATTTTTGGATTCAAAATGGGAGCTATTTGATAGAATAATGATGAAAAGAATCATGGTTGTTTGACAACAATTTGGACAGCGAGCGATGTTGGACGGTGCACATGTTAAAACATGTGTTAAATTTGGACGGTGCAAACTATGGACGGTGGCGGCAAAATGAAAAATTTGTTCTTTGTTCATACTTGAATTGGCACATATAAATAGATCATCCTTGTTCATTCCATAGTATCCCAAGTCAAGCAAACAAAGAGAGTTCTTGAGTGTTTTCTTGAGAGAGTTAGAGAGATTGTTCTCTTGGTTATACTCGGGATCGGGATTGTGAGAGATCGAGTGTTTTGTAAAGACTTGTAAAGATTTCTTCATATAATAAATATTTGCAGCAGCTCCGTGGACGTAGCCTATATTGGGCGAACCATGTAAATCGATTGTGTTCTTGTTGATTATTTTATTCCGCATTATTGGTGTTTTATTCTCAATTGCTTTGGTCAATCCCCAACAACTAGTACCAGAGCAAAGTTCTTTTTTTGCTGGGTGGAGCTTTGGTGTTGTAAGATAAAGTGTTTCTGAAAATCTGTTCACTTTTTTATTCATCAATGTGTTGTATATAAGCATACAATGACAATCTATGTAAGGTAAGTAGAACCTATGTATGGAAAGACTCTATGTATGGAAAGACTAATTACAAGCTAATTTACATTGTCATCCCCCCTCAAATTGATACTGGTTTATTAAAAAGCATCAATTTGTCAAACAAGAATTAATGTCGTTGTCGAGTCATGGATTTGGTGAAGATGTCTACAAAACATGAGGTAAAGTCATAGTCTTGTTGTCTACCGCCTCGTGAATGGAATGACAATCTACTTCAATATGTTTAGTGCGCTCATGGAAGACCGGGTTAGTGGCAATTTGGATAGCACTTGTGTTGTCGCCATGAAGGGAGTGGGTTGGGTTTGTGGGAACCCAATTTCACAGAGCAAACCACGGAGACAAAGAATTTCGGAACATGCAGCAGACATAGCCCGATATTCAGATTCTGTGGAAGATTTGGAAACTCTTGCTTGTTTCTTGCTTTTCCAGGAGATTAAGGATGTACACAAAAACATGCACCATCCAGTAACTGAGCGACGAGTGTCTGCCAGCCCAATCGGCATCACTGTAAGCAATGAGATATAGTGGATTGCCGGTGGGAAAAAATAAGCCACAAGATGGTGAGCTATGTAGATATCGAATAATGCGACGGATTGCAGCGAGATGTAAATGTCGTGGAGATTGCATGAACTGGCTAACTTGTTGAACTGCGAAAGATATATCAGGCCGCGTGATGGTTAAATAATTCAAGCTTCCAACTAATTGGCGATACATAGTAAGGTCGAGAGGAGATCATCCTCGTCACGCCAATATTTCACATTGATTTCCAAAGGAGTATTTATGGAGGAAGTTTCATCAAGTTGAGCCGATGTGATAAGATCCTTAGCATATTTGTGCTGATTTAAGAAAGTGCCGGAAGAATTACTGTAGATCTCTAACCCTAAGAAATATGTAAAGGGGCCAAGATCCTTCATATGGAAAGAGGCATGAAGATGCTGTTGTAGTCGAGTGATCAGAGGAGAATCTGTCCCAGTAATGACAGTATCATCCACATAGACTAGTAGGAGAACAACACCTGCCGATGTTTTGCAAAGAAATAAGGAAGAGTCATACTTACTTTGCTAAAATGAGAAACGAAGCAGTGTGGTGCGGAATTTATCAAACCAGGCACGTGGTGCTTGTTTCAGTCCATAAAGAGAACGCTTCAATTTACAGACAGCTGAAGAAAAAAGAGATGAAAGCCCAGGAGAGAGTTTCATGTAAACGTCTTCTTTAAGATCGCCATAAAGAAATGCATTTTCAACGTCCATTTGATGAAGTGGCCAACTCCGAGAAGCAGCAATTGCAAGAATTGTGCGGACAGTGGTCATTTTGGCGACAGGTGCAAATGTGTCCTCGTAATTGATCCTATATTCTTGGCGATTGCCAAGAGCAGCTAATCGGGCTTTATAGCGATCCAATGTTCCGTGTGGACGAAGGTTGACAGAAAATACCCATTTGCAACCAATTGCTTTAAAATTGGGTGGGCAAGGTACCACGTCCCATGTATCATTATCCTGTAATTCGTCGGCCATTACTTTTTCCCAGTAGGGAAACTTGACAGCTTCGGAGTAAGATCTGGGAACTGGATTAGAGGACAATGTAGTATGGAATGAGGTAGGAGAGTAGCCATACCTATTGGGTGTACGGGACGGCCGAGTCGAACGACAAGGCAATGTTTTAGGATAAGAGCCAGTTGTTGAGCCGGATCAGGTGGGGGGGTCGGGCTCACGAAGTGGCAAAGTAGGACGCTTTCTTTCATACACCAAGCCAGGCTTGAAGCGTTGAGTATAAGGCAAGGGATCAAATGATGGAAGCACAATTGATGATGAAGGTGCTGACGTAATCAGAATGCTGCTAAAATAATATTGATTCTCAAAGAAAACAACATGTCTTGAAATATGACATACAAAATTTGTGAGAAGAAAAATCATAGCAAATAAAGCCTTTGTGAGAGTTACTATAACCCATAAACACACATTTAGTAGCTTGAGCCGACAAGTTGTGTCGTTCATGACCTGGCAAATGTACAAAGCAAACACAACCGAAAGTATGTAAATATAGATAACTGGGCATGTGATGATAGAGACGGGAATAAGGGGAGTCGAAATTTAAAGCATGAGACGGTAAGCGATTGATAAGATAAACCACTGTAGATAGGGCTTCAACCCAAAATTGAGAGGGTACAGCTGACTCAAGTAACAATGCACGAGTGACGTCAAACAGATGACGATTTTTACGTTCGGCTACCCCGTTATGTTGAGGTGTATATGGACAAGAATGTTGTGAAATTATGCCCTTTTGGTTAAGGAATGATTGAAATGCATTAGACATATATTAATCGAAAATAATCATCTGATGCACCATTTCAGGGGTAAGGGGGGAAGACGCATCCGTGGAGGTGGAATTATAACCAACTGCAGGTTGGTATCATGTGGTTTGGCGTTTTGTTGGCCGAGTGGGCCAGTTCGGGGATGAGGTGGCCGGGTTTCTTGCAATAATTGCATTTTTTAGTGGTACAATGCTTTGCAATATGCCCAAATTCTTTACAATTATAACATTGGACTTGACTGATGTCCTTCCCTTTCCCTTTGACATGAGAGACATAGGCCACATCATTAGAAAATCCCGAATGTTGCTAGAAGTTCCCTTGTGTTGCAAGGTGTTGTTCTTCACATAGACAAACATCTAATGATGAAGATGAGTCGCGGTTCATTAACGTAGATCGAGCTATCTCGAATTCAGGATGCAATTTCATCAAGAACTGATCTCTCTTGCTTTGTTCATGAACAGCTTGAACATCAGCAAGAGAGCCAGCCGGGACCTTTGTATAAATTATATCAGCGAATTCTGTCCACAGAATTTGAAAGCCCGTGAAATATTCCTGGACAGAGAGATTACCCTGACTGTAGTTGGCAATCTCGTACTCAAGTCGAAATCGTCTAGCCACATTGTTTTGACAATAGACTTGTTGTAAGTAGTCCCACATGGCTTTGGCGGTTTTGTACGGACGTAGATTTAGTACGATGAACGGATCAAGAGATGTTAACATCCATGACATGATGCGAGCATCTGTAATCTTCCATTTGGTTAGGGACGCGGCATCAAGTGGGATGGAAGTTAGGGCTGCTTAACAGGCCGGGTCAATCCGAAACCGGCCCAAAACCGGACCGGTTTTTTTATTTAGGTAAATATAACCTCGATTTTTCGAAAAAAATAAAATAAAAATAAAACGGTTCCGGGTTGGAACCGATCCAATCCGGTTCTTTAACGGATCGGACCGGTTCCGAAATTATCGAAACCGGAACTGGCCGGTTCAGAAATTATCCGAACCGGATCAATCCGTTAACCATCCCTAATGGAAGTACTCTCATCAACATGTCCCCATATCATTTCCCATCACGAACAGAAGAAATTGGAATTTCCAAGCAGAATAATTTTACCCGTGAATTTTATACTGAAAGATTCAAAATTACTCATATTATGAGAGAGTAATTGACAGTATTTCAGTATTAACGTCGCACAATATTAGCAATTGAAGAGAAACAAAGGCTAACACCGATGCGATAAAACAGATCGAACAAAACCCAAAATTGATGTCTGGGCTGTCACGATAATGCACCAACTGAACAAAACCCCAATTGATTTTGAAGAGTACGGTTGAAACACAAACAAGGAAACCCACAAGACCAAGGCAGAAAAAAATGAAATGCAAAATCGATAAAGCAAAGTGATGAACAGTGATCGGTGAACAGTGCTCCATGAACTGTGTGTGAAAAAACTGATGTTGCGGATTGAACAGTGCGGTGAGAGAGAAAAAAACTGATGTTTGCTCGAAACCCTAATAGGTTTTTGGCTCTGAAACCATGTAAGATAAAGTGTTTCTGAAAATCTGCTTACTTATTTATTCATCAACGTGTTGTATATAAGCATACGATTACAATCTATGTAAAGTAAGTAGAACCTATGTATGAAAAGACTCTATGTATGGAAAGACTAATTACAAGCAAATTTACTCTAATTTACATTGTCAGGTGTGGTAGGTGAATATGTATTGACTAAGGAGGTTCTGTATAGAAAAATCGGTATTTAAGTAGGACCGGTGTGACCCCACCAATTTTCCTGGGAATCTTGAAGTTCTGTCTAGGAAAAATCAAGATTCTCTCTTTCCTGGGAGCTTACTTAGCGTGTAATATTCAAGCTACTGTTTCATCAAAGTATCAGAAGTGATGGCTGGAGAAGATGGATTGGACCTGGAATCAACAAGTTTGACGGCACAGATTTTATGTTATGGTTATTATATATTATAGATTATATATATAGCAAAAAGCTGCATCAACCTCTATCAGGAAAGATACAGGAAAAGATGGAGGATGATGAGTGGGAGCTCCTTGACCGACAGGTGTTAGGTGTAATTCGCTTAACACTAACAAATAACATGTCACATAATGTGGCAGAGGCAAAAACCACAGAGGAAATGATGTACATTCGTTCGGACATGTATGAGAAGCCATCAGCAAACAACAAGGTGCATCTCATGAAAAAATTATTCAACTTGAAGATGGGAGAAAGTGCTTCTGTGGCGGCACATATCAATGAGTTCAACACGATTGTTTCACAACTAACATTGGTTGAAATCAATTTTGATGATGAGGTTTGTGCACTTATTCTTCTGGCGTCTCTACCAAATGCTTGGGAACCAATGCGGGCAGCGATTAGCAAATTCTGTTGGCAAAGGAAAATTACAATTCAATGATGTCAGAGACCGAGTTCTTGCTGAAGAATTTCACAAGATGTATTCAGGTGAAAGAACATCATCGAGTTCTTCTCTAAATCTCAAGAACAAAGGCAGGGGCAGGAGTGGCGAAATGAGTTCTAACCAATGGCGTAGTAGGTCAAAGTCAAGAATTGGCAAAGATAAAAATACATCTGAGAAGAAGTTGAAGTGTTGGAGTTGTGGTGAGACTGGCCATTTAAAAAAGAACTGCAAATCGATAAAGAACAATGTTAATGTTGTGACTGAGGTGGTACATGATGCTTTATCATTATCCATGGAAAGTCTGGTTGATTCCTGGGTTATGGACTCAGGAGCTTCGTTTCATACCACTGGTAATCATGATGTATTCTATAATTACATTGCTGTCGATTATGGAAGAGTTTTTCTAGCAGATGGAAAACCTTTGGAAATAGTCGGTATAGGTAATGTCTGTCTGAAGATGACAAATGGATCATTGTGGAAAATTTATAAAGTAAGACATGTACCAGGACTCACAAAAAATCTTATCTCGGTGGGGCAGCTTGATGATGAAGGTCATAATGTGACCTTTTGTGATGGTTCCTGGAAAGTGTTCAAATGAGCCATGATTGTTACTCGAGGACAAACAACTGGAACCCTTTATATGACTTCCAGTTGTAGACATACAATAGCAGCTGTGGATGCTGGAGCTAATTCAAGTATATTGCACTATAGACTTGGGCATATGAGTGAGAAGGGAATGAAGATGTTGCTGTCAAATGGGGAGCTATCGGAATTAAAGTCCATTGAACATAAGCTATGTGAAAATTGTATTTTTGGAAAACAGAAGAATGTGAGTTTTTCAAAAGGCGGTAGAGAACCGAAAGCAGCAAAGTTAGAGCTGGTTCATACTGGCGTATGGGGACCATCTCCTGTGACATCCCTTGGAGGCTCAAGATATTATGTCACATTCATTGAGCAGGAAAGTATGGGTTTATTTTCTGAAAAATAAATCTGATGTTTATGAGACTTTTAAAAGGTGGAAAGCCATGGTAGAAACTGAGACCAACTTGAAGGTGAAGTGCTTACGGTCTGATAATGGAGGAGAATATGAAGATGTTGAGTTCAAAAAGTATTGTGCACAGAACGAGCTCAAGACGGAGAAAACCATTTCTGGTACACCTCAACAGAATGGTATAGCTGAAAGGATAAACATAACTTTGAATGAACGTGCAAGGAGCATGAGATTGCATGATGGATTACCACAATCATTTTGTGCTGATGCAGTTAACACTGCAGCTTATCTATCAACCGAAGACCTTCGGTACCGCTTGATTACAGAATCCCAGAAGAGGTCTGGAACGGCAGAGAAGTAAACCTTTCTTTCTTGAAAGTGTTTGGATGTTTATCATATGTTCATATTGACTCAGCTAGCAGAACAAAACTTGATCCGAAATCCAAGAAGTGTTTCTTTATTGGTTATGGAGATAACGAGTCTGGTTATCGTTTTTGGGATGACCAAAACCGGAAGATCATTCGGAGCAGAGATGCAATCTTCAATCAGCAAGTAATGTACAAGGACAAATCAAGTATTGAAGCTGGAGATGAATGTCCTGAAGTCAAAAAGACGAATGAAGTGCCATTGATAGATATCCATGTGAATGAGCTGAAAACCGATAACCATGAAAATAAAGTGACTACTGCACAAGATGTGGACCCACAAACTCAGGTGAATGAACTCATGAGATCTTCTAGAAGAAGCAGACCACCACAGAGATACTCCCATGCACTTCATTATATTTTGCTAACAGATAAAGGTGAACCGGAGACCTATGAAGAGGCGATGCAAAATGATGATTCAACCAAGTGGGAGTTAGCCATGAATTATGAGATGGATTCATTGTCATCCATTAGACGTGGGAGTTGACAGAACTTCCATAAGGGAAAAAAGGCATTACACAATAAGTGGGTGTACCGGATTAAAGAAGAACATGATGGTTACAAACGGTACAAGGCAAGACTTGTTGTAAAAGGTGTACCGGATTAAAGAAGAACATGATGGTTACAAACGGTACAAGGCAAGACTTGTTGTAAAAGGCTTTCAACAAAGGGAATGTGTTGATTACACCAAAATTTTCTCTCCAGTGGTGAAGCTAACCACTGCTAGAACTGTACTTGGATTAATGGCGAAAGAAGATTTGCATCTAGAACAGTTAGATGCAAACACGGCGTGTATTTATGGTGATTTGGATGAAGAAATTTATATGAAGCAGCCACAAGGTTTTGAAGTACAAGGTAAAGAGAAAATGGTATGCAAATTTCAGAAGAGCTTGTACGGTCTCAAACAAGCTCTAAGACAGTGGTATAAGAAGTTTGATGGATTCATGGGTAACAATGGATTTTTGATATGTCAGGTTGATCGCTGCTGTTATGTAAAGAAGGTTGACGATTCTTATATCATTCTACTGTTGTATGTAGATGATATGTTGATAGCAGGAGCTTGTGTGGAGGAGATTGATAAACTCAAGAAAAGTTATCAAAAGAGTTTGCTATGAAGGATTTAGAAGCTACAAAGCAAATCCTTGGAATGAGGATCATAAGAGATAGGTTGAATGGACTCATCTCAAGAAGAGTACGTCAAAAAGGTACTCAGTAGATTTAGCATGGATGAAGCTAATTCTTTGAATACTCATTTGGCTAGTCATTTTAAACTAATCAAAGCACATTCACCCTCAACGGAGCAGGAGCAAGCGTATATGAATAAAGTTCCATATGTTTCTGCTGTTGGAAGCCTCATGTATGCATTGGTATGTACTAGAGCAGGCATAGCACATGCAGTGGGAGTTTGGGCAGATTTATGAGCAATCCAGGAAAAGAACACTGGGAAGCAGTTAAATGGATTCTCAGGTACTTGGAAGGTACTAGTAGCTCATCTCTATGCTTCAGGAGGTCAAATCTGAGCTTACAAGGTTTTGTCGATGCCGACATGAGTGGTGACCTGGACGGCAGAAAGAGTACTACTGGGTATGTGTACACATTAGGTAGTACGGCGGTAAGCTGGGTGTCTAAGCTGCAATAGATAGTTGCGCTTTCAACTACTGAGGCTGAGTACGTTGCAGTGACAGCAGATAGCAAAGAAATGATATGGTTACGATCCTTTATTGAAGAATTGGGGTCTGAAGCTTGATGAAAGCTCGTTATATTGTGATAGTCAGAGTGCTATTCATTTGGCATGCTAGGACGAAGCATATACAGGTTCGATATCATTTCATCAGATCAGTTCTGGAAGATGGAGTCTTGATGCTTGAGAAGATTCCAGGAAGTAAAAATCCAGCTGATATGTTAACGAAGGTTGTGACAGTTGACAAACTGAAGTTGTGTTCGACTTCAGTTGAACTGCGTGCATAGAATGAGATATATGAGCTGCTGCATTGATGATGTGAAGACATGACTGAAATCAAGTCTTCAAGTGGGAGAAATGGTGGAAGGTGCACATGTTAAAACATGTGTTAAATTTGGACGGTGCAAACTATGGACGGTGGCAGCAAAATGAACAATTTGTTCTTTGTTCACACTTGAATTGGCACCTATACATAGATGCATCCTTGTTCATTCCATAGTATCCCAACTTAAGCAAACAAAGAGAGTTCTTGAATGTTTTCTTGATAGAGTCAGAGAGATTGTTCTCTTGGTTATACCCGGGGTCGGGTTTGTGAGAGATTGAGTGTTTTGTAAACACTTGTAAAGATTTCTTCCTATAATAAAGATTTACAGCAGCTCCGTGGACGTAGCCTATATTGGGTGAACCGCGTAAATCATTGTGTTATTGTTGATTATTTTATTCCGCATTATTGATGTTTTATTCTCAATTGCTTCGATCCATTCCCATCAAGCGAATTCTGTTTCTTTAAGCCGTAAGTATCCATGAGTAACACCTGTTAAGGTTCTAGATGATTGGTACGATTCAGCACAAGGAACTTAAAAGAAACCATAAAAAAAAAAGGTGCAGAATACTAAACAAAAGCTGATATTCCTCATCTAAGACAAATTTAAATTAACAAATGTAGAAGAAGCCAACACGATATGCCTTTAAAACAATTGAGTAAATAAACTTTGCTTGTTCACACACAGAGAACTGAGGGATGAGCATTAAGTGCCTCGTGATAAATGATCTCCTATAGAATTTAAACATACTTTCCGGCATCCGGTCTGGAAAATCTGTATCCATGACAAAATGAATATATTCCTACCGCAGCTAGCGAATTTATTTAACAAATGGTTCCTACATTGTTTAAAAGGTAATATACAATTTTATTAAAAATTAATTATGATAAAATTAATTAGCTCCAAGTTTTTGGGAAAATATATAAGCTCATCGTCATCATAATTGAGCTCAATTATGATACCGTCATTAACAATTATAGTCTGAAGATAGGGAAGTTTGGATAATGAGAGAAGAAAATCATCGGGGCATGACCTATCATTTGAGGTAATAACAATGTACCTTAAATTGACGAATGTGGAGACCACATCTGAGAAATTGAGCAGAGTTAAAAGCTGAACTGAACATACGCTTGAATCTTCTATTTGCCATTCCTGAAAAACTTGTGTGCCGTGAATATTGATGCAGCGATTTGGCTTCTCCCCCGCGTCTCTTTGGGCATTCCTTTTGGATGAGACAATATGAAGAAACCCATCGTCTTCCCCTTTTATTATGCAAATCTCCCTCAGCAGATCATGGATTCCAACAGTTTGGGGTTTCCCGTGTGGCCCTTTTTGACTCACTAAGACCAGACTTCGGTTCACAAGATCTTCCAAATACTGTTTTCCCACATCTTCCAAACACTTTGACTGATCATTCGGTTTAATAAATCCCTCTGCAACCCACAACATGATTAGCTTAGAAACATCAATTTCAGAATCTTCTGGAAAAGCTGCGATGTAGAGGAAACATGGCTTTAGTCCATGAGGTAATCGATCATAACTCAGACGTAGTATCTTCTTGATTGTAGGTTCCATTGAACTTATATTTTTCGAAATATTTTCCCACAATTCTTGTTTCATGATTCTGCCAGTAGAAAGGATTAGTCCTGCAACCACCACAATTGTGAGTGGTAGTCCCCCACAATTTCTTGCAATCTTCTTCCCGATTTCCACCAGCTGGGAGGACAAAATTCTCGTCGAAAATCCTTCCCCGTAGAAGTTTCCAACTTTGATCTTCGTTCAAAAAATCCATTTTATGAAGCGTAGTAGTAGAAGATTTGACATGAACAGCAACACTTGATAGCCTCGTAGTTAGCAAGATCCGACTTCCATTACCGTCGTCTGGAAATATCATCTTCAAATCATCCCAAGCTTTTGTACTCCATATATCATCAATCACGATGAGATATCGCCTATTCATGAGCTTTTGGTACACTGATGTTGCCAATTGTACTTCGCTCTCATTAAATTGTTCAATAGGATCATCAGTGGGCTTCCTGATTGATTTAAGAAGCCTTGAAAGAATCTCTCTTCTTTGATACTCTTCAGACACTGTAATCCAACTGCACATGTCCAAGTACTGACCGAGAAGTGAATCCTCATAAGCTATTCGAGCTAGAAAGGTCTTCCCGGTTCCTCCCATCCCAACAATTGGGATAATTTGAAGCTTATCTGAATCTTCGTATAACCGTTCTTTGATTGGGTTCAACTTATCGTCAAATCCCACAACTATGTTTGGGACATTGATTTCGTCTGTGGATGAATGATCGACAGGAGAAAAATCCACAATGGGTCCGAGATCTTCTGCATCGCTGTTATTGATCTTCGTCATCTCTTCCCAAATAAAATTTGTCCTTTCTTCTGCCATGTTTAGATCTTGGTCAACGCTCACCTCATCGATGCAAGAACTCTAATCATTGTTGGTTCTTGATACCAAACACAGATAAGAATCCATGAGATTTTCCGCTTAATATGCAGCTTTCCTGATATCATTTTCTATAAGATCAAGTGTTCCGGGATGCTTCTCTAAACATTCTTCAAGGAGAGTGACTGTAAAATTAATTTTTTCATGGAGAGAAACGACTTTTTTCTTTGTGAAGAGGATGTTGATATTCAAGATTCAAAATCTGGTATAAATATACTTTTACCTAATTTATGAAGTATATTGATTAAATAATTCTTTTTCATTTAGAATGTAGAAAACACAGCTGGCAGCATTGTACCATACGTAATAATAAATTCATGTGTTTTATGATGATCGAACTCGAGTCCTCATATTAATTTGATAAAATGATAATCAATCCGGCTAGTATGAGGTGTCAAATTCATGACATAGTTGACTAACCATTTATTTATTTAATTTTTTATCACTATTACAACTACAATGTTTTGGGAGTGAGACTCGATCCCTCGTACACATTAGAGAAGTCGGTGACTAATCATTATGCTAGAATGGTTGTCTATTTATTTTTATTTTGTTTATGGAAAATGAGACTAGATAATCAGCCAAGGTGCAAGATGTCAGTTTCATACAACGCGACTCGAATTAATAGGATACTAGTCGGAGTTACTAGGTATAAAACCAAAGGTGGCAAAATGAGTTGCAAGTGTATGAGCTATCATATTTGCACTTCTTCTACAATGCTGGATATGAAAATCAGCCTCTGAGGATCCAAGATGACGATGGAAGCAATGATAGAACTATCAGGATGGCGTAAATTTAAATCAGTCATAGCTTGGACAACATTAGTAGCATCCGATTCTACAACACCTCGTTGACAGATATGTAATTGAGCAAGTGTTCAGCAGTATTTGGAGAGAACAGGCCGGAGTATCGCCGCGCATGAGTGATGAGGACCACGCCTAATTCGTCGCGAACTATGACTCCAATACCACAAAAAGAAGTTGCTGGCGGATGGAGATCCTGGAGATGGTGGTACCCAACGAAAAACCTGAGACAGAACCATGGTTCCTGAACTAACAATATTCAGAAAATTACATGACAAAAAGGAGTCCCGCGATATCATAGCACGAGATAAAATCAAAGTATTGTTTTTCAGTACGTCCATGGAATACAAGTTGATTACGAGCAGGACATAAGCTCCAAAAAAGCATCGCTAAAGCAGCTAAGTGCCGAGGTTCTCCAAACTTGAAAACCCATTGCCATAAATCCATGATTGAACACCCCCTGAATCGATCAAGTAATGTAGGATAATAATTCGCGTTATATTGTATATTTAAATGTTCTTGTCAAATTTGAATGTCGGAGTCGGAGACGCCGAGGTTAGGTGAACATCCACACCTATTGTGTGGACTGCTGAGTGTAATTTTATTATTAAGGGAATTATAATAATATTATTATTATTATAAAAAATAATGTTAAAATGTAATATAAACTTAATATGAACTCTTTAATTAGCACTGGAAAGTTTTATGATGATAAACGAAATTGGCATCCTTGAATCATATTTAAAATATAAGTGCAACAAGTTTTATATCATGAAATACAGTTTTTTCTTCAATTGCAATTATGTATACTGATCCAATTTATTTTATTATAATATAGATAATATAGGGTGAACATTGACACAATGATAAACTTATTCGCATGTGACTTGGAAGTTACGGGTTCAGGTCGCGAAAACAGTATTTGCTTTGCAGGGAAGGCTGCATACATTAAACTCAATGTGCCCGATCCCTCCCGGACCCCGCGCATCGCAAGGTTTATGCATCATGTTTGCCCCTCGTAGATAATATGATTATATGAACTTTTTTATTAAAAAAATGATCTAGAGAATATTTTTAGGGGAAAATTACGGGCCGGTACACTTTCGTGAAACATAATCTATCCTAGTCCAGCGAAAAAACATTAGTTGACATAAGTCCATTCTAGGTTGAAATGACTATAATAACCCCATGTGGTCCATTGTGGTCCAAGCGGTCCACGCGGTCCAACCAATCTTTTAATAAAATTGCATTCCTAGCCTTTAGAAAATGTTTAAAGAACAAAACATGCCACAATATACTATTCATCATCGTTTTCATCCTAATATTTACCAAACAGAAACATTATATGAACATGAGATCCTTCAGTTTCTGTCATCTCGAGATGAATCCCAAGAGCATACTTTTGCAAAGGACTCACAGTTTATATAACGTCCGTCTAATTACAATTCAACCCGATTTGAAGATCATGTTAAAAATAAATAAAAGGCCCAACATGCTTCCGTATTACAATAAAATTTTAGCAAACTGAAAAATACCATTTTGACCATAACGGCACCGGGTGAGGTGGGTCGCAACTTCCACCAGTCGAAAACTTACTGCCTCCAGACTGTTTTACGAATGGCTCCTCACCATCCAACCTCAGCACACGGGCGAGGTTAGTCTGCCAGTTATCCGACTCCTTCAGAAACCGCACATCACAGCCCTAATTCGTTTTCTACCTTAGGGCGTAAGGTATATTCAAGATATAAAAAGAAGTTAAAGAACTCTGGGAGATAGCTGGGCAACAGCCTTATTTTTATTCTGGAATACTTATAACATCTATTACATTAAAACGTCTCCTTTTGGAAGGAGACAGACTTGTTTAGCCTCTCATAAAGATGAGGCTTGACTCAGGAACACATAAACTTGAAACAAACAGAACAATATTACAGACACTGATGAAATAAAAGAAAGAAAAGAAATATTACCAAGCTAAGAAAGCTGAAGATTACAAAGCTTGGAGACTACAATATTTATTTTTCAGAAAACTATGGAGAATTTTCGATGTCCTTAGCTTCCTGAATGAGCGCCCTTATATAGGCATGAATCCGGACTTCAAATGCGGATTCCAAATCTTGATAATTGTTGAGTGCGCCTGTGAGTGCGCCTTAACTTTCACGTGGTCTGGCATCTTTGTTTGGTTGTGCCAACTTTTCTCGTGAGTGGTCCATTATATTTTGTCTGAGTGCATTTGAACAGTATCCGCACTAACTTCTAATGGTTCACCTCTTTCCTTTGTCGGGGAATCTTTACATTAGTGGTTTTTGTGGTCCCCGAGCTTTAGGAAAACGGGCTCTCTTGTCAGCAGGTCTTTTGTCTTTTCCCGCCTCTGATCTGTCGGGTTTGGATCGGAATCCTTTCCCGAACTCTGGTTCTTTCTGCTCCGGGCATGCTAGGCAGATATGATCAATCCATCGGCCAATGTGTGCCATGTTGCAGAATTTCCGGTAAGTCTCCTTTCCTGCCGGAATCTTGTTTTCCCAAAGAATTCTTCTCTTTGTTTCAAAGAGTTCTTCGGCAAATCTCGTGGAGGTTCCTGTCATGGAATTCAGCAAGAAAGTTCCATTGGCTGAATTCTGAAAGAACTTGAATGTGTATTTGACTTTGTCCATTTCAGTTAGACAAACCCAAAGACCCCATGCTCGTCTGGTTGAAACTTCATCATCTGTGATAGTTCCTGCCAAAATTGGAATTCCTTCTGGTAGCGCCATTTTTATATTTTTCAGGGCGTTTCCATCTGGTCTTCTCAGTTTGATAAAATGAAAAGCTTCAACGAAGCCTTTCTTTGCTGGTTCTGGAGCAGCACTGAAAAAATACAACTCCAAGATATCACCTCTGGCCAAATGTGGATTATTGGCCCAAGTCTCGTATACAGCTTCTCTGATCCATTTTGCTAATTTCGAAATTTCAGAGAAGGCTGGTGCCACAGTATAAACCGAAGCCAGAGCTCCGAAATTATACCATTCCTGAACGTCATTTGGATGGCTACCTGGTTTCATCCAAACTCTCGGATACTTTCCGGAGATATCAACTATTGATTTTTCTGGGTTGATACCTCGCCTGGTGATTAGTTTCTCCCAAGTGCGCTGGTAATCCTGCATATGTGAAGAAACTAAATCGTCATTAGTTTGAACCTTAGACTTGCCAGTCATTGGCCTAAGATTCAACTCTCCCTCTTTTACCCCAGAGGTGCTGGGTTGACTTGAAGGTTCAGATTGTGATGACACCTGACCTTCAACATTCGCTTCAGCTTGTACATCCTCAAGGAATGCATCATCTGAAGCACTCGTGACAGGGGTACTTGAATCCCTTGCCTCCGGGTTAGATGAGCCCCGTTCTCTAAACACTTCTTTTTGCACTGTTGAAGGTGCTGCCTGAAGTATAGGCCCTTTCAAGACTTCAAACAATCGTTCGTGGTCCCGAAAGCATGCTCGTATATGATCAGTAACAAGTTCCTGATCTGCTCGTTGAAGTCGTCCCGCGACCTCTGCATTGAGACAAAGAGTCCCAAAATCTCGTTCCAGGATCTCCAGGTTTCCCTTGAGATTCCTAACTCGCTTGAGGGTATCGCTAGCAATGTGTCCCTCCATCTCGTGTTAAGAAATCTGCAAGAATATTTTTATCAGATTTCACAATGACAATATCATAATCATAATATTGGCATTCAGCTTGCCATCTTAAAAGTCTAGCCTTTTCTGGTTTTGATTCTATTTTATTTTTTAAAAAGGCTTTGACACTTGTATTATCTATTTTCAAGATAAATTTCTTTGCAAGTAGGAAAAGTGGCCATTTCTTAAAAGCCTTTCGAACAGCAAAGAACTCCTTCTCGTTGATGTGCCATCTGATAACTTCGTTGTTATCGAATAGCCCACTGCAATATCTGCATGGCACTTCTGCTTCAGGTGTAATTTTCATGAGAACTGCCGCCCACCAATGATCACTGGCATCTGTGTATAATACCAGTTCATCCTCGTCGTTTGGTATTGCAAGCTTTGGTAGTTGCCTGCAAACCTCCTTCAGCTGTTTGACAGCTTGTCTATGATCGTCATTCCACTCAAATTTAACATCCTTTTTGAGTAGAGGACTGAACACCTTCCTGTGATTTGCCAGATTGTTGATAAACATCCCAGCGAAATTAACAACTCCTAAAAAACTCTGAAGTTGTTTTAAATCCTTGAAGTCATCCGGATATCCCTGTACTTTTTCAACAATATGATTTTGTAGGATGATTCCAGATTCATCGATCTCAATTCCAAGGAACTCAATCTGTCTTCTAGCAATTACTGCTTTCTTTTCGGAAAGCACCAATCCTTCTTTGTAACAAACGTCTGAAAAGATTTCCAGATGTTTAAGATGTTCTTTCATGTTTTTTGACGCTATGAGGATGTCGTCAATGTATACGAACATGAAGCTGAAGTAATCCTTGAAAAGATTATCCATCTTCCTCTGATATATCTGGGGAGCATTTGCTAATCCCATTGGCATGGCATTCCAGATATAATGTCCTTGTGGTGTGGAGAATGCGGTGAACTTTCTGCTTGCTTCCTCCATTTTAATCTGGTAGAACCCAGACTTGCAATCGAATTTAGAAAACACTTTGGCATTCTTGATACTATTTACCAAATGTTCTCTGCTTGGGATAAAATATCCATCGAACTCCAAGATTTCGTTGATCCCTTTATAATTGATCACCAATCTCGGCTTTCCTCTTTTAATTTCTCCATGATTTCTTACCAGAAATCCTGGGCTGCTGTATGGAGAAATACCTGCTGAGATTAACTTAAGGTCAAGATGCTCCTTAAGTATGATCTGCATATCCTTCCGATCTTCCTGGTTCATGGGGATCGGTCTGTACCTAACAAACTCATTTTCTTTTCCAGTTTTCACCTTCAAAGTAGCTCTGAGCTCATTTTTGTTCCACCATGCAAGTGGATCCTCGTTGTAGTTCCTACGAATCTTCCTTTTTACATCCTCTAGAGTGATTCTCTCTTCGAGGGTAGATTCAGGTTGTAGAACTTCTTCTCGTAAAGCATTTTTCAGTAGCAACAGGGTTTCTGGAGTTACTCTTTCCTCATCCTGCTCTCTGAAAGACATGATATTAACCCAGTCAAAAGTTTGTGAATCTCTTTCACTAGGACCTTGTTGTCGGAACTGAAGAATTGCCTCTCCAAATTTCCGCTGATCTTTCATCTTTGGGTGTCAAAGTTTTCCTTCATCACCACGCTTGTTGCGAAAACGAATAGGGAATTTTCGGTGAAATGCTTCCCGTAATCGTTGTACCATAATCTTATGATCACATAGAGTTGTGAAAATAAGTCTTCTCGTTTCATTCTCTTGAGTGAATGTTTTGAACGTCTGTAGGAAATTGTTTCCGAACAGCATATCTGCACCTGTATCATGGAGATATATAGGTGGAGTTTTGACTTTGTACCATGGAGTACCGCCTGCTCCTCCGATAATGATTTCCGCTCCTTGGACTCCTTCATTAAGAATAAGGATCCGTTTGGAAAAGTCTCTTCCGGCAATGGCTGGTAATTTCTTACCAACGTCTTTGGGGAAGATTTCTCGTCTGGCAGTGCATATTCCAGCTCCTGAGTCAATGTATGCTGCAAAATATTCTGCTCGGTACTTCTCGTATAACATCCCAACGGAGATGTATATGGAGAATGGACTAGTGGTCATCGAATTCGATATCTCTTTCCGTCGACCATGAATTCCATTCCATCTTGCAATCTTTCCCAAGGTTTATGTTCCTCGAGAAAGTCAATCCCAAGAATAAGTTTTTCTGGGATGCGTCCGGCAATGCCTTCAATTGTGAGGTCAATTTCACCAATTTGAAGGTTTCCTTGAAATTTTCCAACTGTGGGTTGTTGCAAATAATATAGAACATCGCATGGGAAGATATTATTCTTCTCGGTGATGTCGAAAATTATCTGTACTTCTCTCCAGCCTTCTGGGCACTTCAGTTTTCCCAATGTGGTGAATACATCAGGAATTTTCTGAATTCTGCTTGAGGCTGCCTTCTGTTTTTCCTTTGGATAGTTGCTGATTAACCTATCCTGTTGGAAAGACATCCTTCTTGGCTCGATCATAAGGCTCCTACTTCTGTTAAGAACAGGTTGATCTTGTATCCTCATGTCGATCTCTCCTATTGTCGGAGTATCAATAATATCCGGCAATACCGCTTTAGCGAAATCTTCGAAGATTCTGGGGACTTTGATGAATTCCTTTCTCAAGAATACCTCGGAATGATGAGTATTCGAGAGTGCATATGAAACCTTGTAGGTGATCGAGTAAGGCCTTGTAGGTGATCGAGTAAGGCCTGTTCCCTTCTTTCATCAAATCTTCTCTTTTAAAATCTTGATGAAGTGTGAGAACTTTGTTGAAGTCTCGATCTCCTAAATTGTATGCAATCCTCGGATAGATGTTGAAGGCCATCTTTCCTGCATACAGATTTCCTGCCACTGCTCCCAAACAAGAATCTTTGAGGTTCGGGATTCTCTTGTCAAAGATTGCCAGGTTGAGGGGCGAATCAATCCCTTCTATGAAGGTTGCTTTGATGATAACTCTTATGGCTCCGATATGAATCCATGAGAGCGTGTTAGCAACTTCTCTTTTGACCTTGTTCTTAATCTCCTGGATTTCTCTGTAGGGGATTAACTGCATCTCAATTTGGTTTCCCGTGAATTCCATTGGGATCGCAAATTCACCTGTTGTTACCCTATGGATAATCTGATGCTTCCTGCTTCGAAGACCAATCATATCCATAGCTTTTTCCATTGCTCCAATTGTAAATCCATCGTACATCTGAAGCTTTGGCTCTTCCTTCATGATCCTCTAAGGGTTTTATGAGAAACAGTAGTATGCGAGAAAAACCCTGATGGCTCTTCCCTAATTACGTGCTGAAGGAACTCTCCTTCACTCTGATTCTGAGCTAGATTCACCTCCATCCTCAGAATAGATCTCTTCTTCATAGATGCTTTCATCTGAGGGAATATCCTCAAATTGATACACCTGTACCAAATCCTGAAAATAGACAGCATCCTCAAATTCTTTGGTATGCTCGAACTGTCTTATTCCTTGGCTTTGGTTTTCCGGACAATCTGTAGAGATATGCCCTCTTGCTCCGCATGTCCAGCAGTTACAATCTCTGAAACTTTCATTTGCACGAGTAGGTGTGCGTCTGAAAGTCCTCTTCGTTGGTGCTCTGCTAGAACTAGCTTGATTAGAACCTGTCGACGAAATTCTACTCCTTGTTGGTCCTGATCTTTGCCCAGATCTGTAGCTCCGGGCTTTCTGTTTTGACCAGAACTTCCTAGGTCTCCATGAAGACCTACTTCTTCTTGAACCACCTCTTTGGGCATATGGATGACTTCTGTGTTTCTTCATCTTTCGCCTTTGTGGGTAGTTCCCAATGATTGTAGGGATATCATTTCCCGTACAACAAAGAGGAGCCATTTTGTTGATTCCTCTGAGCTTCTTGAAATTTTTCTGGAGCTTTGCTTGGTAGCACCACTCCGCCAACTTTACTTTGAGAAATGACATTCTCCTGGACACCGTCTCGATTGTATGTGGTGTATACTCCTGGATAAGCATTTCTCTCCATGGGCTCGGAATTTTGACAAAGAACAGCTCCGCTGCATCGTTTTCCGCTATCTTCGACTTCCATCGATACTCTGTAAAGAGTTTGATGTACTCATCTACATAGCAGATGTCATGTAGTTCTAGGCTAATTAGAGCTTGTCTGTATTTCTTAGCCTTTTCTTCCTCCATTCCCTCGAAGTAGCTTATTCCGATGAAACAGATTTTGAAGAATCTCGCCATCTTGTCCACGATCTCTTTCAGGGACTCTCCGGCTAGAACTTCTTCCTTGGTTCCTGGGTCTCCAAGATCCCAGGCAATCTTGACTGATCCTTCCAGACTCATTTTTAGAAGTAAAATGAATCCTTCTTTGCCTAAGTCAAGTGTTCCTGCTGCTATTCTCATTGCTGAAGCCCATTCATCAATAAGAATTTCTCTGTTCTTGAAATCCAAATTATCCATATTGAGCATAAGTCCATATGGATGGATTGGATCTAGTTGTGACTTCCCATATGGCGTCTGATGAATATCTGGCCTTCGGGAACGGTTCCTTGTTCCTACTGGGGGATCCAAAGTTGCTGAGGTGAAATCATCCCTGTGTGGCATCCTTTGGTCTCCTTCGGGTGGATTGTGTGACCCAAAGCTCTCTTGTGGTGGAGGTCTTTGTACAAGCTCTCCTGTCTTGATTTCTACGAGATTTAATCCCGCAAATGAATCAGCAAGATCCCTTAGATCTTCAAGATCCCGTAGATCTTCCAGGTTGATTCTTTCCATTACTTTGTGGGAAGTATGGGTTCTCCTCGTAGGACTGCAATCATTTTTTCAGACTCAGTTAAAGGCCTTCGGACCTCCTCTGCTTTTCCCTTTTGGTGTAAAAGGGGTTCTGTTCCATAAGATGGTGGCAACCATCCTCCTTTTCTTCTTCCTGTAGGACTGGGCCTTGACTCCAATTCCTTTACTCGGGATTGAACATCTTGAAGGTTTTCAAGAATCTCCTTCTGATGTTTAATCATGGTCTCCATCTGACTCTGGATCTGATGGATTTGTGCAGGGACATGGTATTGAAGGAATCCATAGCGCTGCACTGTCTTCTGGATCTCTCTAAGATCTTGGGAAATCTTAGAAGAATCTGTCTCGATTTCTCGAAAGGATGGCTCACCCATCTTAATCATCCGGTACGGACCCTGTTGGATTATTGGGGTCTGGTACAACGTCCTCATGTTCAGGATGATTGTCCTCCTGAAGTTCGGCTAACTGGAACTGAAGTTTGAGGTTCACTTGATGAAGCCTCTTCGCCCTCCTTTCCAATTTCTTGTAATGATTTATGCTTGGAGAGCATAAACCTGTTCCTCGTAATTGTTTCCACTTATGGTTGAAGCGTTGAGCTTCTTCCATATGCTTTTGATTTAGTTTTTCCAATTTCTGGAAATACCACCTGTAAGAATGACACTTCGAACATTCGTTCGGGTCCATAATTTTCTTGAATCGTCTCCTCCGTATAGGTTACAAATTAATATTCAAGATATTATCATAGTATTTCCAGAATAAACCTGGCTCTGATACCATTTTGTGCCAAGGATCGCAAAAAACGGGGACTTGTAAAAAGACGATGTTAAATGTTGCTTTTTCTAAATATAAGGATATAAAAGATAATTAAATATTATATATGGACTTTTTTGTAATGTAAACAAAAGCCTAAAGAATAGAATGCAATATATCAAACTATTGAGGGGTAAAAGAGTCATCATTAAACACCCAATTGATTTGAAAATTTGAAAAGTGGACTTATATCAACAAAATTGTTTCCAATTTGGCTTTTTATGCACTACGATTTTTTCTCAAGACTTAAGTAGATTTTATGTCACCAAAGTGGACTTCCATGTAATTTCCCCTATTTTTAGTTCATCGACTCTAGAATTCAATCTAAATGTAACAACAAGAGTTTAGTCCGAATCGACTCATTGGCAGCATTGGCCATGCCAACATAATATTATTTTCTCTTGCATTCCATTGATCAGATGATTCAGATCCTATACATTCCAAATCGGCATAGCATTTTAGCTCAATTCATGTGTAAATTACAAAATTCTAACATGGGCTTCTTAGTCTGAAACAAATCAATCCTCAAAGATTCCTTCATCCGACAATCTTATAGATTCGGTGCCATTAACGTGAGGCTGGTTGGCTGCATTCTCACTTGGCAACCCAAAAATACTGTAATCAAAGTCATCGTCGTCGTCATCATCCTCATCACCATCCGCTTCTGAGGGATCTTCTTCTTCGTCTTGTTTTTGCGTGATTCCAAGAGCTTCCCTCTGCATTCTCTGTTTGATGGCATCTTCATACGACAATTCGTACCAAACGGTACCCTTTCCAACTATGGATGTGTTGTGTGCATCAGTCTTGCGTTCTTGCTTACTCTTTTCGGAATTCTTAGGCTCGCCCCAGTAGTCATAACGATACAGCGGATTATCAGGGTCGTATTGGTCTTTTCCTAAGACGCTTGGATCAACATTTCTACCAGGCTCTTCCAATGGAAGCCCGAGTGCCTGACGGCTGCAACATAATTTCTATGTGATTAGTGCGCCACTATTAGTCTAAAGAAAACGATAGAGCGTAGTCCACGAATAGATATGTTTCCTCAGGAATAACCAAGAAAGAAGTGCTTCTTTATATTGACTTATAGGACTAGCAGTCGGATATATATTAAAGCCCAATATATTGATTTCAAACTTTTAGCCTATCAAAATGCAAATAACCAACTAGAGCCGAGTTTTGAGATATGAAGAGCTACAATTATCTTGTAAGAGAGTTAGAGACTATAGAAGGAATTGGGGTCGGGCAATCCAACTAAAACATAGTATTGTTTGAACAAAATATAGGATTAACGAAATATACCAGCTTATGTCTCGTAGAAGAGCTTCTCTTTCTTCAAAAGATCGGCGCCAATGAATAAGGTCATACTCATCCATTTCCTCATTTCGCCTCAGCTTAGTGATTTTGTACGTCTCTCCCCGTTTTTCGGCTTCTTTCCATAGTTTTTTATGGAGCTGCAATAAACAGAAACAAATATCAGGCGACAAGGCACTATATTTCATAACTTGAAAACTTTTAGAAGGCACTAAAGATACAAATATTCATTTTAGATTTGATTCGTAGAGAATAACCGAAAACGTCTAAACGATACATGCCAAGAGTCCTCATGACCAAAAAAATTTATTTGTTCTATAACATAATTCCAAAATTACATTAAGGAATCAGAGCACTTAAAATAAAAAAATGTTCAACACTTGGCCCATCACGTAATTAGTAATTCCTTCTGAACATTTCCCCTGGTTGATCACAAAACAAATGAGTCATAAAACTTTGCGAAATCGATTCGTGCATCTAGATCGACTTAGGGGACAGAAAATAGCAGTAAGTGAGACGAAAGCTCCCTGTTAAGAATATCATCATGAAACAGACTTCATACCTGACGTTCGGTAAGCGCAGCTTCCAAATCAAGTTCTTTTACGCTTATTCTCTGCCATAATTAGGAGCAATGTCAAATAATAATTGGACGGAACAGCTATAAACATAGAAGAAAAAGTATTACCAAAGTCATTCTGGGAATAAGGGATTTCTTATAATAAGCTTTGCCATGCTCAACACAGTTCTCTTCGGTAACTTCTTCCTCATCAGTCAACTCTGATAACTTCTTGCCTTTATATTTATCAGGATTGACCACCATGTCATCCAAAATCATTTGTTCAGCATTATGTATCTGCCATAGCTGCACAATATGGGGAAAGTCAACAACATGGTGAATTCTTTGAAAAACTTAAATTAAAGACAGCAGAATCCAGAAGTTCTACGAAGTTTCTCTTCCAATTTAATTATCAGACATTCATAGAATACAGAGACCACTAAAAAATTTGACCTTTTTACCGAAATTATTAAAGTTTGAATGATTTCATCAACATTCCAATTGAGTAATTAAAATGACTCTCCGTCATTTTTAGATAACCATTGTCGAGGATAAAAATTTAAAAGTGAAGAAATTGATGATGTATCCATTGGTCTACTAGTATAATGAGTGTGAATGTATGTTAGCCTTATAATAAAGAAAAGACCGTCAGAACTATTAAAACTCAGAGATGCATTTCTGTGATTAGATAAAACTCCTGAGTTGATGTAATTTATCCAGGACAGTATAATATCAGGAATGATAATTAATCTGTGGTTGAGGCCAGGAATTTGTATATCTAGCAAAAAAATAAAAAAAAATTGGTTAGACAAATTTTTCACAGGTAAATTAATGTCTAGAAAAGATACCTTATCAACATAGGGGTGATTTGATAAAAGAGGTTCCTCCTCCACTTTGATTCCAGGATCTTTCCTAGGAATAGGAGCGCGTCCACAATCCCGCTGGGAAAAGGATAAAAGACAATTTATAAGCATAAAGTTGAAAGCATGAAAACTAAACATAGAGATTTAGTATATAATCAATTAGTAATATCTCTTTGGTCATGACAAATCTAACTGAACATAGAAATTTCGCAGAGGCTGGACAGTTTTCATCTTACAAAAGCCAACAATCATGGACAGACGAAGAGAAGAATACAGTAAATATTAGTTAATAGAAATAATGCAAATAAATCTGAACTGATAATATTTACAAAGTAAAAGGCAACTGAAGAATGAATAGTAATGATTTTATGCGAGAGGGATGGGCTTCCAAGGCTACAAGAAAAATGGAAAAATAAATTAACTTTAGATTTTCGGGGGTCAATTCCTTGGTTTGGCAAAATAAAAAGAACAGGTAATTCGAACACTTTCTGGTATTTGAACTAGAACTTTTATATCTATATTGCAATAATCTAGAACAGAGAATACATTGAAAAACACCACTAAAAGCTTAGTGTTACTTAAGGGATGAACACTCCCCTTGCCCAAGCACTAGGCTCGATCATACTACTCAAAGCAAATTCTCCAAATGCCCTCTTCTTCCCTTCCCCCAATATTTATTCTGATTTTTTCCCTAACAAACTAACCGTTTCCCCCATGGTGAATCACATGTTTTCTCTCCTTAGCCCTGGTAGTTGGCCCATCTACATATTGGGCTGGGATGGATATAACTTTGGTCTGTAACAAGTTCATCCTTGAAAGTTAAACTCAGGTCTCCAGGGTATTAAAATGCCGTTGAACTAGTTTATACTAATTTCTAAGCACATTAACCATTACTAAGAAATAAACCACACATACTCCGTGTCTCTAAACTCATCAAAGGTGAAAATTATGTACTATTTGTGGAGCAAAAATATTGGTTCCCACTAAAATTAAAACTCTATGGCAGAACATTATTTTTTATTGATACATTTTCTATAGTAATATTCTCAAAATTAATCAGTTGCGTTCTTTTATATTTTATTTAGCTTGGAGTTCTTTGCTACTATCTGTATTTCGATTTACAAATTTATCTATTATGAAATATTCTCCCATAAAAAAAGAAACGAAAATAAGTGTGTAAAATATATTTGATTTCCTAAATTACAATTCATTCATAGGCTTAGCTTTAAGTTGAAATGGAGGTTAATTTGATAATATATGTTTGGATTTCCAAAGGAGGTTTTACAGGATACTCTCCTTTAATTTATAGGAAAGATGTATGATCTCGGTAAAAGTAAAATGAAGCCGCACTATGTTTTGCAGAGAATAATAACTCACTCGTAACTCATCTGGATTAGTATCCTCATCACGATGAAATATTGGAGGTAACTCAAATCGATTGAAGCTGCAACATCATAGGAACAAAATCCATTATTTATAAATAGTTTGAACAAGCACAAAAATTGCAAGAATTGACAGATTGAGAAAATATATGCAGCCAACAAAGAAAAGAGGCACAGAATTACATATCTAATGATCATTATACTAGATGATTGGATATCTCAAGAACTGATTATTTCAGAAGCATAGGCTGACATACATAAGGTGATCTATATTTGGATACACAAAGCGTAGCTCTATAGGAAACCGGTAGCGGTAAGGATCTCGTTTTGCCTGCAAGGAGGAAGTTATACATTAGATCAAATATGCACAAATAATTAGTGAAGGCTGGCAGTTCAGAAAAAAAACGAATGATCTTAAAGGCATGGACATTGTTCAACCAGATGACAACTTAATTATTTGTGCCTTTTCATAATAACAAAGTACATAGCTAAAAAAGGTCTGCATTCATTTTTTGGATAACATAGATGTTAAAATCATAATGAAATCCTGCATTCATTTCTTGGATAACATAGATGTTAAAATCATAATCATGATTCTGTTGTTAACATCAATGACTTAAAAAAAAACACTGGAGACTGCTATGAAGGTAGCTTGTAAAGATTCAAAAAAGTAATAATATTCGTGACATTACATCTTAAACCATTGAACCAAAGCACCTTCCTTTGATGCCTCCACAACCTCCTTCAACATCTCCACACCAATATTGATTGTTTTGGCAGTTCATAAGTTCTACCATTGTCACATACCCAATCTTCAAAGATGTATTGCGTCTTACAAGTAATATCCCAATTCCTATATTGCAGTTTTAACTATAATCTTCCAAAATTATTTTACTTTTTACCTATTTTGTTCACCACAATCCCTTGCTTAGTTTCAGAAAGGGAACACAAAAATATCCTATCCAGTTTACCATCAATATTAAAGGGAGAATGATCAAAATGACAAAATATGGCCAAACTTATATCACAAAAAAACATGTCACAACCACGCAGAACTCACCAATATTTCAACAATGACGTGCATACCAACTTTGATGTGATGGCGGATCCAGTACCAGTCATTGCGTTTTATAGGAACCCACCTGGCATGCATTAAGGAGCATAACTATCATATCATACGAAGGCTACTGAAACAATTAGACAGGATACAGCATGGGGCCAACGGCATTCCAGAATATCTCTTGTAACTTAGTTACATAATAGGTAACAGGATGGTCACAACATTTTAATCTTCACATGATCCTTATTTTACTCGGTCCGTAGGAAAAAACATATTATTTAAAACATTTTTTATCAAATAAAATGGTGTTTCTTCTCTATGCTTTGTCATTTATTTAAGAATTTAACTGTAAAATTTTACACATAAATAAAGAGTAAAACTTTTGAAATAACTCGTGAATAGGAATTATAAATTCATAATCCAATTGACCTGAAAAGGTCCAACATGAAGTTTAATTTCAAATGGAGATCCAGAATCGGCAGACAGTCACTCGAATACCGAGGAACATGAAATTCTTTTTCTCATAGAGTATGCATTCAGGGGCCACAGTGACTTAATATCACCATGACCATGTGTTACCATGCATGATATATAAAAGGTGTGATTTTTTCTCCATTAGCATTGATCAATATTCCTTGATATCGAGAGCTCTCTTCCTCGCAAGTCCAGTTTCTCTGAACCAAACTATTTGTGATTAAAAATAAGAGATGTTTGATAGAATATGAACGAAAAGAATGATATTTGTTGTGTAGCAATTTGGACAGCTAGCGACTCATGTTCCGTTAATCCTTAAGCATCTAAAAGTAGGTTAAGCTGTTGAGACGTATCTAATTGAGTAAGACATTGCTTCAACTGAAATCAGAACATCAAATGGTCAATGGTATGACCGTCTGAAAGCATGCACATCGTTAAAATGGTAAAATAAATACGTGAAAATTCTGAGATGAACTCAAAAAAGAGTAATTGTTCAAAAACTGGTTAACAATTTCAAGAATCAATGTCATATAAGAAAAAGGGCACGGCACAGAGATAGTTGATACCCATCATGGACGCCACCTATGTCAACAAATGCTCCTTGATAAAGATGTACTGCAACTACTTTACCTGCACATATCTAGAAAAAAATCTCCATTGCCAACGTGTAACACCTTAAAGTTTAAGAGCTTTCAATCAAGTTACATCTAAACAAATAATGTAAAGCTTTTAACAAGTAAAGCAAGTGCATAGTTAACATTACAATTACAAATGAGAGTGCGGGATAACTATCGTCCAAATATTTACAATAGTTCTTTGTTCTTTTTATTAAAACAAGATTTTCACAGTTCCTATGCCATGAATGACAACACTTGCTAAGCTTCCAAACAATTGCCATAGTTCAGCACCAAGTTACCTAAAGAAACCATCAAAAGAGAATAAAGAATACCAAACTAAAATTGATGTTCCTATCCTACAATAAACGGAATTGAAAGTTCAGTAGGAACTTGTTTGACCACGGCCATAAGGAACACTTGACATTGCTTGAGCAATTCAAGCTAATTATGTATGTCATGTCATGATATAGGGATGTCAAATGTCTACGAAAATCTGTGCAAATCAACTAATCGGAAGCACAAGAATGTTCATGATTTATACAGCAAAGGAGAGATGGAAGAGTATTGTTGTTTATCACTCACTTGTCCCGGGTAATAGAACGGAAGCTCATACTGCAGGGCACAAACAAATCAGAGAAAAGGAACTGTCAGATCATCTAATAATCATGCAAATTTATTTCATGACAATGTGATTAGTAACCCATATATCCCGGGGAGGTCCATAATAAAAGAAAAGGATTAAGAAAGCACAAAAACAACTTACCATTTCCACCTTGTAATCCTTTCCCCTTTTCCTCCTACCAGGGTAATAATCTTGATCGTGCTGCATCAAAATCCTCTTTGTGAGTATCCAAAATGGTATAATTTAAAGTTTAAATCCACAAATTTCCAACTTGAGGGGGAGAGAGAGGAGCTCTTTGCATCCTCTACTACAGCATATTCTTTAAGGTATTACCATCTTACTCTTAACCAAATTCCATCCACTGTAGACACCATTTTTCGACCACTGAATGAATGAGCTCAAATTCATATACAACTAAACATTGAACAGGTCGACAAATTTTTCTAAGGAAAATATTCAATATCACTGAGTACCTTAATAACCGAATAGATGGAAACATAGCCATAACAAAAAAATTAATTAACTGCTACAGTAACTCTATACAGAAGCCTACATTCAGAGAATGGTTTACCATTTATAATAATTAATAAGTAATTCATACTCTAATTAAATCTCTGACCGCACACAAACGAAAATATGATAACAAGCACAAAGACACTAATCCTATGTACAGTTCTGAGTTCAGAGAATAACCTTGTAAGATTCCTCCTCCAACCGATCCCTATTAGCCTCCACCCACTCATTATATTGCTTCAAGAATACCTTGTACCTTTCCAAGCACATATGCCCTGCGTCCTTCTCCACCATATCCTCCATCTTCTCATGATCCACTCTTATCGCAGAGAAGAACTTATGCGCCCCACGAATAAACTCCAATTTCTTCTTATTCACCTTCCACCCCCTTGGTGGCCAATCCCTGGGAGGCACCTGGCCTAATACGAAAGGCCCAGACCACAAAGTCTCCAAAGGCTTCGGAATTTCACCCTTAATTTCAAACTGCTTCGCATAATATTCGTCTTCCGTGAGTCCCATTTCAGCAATTTTCTTTCTTCGGTACCTCGGGCTTAGCATTCTAAATGCCTCAATCGCTTCAGGAGACTTTAGTGGCACTTCTTCCCCTTCATTAAGAGATTTCCTAGCAAAATCAGCTTCGGGGGTGAGGATTTCTTCCCACGGCGCCCATCCCCTTTCGATCCAGTTCCTTCTTCGAGCTTCCTCTTCCGATTCTTTCTCCTTGGGGCCATAGGCTGCGAGAAAAGCATCATCATCACCGACTGGGAACTCGTCGGACGAGTAGGCGCAGACGAGAGAGGACAGAGGAAGATGGGTTTTGAAGGTTTTGTTCGGACATAGGAATTTATTGAGGTTTTGGGGTTTAAGGATAGATTTTGAAGGGAGTGGAGGAGTGAAGGCAGTGAAGAAGGTTGGGTTTTGGAGACCTTGCATTTCGGGATTTTGCATAGAGACTTGCATTGAGAGGTTTATATGTAAAAGTGGAAAAGGTTAGTTTAATCAGTTAATCATTGTTAGATTTCGCAAATTTTAAATTATTTTCATAGAATTTATAATTATTTTGATAGTCGTAGTAGCTAAATATTTTTCCACTTAAACACAAATCTTTTCGAAAATAGAATGAGAGTTTACCAAGTAAACTAAGCCCAAAACTTAAATGTCGTAAATGTATTCCTACAAATAGTGAATACTATCAATGATAAACGAATAAATAATTAAATACTCGCACTTAAATTCTTTCATTTAGATATTATATTTGGTGTTGTATGATGAACCATGATTTTTTTTAACATTTGATAAAGATGATTTTACCTTGAAAAATACAATTAAGTATTGCTATCACAGCAAATTTTAGTAAAATGGTAGGTTTTCAATTTTGTTGAAAAGATCAAACATGGAATTAAAGGTATGAAACTGACACTTAATTATCGTTCTCTTCCAAATTCTATATAAATACATTCCATTTTCGTATGACCATAATATAGAATGCACTTTTTATATTATATTATATATATATATATATAATTCTTAAAAAACTACTTGAGAGTATCAAAATGATATGAAACAAATGAAGAAGAAAATTATATTTCAAAATGATATGAATAAAAAAAGAAAAAAACATATAATGGAGTTTCAATAACCGTGAACTTGTATTAAAAATTACTAAGATTTTGATAGACGATATTATGATTACTTTAATTAACAAAATTTAGAACACTGACATTCCCACTAAGCCAACCAAATCGAAAAATCCTTTCAGTTTGTACGCAGCCCGTTCGTTCCCAGTAAAAACCACGCCGTCCCATGGCACGATCCCTTCAGTTGCCAGCGTTTTGCTGTGGATTAACTAAATTGGAGAATATCGTACTTATGTTTTCAATAACTTCTTTCAAAAAGCTCATTCCATGGCAGATTTTGGTCTAGAAAATGAGTCGGGATTGAAGTTTCACCCCACGCTTTCGCAGAATTGACTTTAGGCTTCGGAAATATGGCGCACAAGCTTGAGGTTCACACACGAGCTCCACCATTTAAGTCTGTGACGCTCAAGTTTAGTCCTCCATATAAGGATATCGTGTATTGCAAGAAATGTAGTTTATATGTAAACATGGACTTCTAAATTGAATATAAAATCGGATTTGGATTTGAAAGTATTTCGAATAAAATCCAGAGGTTTAAATTCATGTAATTTTTCTATATAAAAAAATTCATGTAATTAATATTATATTTTTAATAATATATTTGTATCGATGAATTTGAAGCTAAATATTTTCATAATAATAAATACGGTGATTTATTTGGATAAATTCATATAACAATGGATTTTAAATCCTTAACTAGTATTTTTTGAATTATTATAGTCGATTTCAAATTCATCTCAATATGAAATCATAATCTCTTTTTCCAAATATTTTCCTCAAATACAAATACAACATAACAGTATAGTGCCAAAATCTATATAGATTTCAAATTTTCATGTCCTTAGTTTTGGTCAAACATATGACATTCCCATTAAGCCAACCACAAACCAAAAGAAGACACGCGTACATAATCATTTATTAGCAATTATTAAAGTAACAATTGTAAAAAGTAATTACATACTTATATCGGGGTGGCACAAATATCCTCTTTGGTGAGGTCCTGAAATCGAACACGGGTAGTAACTAGTAACATATGTTGTATTCCCCTATCCCCACTTATACTAAAAAAAAAAATTGGCATACATTGTGGCCTATGTTTCCCTGCTCTTGCTCAGGATCCAAATTTGGATTCAAAATTTTGAATGCAACTTGTAGGGAGAAGGGGACCGGGACAGGAAATTATACAGTGAATCCGGCATTTGAAAACACAATCTCACATACAACATGCACGTATATGTATCTAACTCGGTGTTTACAAACATCAGGTGTAGAATCTCCCAGGACCTCTTGGCCGACAATGATGGCATATTTCAGCAAAATTATAGTAAATATTAGCAATTTAAATAGTGAGACAACTACCAAAAAGAATATGCACCTGAAACTAATGAAATTTGAAATACCAAATTCAAACAGCCAATTTATATCTCTCCGCCATCTCGGACTACGAAAGGAATCAAAGATGTAGAAAGTGCCAAAAATCTCATAATCTTATTCAAGCATAACTTTATGCTAATTGTTGTCAAGACAAAAGCTTCTCAACATTCACACACAAAAATACATGAAGTAACCCAGAAATGGGATTTGTTTTTCACAACAAAATTCATCAAAACATTGAGTGGTCTAAAGTAATACCCAACTCAAATTATTATAACTAGAAATTCATGGAAACAACTTAGTAAAAATGCGGCAACACTATTAGTAGACCAAAAGGTATTGGCATTACTTAGTGGAGGCTATGTGCTTAATCAGATCGACCACACGGGAACTGCGATAGAATAGGAAATTAATCAGTAGCAGATATTTGACAAGGGTAACTTGAAGTTTCCTAGACTATGAAATGCCTGTAAGAAACTATGAAAGGATATTCAGAATCACCTGTAACCCCATTCATTGTCATACCAAGCGACAAGCTTGACGAAGCAATCATTCAAAGCAATACCAGCCTGGGCATCGAAAATACTTGACCTGCAGTTTTAACAATAACAATTTCCATCAGTTTCTAACAGTTCAATTGTTGGTTCAAGTGAGAACAAGTCAGCATTCAACTACATATGAATAGAATTTTAATTAGCAGCATGCGCCTGGCCTTGTAGCCAAATAGAGAGCTTTTCAGTAGAACAAAGTATATTGACAAGATGCACACCTGCTGTCACCAATAAAGTCTGTGGACACGACATGATCTTCGGTATAGCCTAAGATCCCTTTCATATTTCCCTCGGATTCCTCCCTAGTCAAAATCAACATAATGATCAAATTATGCACATGACAATGTTCCAAATTCACCACCAATCCTTATTCAGTCAATAGCCAATAAGACAATGACATAAATTGAGAGACCATGACACTCTTACTTGATAGCTGCCTTAATTTGTTCATATGTAGCCGCCTTCTCCAATCTCACAGTGAGATCAACCACAGACACATCAACAGTTGGTACACGGAATGACATCCCGGTCAATTTTCCATTCAGAGCAGGAAGAACTTTGCCAACAGCCTTCAAATAGAACAGCAAACAAAGCAGTATGAACACTCAGCTAACTCCCAAACCCAGAGAAGTAAATGGGATGCCTTATCTACGTCAAACTGAATATTCAAAACTAAAAAAAAAAGAACAAACAACGGAGAAATACTTTTGCAGCTCCAGTGCTGCTGGGGATGATGTTGAAAGAAGCTGCTCTACCACCCCTCCAGTCTTTGGCAGATGGTCCATCAACAGTCTTTTGAGTGGCTAGATGAGAGACAAAGCACAATCAGTAGCCAGACTAAAACTAAAATAAAGAAGACAAACATTACAAACCTGTAATAGAGTGGACAGTTGTCATAAGACCTTCTACAATTCCAAATCTATCATTGATAACCTGGAAGCTCAAAGAGTATGCTCTTAAAGGAGATGTTTCAAAACATAGGCATGAAAATCTGATGGCAAACAGGGGAAACAAACCTTTGCCAATGGAGCAAGACAGTTGGTGGTACAGCTTGCATTGGAAACAATGTTGAGATCTGCCGTGTATTCCTTCTCATTGACACCAACAACAAACATGGGTGCATCCTTACTTGGAGCAGAAATAATGACTTTCTTCGCACCACCCTGGTATCTCACAAAGTTTAAAAAAAATAGATTTGCTTAATGAAGACAAAGTGCGGAATTTCTTCTCAAGTTAACTATACTACTTTGTAGACATCACATTAGAAATCACGTGCACATTGAGATGTCAAGTAATAGATGTCTAAATATCTCCTCTAGTGTCTTTATATCTTTTATCAACAACCTAGCAATTATTACATTCTACGACAGCAATGCACCATCTGTGATGTGAAGAGAGGAATGTCTAAAAGAGAAAACGACATCTTAAGCCATTCTCCTTGTATTCACAAAACAAATCATGCACATCAACAATTAATCAAACAAGTATGCATTCAAACAACCATAGGATTTTAAAATATATGAACTACTCAACAGATGTACGCAGATAATAATGAACCTAAGAAGTTAGCAATAAACATAGAAAAAAGATCAAGTCCCAGAACTATTTAAAAATTTTGAACCTTCAAATGAGCAGCAGCTTTGTCCTTATCAGTGAACACTCCAGTTGATTCGACAACATAATCAGCACCAGCATCGCCCCATGGAATCTCCTCGGGGTTCCTTCAAATGCAATCAAGAATTGACAATTCAATTACCAGTACACACGCACACGAATTCCAGGATCAGATGAAGCTACGAGTCTTACCTAATGCCAAAAACAGCAACCGGCCTCTCCCCAAAGAGAAGGGTTTTCTCATCCTTAACCTTCAGCTCGTGGTGCTTCCATTGACCATGAACACTGTCATACTTGAACATGTAGGTCTACAGCAACAGAGCAAACACATATAACGCCATCAAATTAAGTGAGGGAGACCCGAATCATATATCTTCCAACCCCTATACCATGCCCGTTTCGCATCATAAATCAAATATCATATGCATCCACTGCAACAGTTCTATGTTTCTAGACTAGAGAGTAGGTTAATAAACATGATCAAAGAGTTCAATCAGCTTCTACACTCTGTACACGGTAAAAGTTTACCCACACATCAGTTTCCAGTACAAAGGATCAGAGATAACTATTCAATCAACGAAATAAAAAATATCCACCCATTCTATTACCTCATTCCACGAAAAGATAAAAATGAAACAACGTAAGAAAAAAACTTCAAAAAAAAAAAGTACCATATAGTCAACAGAAATGAAGGGATCGTTGACTGCAACCAACTCAACATCGTCTCTTTGAAGAACTACCCTCGCCACCAATCGCCCAATTCTTCCAAACCCTAAATAAATAATCAAAGAGGATTCGTCCGTCACCATGTACCAATCATTCACAACCAAATAAAACAGTAAAAAAACTCAAATCAACATCCAAAGATTCGAAAGTAGATCTAGTACCATTAATTCCGATCTTAATCTTGGCTGCATGATAAAAACAGATACACAAACATTAGACATCGAATCGATCGTTCTTCAATCAACGGACAATAAAAGGTTAATTTCGAAAAGAAAAAAAAAATAGAATCAGATAAATTAATTACCCATTTTCTAAAGACAGGGATTTTGAGATGAACAGATGATGAGGAAATTGCTGGGTCGTCCAGTTAAAAAGAACTTGGGGTATTATAATATGTTTACGGAGTATTACAGCATGTTGATGAAAATGTGGATTAACCGTTGAGTTAATTGAGAAGTTCGATTGAGGAACAAGGACCGTTGATCCTTTGTGTGGGGTGATGGTGCATTTTGATGTGGTGGGGGCGAGGAGGTTTAGTCTGGCTGCCTGGCTGGTAGGTTCTGGAAGGTGGCTTCTCTGGGAATTTTGACGGAATATTCGATGGTAAATTACATTTTTACATTTTAATCCCTCAACAAATATAAATTCCTCATATTGGTCCATAATTTACATGTATTCGGTCTGTTGGACTTTTGTTTTTTTTTCACTTTAATTCAATTTATTTTAAATGTAACATATCAATTTTATGAAGATCATTTTAAAAAAAAAAATCAAATATGTTGTATATATATAAGAAAATGAATTTCGTGAAATTAATTATTTATTGTAAAAAAATTATTTTCGAGAAGGTTTTAAATTAACCAAAATAAATACAAATTATAGTTATTACATGTAGTTAGAGTTACAATAGTCTCGTGCGGAGTAACGGTTTAAACGTGATATTTTGGATCCCCATGACCCTGATGCGGTGGGATGTAACCGCTAAAAGAACCTTATACGGTGGTAATCCGATGTAAAGACCCGGATTTTTAAGGGATAACAAAAAGATTTGATTAAAAAGAGTTTGAAAATTCCTAAACTCTAGCCTAGAGTTCCAATACATCAAGGAGTCCCTAATCTAATCAAACTCCTTCCTTATTGATTTAATTGCAGCAGCTTAGATCGAACCAAACTCCTTCCATTTAAATCGAAATTCAGCAACATGGATCGAACAAAATCTGGTAAACTTCATCCGAAAACCTCACCCTTTTTGCTCCATGATTCACCAAAGAATCCCAAGCTATCAGATCACTCCATCATCATCCAAATTCTGAAAGAAAACTTGGGAAACACCTCAACCAATCTGTACATATTATCGGGTAAGTTCGAAGAGTCCTAACCAGTTTCCACTTCTTCCCTATCTGCACAGAATTGTTCCAATCAGATTTTATTCCCTATATTTTCGAAGTGGAATCCTACTCCAACACCTCAAGATGGGTGCACCCTTGTGCCTATAAATAGAGCAAGCCGTGAGGGAATTATACACATCACAAAGCCATCTCCTTCCAGCTTTTAACCTTCGAGAAAGTCCCTCTCAAAGCCGTAGCACCTGCGCCTTATTCCAGAATATTTCTGCACTTGTTCCAGCCTTAAAACTCGAAGATATCAGTCAATCTCAAGCCGTGATTCTGCTCCTGTTGCTTCCAGAAACATACAGCCCTCACCTTCGAATTAAATCCAGCAACCATCACCGAAGGATCAGCCCTTAATCCTTCAATAAAAATTCCAGAACCTTGGTTTCAGAATCTGTTCGAGTCCTTCCAAGCCAAGCACCGTCTGTTTTTCAGACTTGTTCATCAAGTTTCAGCAAGCAAGCAGGTTCAAAATTCATCATCCTTAAAGCCCTCGAAAATCAGCAGTTATTCCCTCGAACTTTCCAGCAACAATCACCGAGAGTTGATCACGGTTAACCATACCTAGATCCAATTCAACCAGCAACACCTTGTTGATTGTACCAACAGATTTGGTGATAAACATTGAGAAAAAAAAGAACCATCGAGCATTCTGTCAGTGTTGTCCTATTGTTTTTCGAAAGCCAAGAGTGGAAGGAATCCCATCGTTTCGTATCATCGATTACTCAAACACGCATCCAAGCACTGTAAGTGGGCTTTTGCTATAATTATTCGTTTCGTTTTCTAAAAATTATATAAGTACGTTTTGAAATTCCAATCGATATGTAGTATGTTGAAATTATGAAAGTATTATTTTGTAAGCACGCTAAACTCGAAATCTAATTGGATTTGGATCCCCATGACCCTGATGCGGTGGGATGTAACCGCTAAAAGAACCTTATACGGTGGTAATCCGTTGTTTCTGGATTATCCAGACCCTTTATTCGTGGGTTAGCCGATGTTATGACCTCATCTCTAGGAGGGTTAAGTCTAGAGACTGATATCAGTACCAAGAAGAGAGTAGAATGCTTTACTGTGCTTAAGTATATGAAAATTATGAAACGATATGTTATGTCATGGCTCGTAAGGGCAACCAAGTATGTTAAGATACATTCATATCGATTTATGCAAGTTTATGATACAAGTTTATGAAAATTATATATATATGTATGATATCGATTGTCCCCCACTTGCTGAGTGTTTTCCAAAGCACTCAACCCCTTACTCTACATCCCCAGATAAAGCCGAAGAAGAATTAGAGCAAGAAGAAGAGCACCAATTCTGGGGTTGGTGAATCAAGTCCGCTGCGTAGTTCAAGATATTTTATGTTTTAAAGTTTTCTAAGTTTTAAGACAATTTTGGTTATTCAGTTTTTAAGTTTTAGTTTCACGTTTTAATTCAGTTGTAAAGACAATGATTTCTTTATTTATGGAATATAGACTGGTTTTCAGTTATTATGATATTACGAGGCTTATTGGTTTCCTAGTTGTAATGGAAATCAATGCCGGTGTTATTGACCCCGGTCTCGGGGCGTGACATTTTAGTGGTATCAGAGCTAGCCAGGTTCCATAATCCCGCTGGGAAAAGAATTCTAGTTGATAAAAATACTAGAAGAGAAATCCCGGTTGAAATAGACTAACTGGTGAAATAAATACAGTTGGGGAAAAATATCGATTCACGATAATTACGATAATCAGAAGTCCAATCTGATTGATCACGTGAATACGAATTTTTCGACTTTTAAAAATTTGTAGTTTCTGATTTTTTTAAAAATATTTCGAAAAATTTTAAAGGAATTTCGGAAATTCAAAAATCAGAAAATTCGAAACCCTAGCTCCTCGCCGCCGCCGCCGATTGCCGCCGCGATAACCTTCGACCAGTGTATCATTGGAACCGCCTTGTCCAGTCGACCCTACTGTCCAAGTTTCATGTCGATCGGACTTTGTTTGCCCGATCATTCCTCATTCGAAGCTCAAGAACCCTAACCCCCAAATTATTTCGTTTTCCCGATTTACAGATCGTACCTTGATCGTTTTTTAAATTAAAATTTTTTGTGAGATCTTCCAAGCAATTCGATCATTAACCCTCTGCCAATTTCAGATTTCAAGCTCCGATTAGGGATTAATTTCGAAACCCTAAATTTCGATTATAAACCCTAATTTTCGATTTAAAAAAAAAAAAAAATCCAGAATTCGAATTCTTGCTTTTGGTACTTGATTTTATGATTTGTCAAGTATTTAATTCCGTGTTTGGGTTTAGGTGATGACAACCCGAGCGCAATCTGTCCAGATTCTCAGTATGGAGCAAGAAATTGAGAAGCTCAAGGAAGCTAAAGCTGAACTGATAGAAGTTGCGGAACATCTGAGAGGCGATGTCCATAGAATTAGCTACTATCATCATCAAGCTAATGAGCAGCTCGAGGAATCTAAGGAAGAAGTAGCTAGAAAAGACGAACTCCATAGGACTGCAGAGGAAAAATGCGTAGTCCAAAGACAGCAGATGGATCAAATGGCTGATCATATTCTCACACTTCAAAATACGAACCATCGCCTGTCTGTAAGAAGCAATGGTTACTGGGGTATAGTCACTCATCTCCTGAATGTCAACAGTGATCTAAGGGAAGCCAATGATCACATGAGAAATCTTCTGGATGTTGTCGATTCAGATGAAGATTCAGACGAAGACCCTGAGGAAGAACCCATGCAGGAAGATATCGTAGAAGAATTAGGAAGTGGAGAAGTGATAGATCCATAGTTCTTAGAAGCTTTGTTTAGGAGTTTGGTTTTCATTTTATTTCAATGTTCAGCATTTTCCTTTTCAGTAGTTGTGATAAACATTTTTTCCAGTGATTAATAAAAGTATCATTTTTGTTTATCATGTCTTCTTTATCTTTCTGCTATCGTTATACCTTCTGCGCAAAGATTTTAGATCTTTATATATTGTAGGAAATGGCCGGACGTCCTACTCGCAGCAATCGTAATCCCAACTATGATGTTCCTCCCAACTCTAATGAGGAGAGAACTAATGGAAATCAGAATCCTCCACCTGCACCGCCACAACCTCCGAGGGTGTGACTGAGTCGTGAAGACTTGGCAGCAATAGCCACCATTGTGGCCACAACACTTCAAGGTTTGAATAACCCTGCTGTTAATCAACCTCAAGCACAGCCAGCACGTCCGCAAGGTGTAAAGTACCACTATGAATCGTTGCGGAAGAACAGAGTTCCAACCTTTGATGGCAACTCAGACTCGGAGATGGCCCAGAACTGGCTGAAGCAAATAGAGAACCACCATAGACTGTTGGAAGTTCCGGATGATATCAAGGTGGAAGTTACCACGTCTTTTCTCATCGACCAAGCTGGAAAGTGGTGGGAAAACGTGTCACCATTAATGCAAGAAACAGGACCAGTTACATGGCAAAGGTTTCGAAGTACCTTTCTAAAGCAGTACTTCCCAACTGCGGTCCAGAACCAGAAGCTGCGAGAGTTTGAAAACCTGACACAGACTCCAGACATGACAGTCGGTAACCGAATTAACCGATATTTTTTTAAAAAAAATAAAATAAATTTTAAAAATTAGATAATGTGATTTTAAAAATTAAAATAATTAGATTATTTGATTTTAAAAATTAAAAAAGTAAAATTTAAATAAAGAATGATATTAATTGATTTTTTAAAAAATAAAAAACAATTTATTTTTTAAAAAAATATTAAAAAATTAAAAATTTCGATTTATTCGGTTAACCGATATTTTAAAAATAAAACCGAAACCGAACCGAATTAACCGATTTTTTAAAAAATCAAAACCGAATTTCCGAAATAACCGAACCGATTTTCCAAAATATTTCGGTTTTTTCGATTTTTTCGATTTAACCGAACTTTTGCTCACCCCTAGTCGTATATGATTAAAAGATCTGAATTATAAATACTGCAATCAACTATAACATTTGGTAAGTAGATAAACGTTTATTTATACATGTACTAATTGGTATTGAAAATGTACTTAGCATAGATTGTATAATTTAATTTCTACAAACTATTTTTAAATTTCAAAGTTAAAAAACATTAAATTTCTATAAACTGAAGTTATCGACCAAGAAAATGAATTTTTGTTTTCTTTTTAACATAGAAAACAGTTTAGATACAAATATTTAAATGAATAATACTTAATGCATATTCATGATTACTACTATATATTGACATTATTTACTTGCCTGGATAAGTAAGTTATATGATAATTAATAATGGTCAATCATGTGTTTACTTATAAAAACTCAAATTTTTTTCATCCGCAAGACCATCATTTAAGGATTAAAGATTGATTATGTAGACCTATATTTTCTAAGGATGAGTAATTCAAGATTGAATAATACAATTCTACCCATTTTATTTTCTATTATGTTAAAATTTAAATTAAATAAAAATAATTTACAAAAATCTTTAGTACTTTATAAAATTATATCAATGTATACATTAAATTGAAAATATATAAAATATTTAGGTAAAATAATCAAGTGAATAATATTTATTAAGAAAGTTTTATAAAAATTGTGTAAATTTATAATTTATTAACTAAATTAATATAGAAATAATTTTGATAACTATATATGCCAAAATAATAAAATTATGTAATATAGTAAAAAAAAGAATAGATGTGAAATAAATAAATTATGAAAATGACGAAATTTTGAGAAAAAATTAAAGGTAAATAAAAATAATTATTTAAATAAGTAAAAATAATAAATAGAGAAAATATCATATTTTTCTATTATACTTATAATTACAATTTTATTAGATCAAAACAAACATCAAAAATAATAAAAATTTAAGGGTAAAAAAGTTCATATAATTATAATTATAATCTCAATCTTAATCATTTATAATTATAATCTCAATCTTAATCATTTAAAGTAAACACACTATTATTTATTCAACATTATTTCATATTCTATCAATCACATTAAGTGGGTGCTTGCAAATGCTTTCGCAAACTGCTTATCAGATTTTCAGACAAAAAAATAGATTTTGAGTGTTTTATTTACCTGCTTCTCTAAAAAGAAGCAGAAAAAATTGAAAAATACAAGCAGATCATGACATGATTTTGAATGTTTTAAGTTGTTTGGTGCCACTTTTGTAATTAATTGAAGTTTATTAAGCTGTTTTTTTTTATTTTAATAGCAAACACTCAATATTTTTGCTTAAAATTAATTTTTTCAAACTTTAAGCAACATATAAGGCACCGTTTGGGGTGCGGGATATGATTAGTAATCTTCGGATTATTAATCATATCCCATGTTTGTTTCATTTTTTTTTAAAAAGTATCCTACTATATTTAGCTCATTCTAATCCCAAGTTACAACAAAAAGACATAAATATCCTTACCACCTTTTTTACTATCTCAAAATTTGAAATTCCCGCCAAAAATTAAAACTTATTTCATACAACTTTATTTTTATATTACATTATTTTATTTATTTAATTCTTATTATTATTATTTTATTATTATTATATAATGATTATTATAATATATTATATTATTATTATTAAAAAATAATAATTTAATATTATTCATATATATATGTGTGCACATAGATATTATGATTATTATATATATTATTATGTAATAATAATAATTATTATTATATAATTATTATAATATGTTATTAATATAATAATTTATATATTATATATATATATATTATTATTATTATTAGTATATATATACACACACGCATACATATATATATATATTATAATAATGCATATAAATTATATATATAATACTATGTTTATTATTATATATTATGATTATATATATATATATTATATAATATATATAAATTATATATATTATTATTATATATGCATATATATATATTATTACATAATAATAATAATTATTATTATAATATTGCTATTAATATATAATTTATATATTATATTATATACTGTTATTATGTATATTATTATTATTACTATATATATGTATATACACACGCACGCATAGATATATATATATTATAATACTGTATATAATTATATATATATTACTATTATTATTATATATGC
Source organism: Haberlea rhodopensis (assembly GCA_907163345.1). Lineage (NCBI taxonomy): Eukaryota > Viridiplantae > Streptophyta > Magnoliopsida > Lamiales > Gesneriaceae > Haberlea > Haberlea rhodopensis. The sequence continues at coordinate 2,835,550 of CAJQUN010000059.1, forward strand.
ATATATATATATATTCAAATATATATATTTTTATTATTATTTATATTAGTATTATTATTATTTATTTTATTTTAATAATATTATAATATACTATTATTATTATATATACATACACACAATTATTATTATTTATATTAGTATTATTATTTTTTATTTTATTTTATTAATATTATAATATAATAATAATAATAATTATTATATTATAATATAATAATAATTATTATTATTATATATTATATATACTATTATTATTATATATACATACACACAATTATTATTATTATATATTATATTATGATTGTTAGATATAAACTATTATTTTTATTATATTTTATTATTGTAATGATAAGGATATTTTAGACATTACACCATATAATAATCCTTATCAACCATCTTATTCTCCAATCAAACAGCATATAACTTATCACATACTATTTTTACAATCATTTCACAACTTTTTAATCCTTACATTACTTATCATATCCATCACTTCAAACGGTACCTAAGTGTTTTGACTAAACATATACAAACACACCCTAATAATTACAATATAACTTATTAATATCCATTCGAATTAAACACAACCATTATCTATATTTATTATATTATAATGGAAGTGCAACACATAATAACTATAATGAAATTATATATTTATATTATAATTATATACCATATAAAAATTTAAAAATATTCTATATAAAATTATATGTGTACGTATTGCGTTCAAAAAATGATAATAACTTAACTAATCACAAACAAGTATAGAGTGTGAGACCAGGCCCACCAATTAACAAGACCCAATAAGAGTTCCCGCTTTCATTTATTCTGCGTTAACGTTGGCGCGTTATCAGCCCACAAAATGAATGTTCGAAAGGGTTAAAAAAGAGAAGAAAAACGAAATAAGAAACTTGCTTTCGACTCATCCCCTTCTCCCTCCCATTCGCTACAAATTACAATCTCCCACAAACTCAACGCAGCAGAGAAGAAAATGTTGGGTAGAGTGAGAGCATCACCGATAAGTTCTTTGGAACTACTGGAAATGGAAAGGACATCTTCCAAGATCTCCAAGCACGATTCTCTCTCTATTTATGGTCAGTGGCACTGTTTGTTACTTCTTCTTTTTTTAATTAATTGTTTGTTTATGCTTAGAATATATTAGGTATCATCTGTGATGCATTTCATTTAGTAATTTTTGCGGTGGTTGAATTGCTGTGAATTACGGTCTCAATTGTTGTTACCAGTTCTAGCTAATATGTGCCTGCCCAGCTAATGTGTGTAGAGAAGGGAATTTCTTGCTTTGATTTCGCCAAATTCAAATCCTGTGTGGTTGTAATGATTCTTAGACCTTAGATTTCTGTACGGTTTAAAAGGATCTGAATTGTACTTTTAATATTATGTATTTAGCTTTTTATACAACATTAGTAGCTAGATACAACAATTGGTATTCGAGTCCATGGATTGGTTTAAGCAATCACTGTGAGATTGTTGGGCTTGGATTGTGTGAATTGTAGTTGTTTTGCTCACGTGCTGCCATGTGATGCCATGTAGCTCTCACAAATTGAGTTGTGTACTTGTGTTATTACAATTGAGTTACAATTTTTGGTATATTGGAAGGCGCGTGATGTATACAAATTATAATCTGTGAAAAGTTGCCACAGTATTATGAGAAGCTCGTGCGGTAGGATGCTTAACGTTAAAATCATTGGAACGCAAAGGTGCAAGGCGCACCTTTTAGTAGAGGGTTGAGCCTCGACTTTTGTCTAGGTGTAAGGGCTTTTCCTTGAGCCAATCCATTACTATGGTTGCTATATTCTTGCTAGTGATGGTATTATAGAGACATTCTCGAGTATTCGAAAGGAAAACGGTAATTGAACTTCTTCAAGAATAAGTTGTGTCACATTAGTCTCTCACATCGTAACTGTGTGAAATCATGATACAAATTTACCCATTTTTGGTCAAATTTAAAAACGAAGTTAGCAACTGTTGGGTAATTATTGCCCTTTGTTGGTTAGTTTTGGATGGGAGTTGCTGTTCGGATTAGCTTGTTTCATGAATACAAGTCAATAAATGAGCTTGTTTCATGAATACAAGTATATTGACTAGCATGAGTCGTGGAGCAATATGTACTTTGGAACCAAATACAATATACTTTCCACAGTCCTATGGACAACCAATTTATAAGATCATAATGTTATTTTGGTTTCGAAGTGGTATAATATGATTCATTTAATTTTAACTCTTCGGATTTCTTGTTTTCCAAATGACGCATACAGAATCTACACTTCTGAAGCTGAAACAAGGCGCTCACTGCAGCCCAAGCTCAACCTCGGAGGACTCTGCTACGATATATGCACATCGTACCATGGCAACTGATCCACCTGAGGAGACAATGACTGATGCTGAATTTTCCTCAGCCGATTCTTTTGCAAACACAAGTGGTATTTCTCAATCTGCACACTCCTCAAACGAGAACCGAAGCACAACAATGTCTATTCTCCATATGTTCTCAAAATACAAGCTTTCAAAGCATGCAGAAAGCTCCACCGAAACAAAGCTTATGGAAATAGAGAGTTGCTATTCTTCTTCATCGTCCAGTTTTTCACCCACTTCGAAGGATTCCCAGTTGTGTTTATAAGTAACTGAATGCAGAATTTGCATGAAGAAGACGTCAGTTCCCCCCAAGTATGAGTGCTGCGTTTCATTCTCAAAGTGCAGTAAAGGGACTACATCGGTAGTTCTTGATTGTTGTATTATTGCATTCTTAGCCGATTTCATAGTTACTTTGCCGTTTGTAATAAGATATTTGTATTCCATGGTAGGATGACCGGTTATGTACCATAGCTTGAGAATCAGACATTATATGCTGAGTCCCCATATTTCTTAAACTGATAAATATTCTGGCTAAATTTTCAAGTTCTAAAGTAAATTGAAATGCTGAGTGTATTTATTACCTGAACTGAAATTTGAAAAGATTTACAATATCATAACTGAGAAATAAAATATTTTTCTTTGCAATTGCAACAGATACGACATAATATGGTACGAGAGCCATAATGCATCACTAATTCTGCAATCAAACTTATTCTTGTGCACATCATTAGTAAAGCTTCGGACAGAACTTTTCGACAAATCTTTAATGAAATTATAACTAATAATGACAACCCAACTCAAGTTCCAGAATTTTGCATCCCTCTTCTACTTATTTTAAAAAACTACGAGGAAACAACAGAGGACCAAACTTATGATGCTCAGATCCCACCGAACAAGGAACTAGAATATTATCGTGCTTAAGAATTCCAAGCACGGTGTACAATTCACCAGATCCAAATTCGGTTGAAATCAAAAGTCAGTATGAAGACATGTCAATTGGTACTAAACACTCAAAAGAAGTAAAAGATTGAACAGAGTCATTAAAATTTGGATATCCCTTCTGAAACGCCCGAGTGTCACCTACTTCAAAGATCAATGACTCGGGATAGCTTTTGAATGCGGTTCAACAAGAAATCTCCTTGCTTGATGGTTGCTTGGTAAAGGGCATTTTTGGCGTCAGGACGATTGGTTTCCAATACCCCGGTAACTTTGTCTATCTTGCAGTGTAGCTTCCCAGCGGCAATAAAACGTGACAGCTCCCTGTTTATGAAAGAAACACTCATTTGAACTACAATAACATGATGAGACAGCAGACGGTACTAATTTATGGTCTTATCAATCAACGAGGATCAAATAAACAACTCACAGATCAATGAAATCCACTGTCACTCCGAATGCTTTGGCCATAGCTTCAATAGTCACACTTTTGTAGGATTCCAAAAACTGAGAATAGACAACAGTTCTAATCTCCCTCATGTAATACCGGAAGTGTGGATGCAAATAGCGATCCAACTTAATATGCTCAGTCAAGCCAGCTGAAAGTTGAATGCAGAAATTTGATCAGTACAGCATAGATATTTGATTTTCAAGGATCTTTGTTGACAGGAAAAATAATCTTCTTGCACGAGTGGCAAAACCAGGGAAGATGACCAAGTTTTGTCGATAAAGACGCTTACCAAAAGCCGTAAAAAATGATTTGTACTGGCAATCATAGAGAGAGTTCAGGAAGTCAGATAAATATGGAATTTTGCCAATAACAGTCAAGATCTCAGGGGCGTCGACTACCTGCAACAAATTCCAACAACAGCAAGAAGAATCACTGGTTAATTAGCACATCTGCTTCTTCTAGAAGTAGCATAAGAAATATTAAATTACCTTCTGTTTCAGGGAAACTCTATCTAAGGAAATGATGCTAGTAAGGACGGTGTAAAATACAAAGGCGTCATAGGGAAAGAGCTCATAAGTTGTGAAGGTTGAGATAGAATCAAGGAAAAGATCAGCAGCTTTCTTGAAATTGCGAGTAGACATGCAATATAAGCCTTCAAACACCTTCAAACGATTCTTCCTCTCCCAGTCACCTCCTTCTTCAAACAATCTGTCATGTAGAATGTCAGAACCAAAAGGATGAACTACAGTAAATAAACTAGAACAAGCATAGGGGAAAAATTATCCAGAAGCAAGATCTATAGTTTCCCTTACTTCTTTGCTTTATCAATGCTTATCGAGATTAGATCAAAGTCCTTATGGAAGAAACCAATCTGTAGCGTGTAGAATACCAAGTCCATCTTTTGCCCAACTGCAACAGTCTTGCTCTCAGTTAACTTGAGTTGTTCAAGTGCCTTCTCCTATATATAAAAGAATCTCATAGATAATTCGTTATTAAAGATGATACAACAGAACATAAAGTTATATGTGTACCTTGTCACCTATGCGAATATAAAATAAGGACTTGGCCAAGTGAGCTTCCCTCACTTCACTCTCACCCAAGTTTTCTTCTGCATCAGCAATCCTAGATAATTCAGCCACATAGACAGATGCGGTAAACAAATTATTTGATCATAATGCTATATGTTTTACGCATTAAAGATGCTTCCATATTCATACAAAGAAAAATAGGTTAAAATTTAAATTGGAGAAAGTTTGCCCAACGTGAACTGTCTCAAGATGTTTTTGAAGCCAAACAAAAAGAGGTTGTAAAATGTGAAGTAACAAATAACAATCTGCAGGCAACAACAAAGCATGAAATGTAGTTTTTATCAAATCAATATAATTTATAGTCTCAAGGATAACAAAAGGTATATCTCACGAATGCAAACAAAAACAATATGTCTCAAGTCGGTTCATCAGCGTTTATCCAATCAAGGGTAAAATAGACTACCAACATAAAGATAGTTCCTCATAGTTTCCAAGATAAGCTCAAGTGGACTTGAAAGGTGGTGCCTTGGTGCGTTCCTTGAGCCTTAAGAATTTCGAACTCCATTTCTCTTCTCCATAACATAATAAAAAATGTGAAATGATCTCATAATTTTGATTCTTAAAACACGGAAAACCATAATGTATCTATCTATCTATCTATTCAAGCATATAAATCATAAATTAGCATATAAAAATATGACAGATCTATAATTATTCTGACAATACAATAGCATATCTTGTATCATATTAGCCAAAAGGAGAAACTTCCCAAACATAAGTTGATCATAATCAAAGACTCATCAATCTGACAGCAAAAGGCCAATAAAATTTCTAACATCATCTCACGCAATTCCCCCCTCTCTAATTTCATCTTATGTAATTTCACAAGACAGTACCACTGGCCATCCACTCGGCGCTCCCTCTCTAATAAGTCAACTCCTACTATTCGTGATCTATATACAGTCAATGATTGACCACTTCTCATTAATTTTAATCTTCTCACACTTGGTAGCTACAATCAAAGACAATATTGTTACTCTTAAATAAAGTCACAATTTCATATCTTCATCAATCAAAGCAAAACTCGAGCTCTTATCACGACTTCTACAACTCTACAGAGCTTCCAATACGAAATTAAATCCAAATCAAGCTCTCTTATTTAAATGTGCCTAAAAGAGCTCAAACTTGCGTCTGAGATGTTGAACCTCCTGGTTACCATATTGCAGACAAGATTCACAGTGCTTTCTCAACAGAGAACATTTCAATAATATCTGATATCAACCAATCACACAAAAAATAATTGGGTCAGAAGCAGCATAAAAAACAGGATTTCAGCGCAGCTTCATTTCTGGAAAAGAAATGTGAGAGTACTAAGAACCCATAGTGCAGACTGCATAGTAAAACAACTTTAAAAGTACATGGCAACGCATGCCATTTAAATTCCACCAAATAAAAAAATCCCTAAATCACAAAAAATCTCATTATGCAATCCATAAACAACAATAATTCAACTGAAATGGCACGTGATACGTCAAATCCAACTTACTTTTCATCGAGTTTCTTCAGCTCTTCCTCGATCTTGGCACGCATCGACTCGAGCGCCTTCTGATCCACATTCAAAATCTTGCTGGCAACTAGGGTTTCATACAAAGGAGCCATATCTACAAAAATCTACCTCCCATTAAAACCCAAGAAACTAAAACATAATAATCATAAATAAAAACACAGATATTTAAAATTAGCTTCAAAAAAATTGAAAAAAAAAGAGGATAAATACCATTGGCAATGATGAAGTTGAAGACCTCATCTCGCAGGCGTACTTTCTCGATGTCGTCGACGTCGTTTTGGGTGAGCAGGAATAGCTTGTGTGCAAGCACAAGCTGCGGCTCCTGCGTTCCCTCTCCACCTTCCATTTTCCAATTTCTTTCTTCGCAGAGAGAGCTTACTTGCAGAGGGTCACCTATGAACAAAGATATGAGATTTCTAGCTGGTCGAGTCTGCTAATGATTGGGCCAATCCTACTTTACGGGCCTAATAATATGCAGCCCATTTGTTTGAATGAATACTGAAAATCTTTTTTGAAAGTGGGCCCTCATCGTACAAAAACTCAAAATGATTTTTGAGAAAATTACAAGAATGTACCACTTTTCAAAAAATCTTCTTTCAACTAAATACATTTTTTAGAAAACTTATTTCAAACAAGTCCATTTTATCAAACCATAATCTAATTAGTCCATTAATTATGACTAAAATACCCTTGCTCTACACCTTCTTCCCCAAAACTTTGCCAACTTTCCACCATTCAAGTCGCCCTCCTCCGCTTCCCTCCCTCGAACAACAGCAAGTCTCGCGTTGTCCTCCTCCACCTCCTTCGTCTGCTTACACATTAATCAAGCGAAGCACAACTCTTTTTCTTGTAAATTGACAGCATGAGTACGTACATGTGTTTTGACAATAATAGATGAATGTATAAAATTCCATTTATGTAGGAAAAAAAATCTAAGACATGTTTCGTCGTCGTTACATTAGTTACTGTTAACAAACTAATACAGTAATACATGTCGGTGTGAAAACCCAGAGATGAACGAGTTTATAGGCCAACCCAATAACTCCAGCCAAGTGTACGACCGATTTATCAAATCTTGTATTTGACTAATTCATCATAACTAATTAACTACCATCCGTAGAACTTTTAGCCTTGAATTGCATATTTAATTCATGCGGTGCATGTAAAAATTTACTCACGCGGTGCATGTAAAATTGACACATGCGGTGCATATAAAAATTGACTCATGCGGTGCATGTAAAAGTGACGCATGCGGTGCATATAAAAATTAATCATGCGGTGCATGTAAAATTGACGCATGTGGTGCATGTAAAAATATACTCAAACTGAAACCTCATCACCACTATGTTTTTTGTTAGTACGTGAGTCTATCGGTGCATGTAAATTACATGCACCACTTGAGTCGGTGCATGTAAATTAAATGCACCGATAGACTCGGGTATTGTCTTGTGCACTACAATTACAATATTCGTCCAAATGTCATTTACAATTGATAGGTGCATGTAAATTACATGCACCGATAGACTTTTTAACCAAAAATATAGTCTAACGGTACATGTAAATTACATGCATCGCTGAGTCTATCGGTGCATGTAAATTACATGCAACGATAGACTCTTTAACCAAAAACATCGTCTAACGGTACATGTAAATTACAAGCACCGCTGAGTCTATCGGTGCATGTAAATTACATGCACCGATAGACTCTTTAACCAAAAACATAGTCTAACAGTGCATGTAAAATTACATGCACCGCTGAGTCTATCGGTGCATTTGAATTACATGCACCGATATATTCAAGTATTGTCTTTAAGCAAAACATAGTCTATCAGTGCATGTAAATTACATGCACCGCTGATCTTTGTTTTTTGTCAAAGATGATATTTAAATGAATTATAGGGAAAACATAATGACATCATTTTATGTAAGCTCTTAACACAATTGACCAAAATTTTAACAGTAGCACGTCTCACTCCAAAGCTACACTTCGCACTTTCCTTAGAAAAAAAGAGCTTCGAGATTGATTGGAGGTAACCGCATTCTATTTTTATGTATCGTGAGAATCTTAATTGTGTTTGTTGGGGTTCAACAATTGCCTCTGCTTTGTGATCGGTCGAACACGTGGCGCTTGTGCCAGTGTATGGTTGAAAAGATTGATGTTGCGCCATTACCCTTAACTATAGTTATTGGTAAAGCGGTAAGCGCTCGATCCTACAATTGGTATCAGAGCCAAGGTCGCGTGTTCGATTCTCATGAGTTGCAGAGAGTGCAATTATTGGGGGAGGGATTGTTGGGGTTCAACAATTGCCTCTGCTTTGTGATCGGTCGAACACGTGGCGCTTGTGCCAGTGTATGGTTGAAAAGATTGATGTTGCGCCATTACCCTTAACTATAGTTATTGGTAAAGCGGTAAGCGCTCGATCCTACAGTATTGAAATAACAGGTTTTTGATACATTGTAGATGAATGATTAGGTTTTTTGCGTCGAATTTATGCACTGTTTGTTGATTAAATTAATTTTTTTATTTTTATTTAATAGAATTTCAAATTTCACCATCTGAAATCGAATCGAGCTTTTTTTATCATCGGGAAATATTGTTTACATGTACAATCCATCGGAGATAAATGAGCTTGTGACTTGCGAGTTGATCCATGGCGGCAGATGATGTTTTCGTGCTCTGGAGATTTCTGTGCTGAGAAAAAATGAAGTTCACGCGATGAGGAAGAAGACGCGATGAGGAGACGGTAGTTTAGAGATATTTTGGTCATTTTGACATAAAATGGACCTAGTTGAAAGTAAAATATTTTGGTAGATTGGACCGAAAAAACTTTTATCATCTGGTACCGGCGTGAAATTTTCCCATGACTTTTTTTTTTGTAACAACTCAAATGAATTATGGCATATCTGATTGTATTTTAATATATGGATATATACATATTTATTATAGAAGTGTATCTTACTGCTTTTTTGTTGATCTTTTTTTTTCTTTTTTTTCCTTTGTAAAATACCATACGGCTATCTAAATTATTTCATCCAATTAGAAACTTTTATCCCAAAAACAAGCCCGCTGCATTTCCTAAGTCGAGTTCAATATAACATAAGGATAAAATTTGGACCATTGAATGTTCACGTGGTCTCATTTTCTCCTAATCTTTTTACAATACATCTCACCATGATGTACCTACAAATCTTATTTATTGAGACATTTTAATTAAGGGATGTAGTGTGTGTTTTAGATTTCTCCCATTCAAGCTACTAGCCGTATCTTTCAAAAATTTCCTTATATTTCAAACTTTTATACTTTGACTATATACGGGCACGGACACGGGAAAAAAATATATGGGGAACGAATTTTTTATTTTTTTTAGCATTGGAGAGGGTAATGAGTCTCAAAATAGAGACCACCCATATTTAATGGGCTTTTAGTGCTGATGGGGCAACTGTCCTGAGCGGGATGTGAGTACTTTTAAAAGAGGAAATTAAAGAATGTATCACTTTCCAAAACATCTTTCAATTAAATCTCCCAAAAAAATATTCTTTCAACTAAATACATCTTTAAGAAAACTTATTTCAAATAAGTCGATTTTATCAAATCCTAATCTAATCAGTCCATTTATTATTACTAAAATATCATTGATCTACACATTCATTCTCAAACATTTGCACACTTTCCACCATTCGCGTTATTTATCGTTGAATATCCTTGAGTTTTCGATCGACAACAACAATTATCGTTGATTTTTTCCTCGTTAATTCATTTAGCTCAAATTTACAAATAATTCTGCTCGATTCCTTCATTCAGTTGTGCAACATCTTTCTGTATACCATGCGTTGGAAAGTGTCGGTTGAATTTGCGTCGATCTCCTAACATTTTCGTTGATTTGTGTTGAATTCGTGTTTTTTTTTCTGTATGTTCTCATGCAATTACGATACAATTGCAGCATTGTGATTGATCGAATTGCTGAAATTCTAAATTCCAGATTGCTTTGACGCATTGTGATCGGATAGTTGATGCATGGTGATCTATCAATTCTGAATCTTCGTATCAAAATTTCGATCGACTTTTGTTGCGTTGACCTTAAGTTCTTCGATCATTGTTTTCTATATTTGTGAATTTGTTTGTTCGTTTCCCTCGAATAATACTTTTGAGATGGGCCAAATATTCTAGTTCCTCCTTGTACGTTTCCTGCTTTTGTGGGTGCCCATGTAGGTCTAGCGGCGGGCGTCATATCGAAATCCTATATCGCTGGATATCCAATTCAACGCAATTCTGCAAATTAATCAAGCTGTGATCAACACATACCAATATACGGGATAAATGCGTAAGCTGCAATTGTAACTTGATGACAACATAAGTTAGGGTTTTTATCACCTTCGATTTTATTTTGACCAAGAAAAGGGAACACTGAGATTGTTGGCTTAAAATCTAATTCAGTGAGAAAAGACAGCATAAATTTTTTGTTTCTAGCGGTGCATGTAATTTACATGCACCGTTAGACTCATGTAATGCATGTGACTCATACGGTATATGAAAAATGACTCATGCGGTGCATGTAAAAATTACTCATGCGGTACATGTAAAAATTTACTATTGCAGTGCATGTAAAATTACTCATGCGGTGCATGTAAAATCGAGTCATGCGGTGCACGTAAATTTTACTCATGATGTACATGTAAAAATTACTCATACGATGCATGTAAAAATTACTCATATGGTGCATATAAAATTGAGTCATGCGGTGCATTGGTGCATGTAAAAGTGAGTTATGCGTGCATGTAAAAATTGACTCATGCGGTGCATATAAAGTTTACTCATGTGGTGTATGTCAAAATTACTCATGCGGTGCATGTCAGAATTTACTTACGCGGTGCATGTAAAATTTAATCATGCGGTGCATAAAAAAATGAGTCATGCGGTGCATGCAAAATTACTCATAAGGTGCATGTAAAAATTAATCATGCGGTGCAGAGTATTTTTATAAGTGAGGTTAGTTTGATCATTGTATTAAAAATAGACTTACTTGAAAAAACTTTTTTTTTAGGTATAATTTTGTTTAAAAATAATAATGTTTTTAATAGTTGATCACTATTGTTATTGTTATTATCTGTTCTAACCAGTAAAATAAATATTATATACCTATAGACGGCGTCGTTTTCTTGAGAAATAAATATTCAAGTGACTCGAAAAAGGTTTCCACTTCTTGTCGGGGACACAGAAATCAGCCTCGCAGCCGTGGAACAGCACAGAGAAAATCACAATGGGGAAGAAGACAAAGAAACCTGGCAAAGGGAAAGAGAAAACGGAGAAGAAAACTGCTAAATCCGAGGAGAAAAGATCCCGCCGAGAGTCCAAGAAGCTCTCCCCGGAAGACGACATTGATGCTATACTGGTAATCGAATTATGAACTGTAAAAGTTAAAAGAGACTTATTAGTGTGAATCAGAACATAGGATTGAGTAAATTTGCAGAAGGGATGATCGTATGATTGTGAAAAATCGAGTCTTTGGTTGGATGTTTGTTGCTTACGGTTGAGTATGTATCTTGTAAAGTTTAATCCTAGAGAAAAACAATTTAAACATGGCTTTGCTTGTAATGTGATGCGAGTTTTGTGTAATAATGGGCTATGTATTCATGTAACTGGGTTTTGTTGTATGCAGTTGAATTTACAAAAAGAAGAAGCAAAAAAGAAGGAAGTTCACATTGAAGATAATGTGCCTGCACCTTCTCCGAGATCGAATTGTTCGGTAAACGTTTAGTTAACTGAATCGTTGGATGCATTAGATTTTTAATAGTTAAAAGATGATTGAGTTCTGTTAATTCTGTGATGTAGTTAACCATCAATCCGTTGAAGGAAACAGAGTTGATACTTTATGGTGGTGAATTTTATAATGGAAACAAGGTGAGAGGATTTATTTTCTTGTTTTTAGTTGTTTCTTTAATATTTAATGCATGGATATAATATCTTGTATGTTGCGTTTTCAATTTGAGTGGCAAACTTCTAACAAGTGTTTGGACAGACACTATATGCTGTTATTATGAACTGCATACAAATACTCCTCTGATTTCCTTCTTTTTGGTGTTAAAGTAAAAATATCTATAGTTGTTGTTAAAAGAACAATTGATACAGCAAAATAGTTTATTTTGTGAACTTTTAAGAGTCGCAGATGGTTTATTTTGTGAAAGTTTAAGAGTTTCTGTTGGAAATAATGAGTTAGATTGTCCCAAGTTTTTCCATTGCGTGTTAATTTGTTATAACTCTACTGAGAAAATATGTCAAAAAGTAACCTATTGAAAACAAACAAATTGTGAAAAAAATTTCACTGTTTTTAAAACTGATGAGTTTGAGATTGAAATGATAATGCAGACATTTGTATATGGTGACCTATACCGATATGATGTAGAAAAGCAAGAGTGGAAATTGATTTCAAGCCCCAATAGCCCCCCTCCTCGAAGTGCTCATCAGACGGTGGCCTGGAAGAATTATCTATATATTTATGGTAAAACTCCAAGGTTTCATACAAATGCATAATACATGATTTGTGGATGAATAAATGCATACAGATCATGTCTTGGCTATTGTGCCAGCTATAATAAATTTATTTTGGCATGTGTTACTAGGTGGTGAATTTACATCTCCTAATCAAGAGAAATTTCATCACTACAAGGTAAATACTGCATGATGATGTCATTGATAGAAGCTTGTGAAAGATTTAATGATCAATTTGAAATTTGATGGTGTAGGACTTTTGGGCTTTGGACTTGAAAACAAATCAATGGGAGCAATTGAATTATAAAGGTTGTCCTAGCCCACGTTCGGGTCATCGGATGGTAAGTCAGAGCTTTCTAAAATGATTTTACATTTGTTTGGGGGGTAATTTTTGTAATGAAAAATCAATATGTTTTACGAGCATGACCTTATCCTTAACTGAGCACCCACATTTTAATTCTCTCTCATATGTATGTGCTGGCCATGATTACCTAGCCTTCCATTATGCTTGTAGGTCTTGTACAAGCATAAAATCATAATTTTTGGAGGCTTCTACGACACTCTCAGAGAAGTGAGGTTGTACTTCGTTCTCAAGATATATCCAATTTTTTCCTGTGTTTACTGATATGATTCTACTTTTTTTGTTCTGAGTTCAAGTTTGCTATAGCATTTCATATTAAAACAAAATGTTATATGCCTGCTGGCTTTAGATTGAATCGTGGAATTCAAACTCGTCGAAAAAATTAAACATGTTTCCTAACACTATTTCTTATGACATTTAAAAACTTCAATTGCTACAGGTATTTCAATGACTTGCATGTTTTTGACCTTGATCAGTTTAAGGTAAGGTGGTGAGGAATATTGACCTCCTATTGCATATGTTAATTTGTGGTATGTTTCACAATTGCGGATTTTTTGGCTAATATATAACTCGTCCCGTTACAGTGGCAAGAAATAAAACCTAGACCTGGATGCTTGTGGCCAAGTCCTCGAAGTGGCTTCCAGTTTTTTGTTTACCAAGATATGGTGAGCCATAAATTGTGTTTCATTTCATCAAGTATCAACTTAAAGAACCTCTTTCTCCTTTGTAAGATTGTCCCATCTTTTTAACAATTTGCCCTAGTCAGATTATATCAATTCTAACAAACGACAATACGTGCACCTGGTATTGCACTCCTTATTCTTAGTTCTTTAGAATATGTATGCAATTGCCGAGCTGCTGTTGATCTTGTGCGGCAATTAATTGTAACTCGTTTTCCAGAAAAGCAACACCTTTATTTCTATCATGTTTCGACTTTAATTTATTGACCTAAAGGCACCAATAAAGTACGAATAAACCAGCATCTATTGACAAGTCATATGACATGATATCCTTCATCCTATCCATAGATTTCCTTGTAGGTGATAGTTGTGTCTGTAGAACAGCAATTTCAGATTTATGCAACTTGTGAAAAGCCTTTTATTCTCGGTTGACGGCATAACTTATATTTTAAATCAGTAAAATATTGTAATCATGTTGTCATGATAGAATCATTCATGCTATTTGTGGGACTCAATAAATGCTTACGATTATATTTCAGATTTATTTATATGGCGGTTACTCAAAAGAGGTTTCTTCATCAGATAAAAAAGTATCTGAGAAAGGAATCGTTCATTCAGACATGTGGTGCCTTGATCCTAGAACTTGGGAGTGGAATAAGGTATTAGTGTTTCTCCCTGTCTGTATTCATGCCCACAAGATTGTAACCTCGATGCATGGAGTTATACTGTTTTTTTGCCCATGACTTTGAGCTAAATAACTCCAGATTTCGGAGTTATTTTTTGAGCTGTGGTTCACGTACTGTTTTTTATCAAATAAAGTGATAACTGTTTGGGATCAGGTACAGAATACTGCTATAGTGCTTTATATACACATTCTTGAAAGTGGTTGGATAAAAGTTCGTAGATATTTCTAATTATTTACGAGAATTGTTGTTATACTTCAAGAAACCGTTAAACAATTCACCTACTCCTTGTGCAAAGATTTTTGGCAACTGCAGCAAATTAATTTTTTTTTCTTTTTTAATTTGAAAGGTGAAGAAGAGTGGGATGCCTCCTGGACCTCGTGCTGGTTTTTCCATTTGTGTTCACAAACAAAGGGCTTTGCTTTTTGGAGGAGTGGTGGATATGGAAATGGAAGGTCAATATTAAGTTCATTTTCGCTTCTTTTATCTTATACGTGAAATCAAATCCTCTCCTTTTAGTATCAACTAGAAGATTTGTCGGTCTCCTTTTAAAGTTTTCCTGACTGAATTATAATGATATAAGATCCTTGAATTATTACCAAAATGAAAGGCATCCATGCTGTGTAATTCCAGTATGATTCAATGATAATAGTTGATAAATATAAGATGCAATATAGGATGTGAGGAGTGTGAAAATTATCCTGTTATATTTTGATTATAAGACAGTACAGGAAGAGGATCGACGATCTGTCTTGTTTGGATGATTTTGCTTGCATAACCAATATTATCTCTGTACATGATATGAATTAGTAGTTCAGATGACTACTCAGGGGAATAAATGGCGGAGACCTCGTGTTGTATTTGTATGTGTGAGTGTGACTTTGCAAAAAAAATTATTATGCTCTCCATTGACTTAGGTTGAGATCTTCTGGTTATCTTCTTTTCTTTTTAGTCAAAGAGTTGTTCTTGCCTACAGGAACTTTTTTCGCTTTTCTTTTATCGAATTTGTAATCTGTCTGTTTCCACATATTCTGATAAGTATTTCTGCGCAGGTGACACAATGATCAGCTTGTTCTTGAATGAAATTTATGGTTTTCAATTAGATAATCACCGATGGTAATTACCCCTTTTCTATTTGTTTTTAAACATTTTTCCTTCTTTAATTTTCTGATTATATATTTCCGTACTTTGAGTTTTTTTACTTTGAACTGCTCTAGGAGATCACCAATAAATAAAGAGATGAAAATTGGCCATTCAGTTAAGATATGTGTGACTCTTGATCTGTTAATTTTCTATGAAAATGTGCTGAATAAATTTTTTATTAATTCTTTTAAATAAGGTAGTCATTGTCTCATATCGACAATTCCATCTTGATAAATGTAGATATGCCTTATCTTTTCCATTACCATATTACTTTACTTAGGAGTTAATATTCCGTGTCAATGAAGTGATGTAATTCTTATTTTTCAACAAGGTATCCGTTAGAACTGCGTAAGGAAAAGGCGACAAAAGATAAGGTACTTTTGTCAGCTCCATTCTTTTAAATGCTATCCAATTGGAAGTCCTAACAATCGTATCTGTTTAAATTCTATGCAGTCAAAGAAGGATTTTGATACGAGACCGAATAATACAGATTTTGGGAGCAAGATAAGCATGGTGGGAAAAGATAATGTCACGTCATCTGATGAAGATGAAAATTCTGACAATGATGATACAGTCATGGAGATTGAAGTCAATAATATATCCAATAATATGAAAAGAAATGCAACAATAGTTGAAGGTGAAGTAGCTTCTGGATCTGGCGAAAAATATCTTCAATCTAGCAAAAGGGTTGCCGTGCAAAATTCTGTTTCTCCTGAGGTCTGTCAGCTGGTGCTGATTAAATTTTCTTTTGGTGTATCTATTTTTTATCTCATCATTGTTTTTTTTATAATTTGATCTTTAGATTATTTGTGATTTGAGTTGAATATGCAGATAGTGAAACCTTGTGGACGTATTAATTCCTGCATGGTAGTTGGAAAAGATACATTATATATCTATGGGGGTATGATGGAAATTAGAGATCAAGAAATCACGCTTGATGATTTATATATGCTTAACCTTAGCAAATTGGATGAATGGAAGTGCATCATACAGGTTTGTGCCTCCACTCTTACGATATAACCGAATTGGCCCAAATAGCGATTAATTAATCCAATGAAAGTGCAGTTAGAGGTATCTCTTCGAGTTCAAGTGCAATATTTCTTTTCACTTTTTGGAATTTTATTTGTTGCCATATGCAGGCATCTGAATCTGAATGGGTCGAAGCCTCAGATGACGAAGACGTAGAAGAAGACGACGAAGACGACGATAGTGAAATGGAAGAGTGCGAGAGTGAAGATGATGATGTTGAAGAATCTGGTGATGAAGAGGACATTATAGAGGTGCCTTCTATTATAACAAAATTCGCGAAAATAACTATCCTTTTACATATCTGGTGTTTCACGGAGATCGAACTTTTTTTTATTCATCAAGGGTACAAATGGTGCGAAGATATCACTCCAAATGGGCGATGCTGTTGCAATAATAAAAGGAGAAGGAAAAAACATTCGAAGAAAGGACAAACGAGCAAGGATCGAGCAAATCAGAGCCAGTCTTGGTCTCTCCGACTCACAGAGAACTCCAATGGTATGCACTCTCTTGAACTCATTTCAAGATTGATGATTTCCAGTATGTTCTTTTTTGTCACCAATGACTGGTCTTACAATTTCACCTGATGAAGCCCGGCGAGTCTCTGAAGGACTTCTACAAGCGCACAAATATGTACTGGCAAATGGCTGCGTATGAACACACGCAACACACTGGAAAGGTCTGTTTTCTGTTTCATTTACCATAAAACTAGATCAGAAGAAAGACAAACATTGAAATTTTGCTCGGTATCTGGGACTTTAGGAACTTCGTAAAGATGGATTTGATCTTGCTGAATCCCGGTACAAAGAACTGAAACCGATACTGGACGAGGTGACATTTTGTCTTCGGATGTTAAATTTCGCCATGTATATATAAAGAATTACGCAATCTGACATTTTGTGTACTCATTAGTTGGCTATATTAGAAGCGGAACAAAAGGCAGAAGAAGAGGAAGGGCCGGAAACTAGTGTCTCTAGAAAGAAAGGCAACAAAAACAAACTCTCAACTGCCAAATAATGCAGTACAGTTCTTCCATTACATTTTATGATACATACATACTCTCGATTATATTGATCGAATCTTTGTCAGATTCAAATTTTCAGTTAATGTAATAGATAACATAGGGGTAAATGTAACACGGGATTTATCTTCTTTGTTTCTTTATTTATGGCTTCTACTGTTTTTTTTATTTATGGCTTCTTTGACAATTAAACATCAACATTGTGTTTGTGTACTTTTTGTCTAATGGTGAAGCCTATGCTATACCAAAATACTCACTTCTTTAATCTTTATAGCATTCAACACTTATAGTTCATGCGATAAGTACATATCATATCCAAATTCATAAATCATATTGAACTTATTGTGTTAGCGAACTCGTTCCGGTTCCGAACCAAATTTTACGGGTTGGTTTTGGATGGTTCAAGCAAGTCTAAACCATTAGGTATGTCCGCTTGACTGTGTTTTGTAGCTCTGTTTTATGCACTGTTTTGTTAGTGAAGTGAGGTTTGTGATTGGGACGAAGTTATAGGGAGACGAGGGATGAATAAAAACAACTTTCTTTTTGTTTGATTGGAGATGAGCTAGATCATTTTTTGAACCAAATGCAACTCGAATTCGAGTCTGTCTAAAGTAGCTTTGGACTGAGCTTTTATCCATCTCAACTAGGTCGGGGAGCTCAAATAAAAACCATTTTACACACAGCAAAAGTTTAATATGTTACATTCCTACACATCAATCACTATGTTTATGAGTGGGAAGAAAAGAAAAATAAATAACAAACATTGAAAATAAAGAAGAAAAGAAAGTTGTTTTCTTTCGGCCAAAAAAACTTTCTTTTAATTGAACAGAAATAAAACCTCTATGCATGCATAGGTTTCACCATCCTTTGATTTGATGGTTCTTTTTTTTATATATATAATATCTTCTTAGTGCCAAACCTACCAACCTAGCAAAATGGAAACCTCTATTAAAGCTTATTTTTTAATATTTTAATTTGTTTGGTGATTTTTTTTTATACTATTTTATACTTCTCAATGTGGGTTTTACTATGGCACTAAAAATTATTTATACAAAATAAATAAACTTTTGAATAAAGTAGAATTGGTCGAGACCAATAAAAGACAATGAGAGAGTTTAAAATTATTCCCCAAAATTTTTGGCAATCTTACCATAAGGATGTAAGAGAGTATGTTTTTTTTTTTTGAGCAACTATTACAACTATATGGGAAAGGGTTGAGTATGTGGCTCGAATCCGAGACCTCAAACTCCCTAATAGACCTGATGTCAGTTGAGCCACAAAGCCTTCGACTAAGAGTGAGTGTTTCTAATCACACATCAATTGATATACATCAGCATATGGTCTTCTTCTTTTAATATTAAGATTATAATATGATATTCTAAGAGAGACTTGTATGATTCACATAGATTGTGAAAATTTAATATTACCCCAAGAATAATGCCATGGGATACAGGGACGAATGACATTATAAGTAGGGTCAGCAGCCCATATATATATATATATTTTTGCCCCTCCAAAATTACATTCTACCCCTAAAATTATATTTTAACCCCATAATTTTTTTTGCCTTCTAATTCTAATTTTTTAAGTTATTATTTTTGTTCTCTAAATAATAATTTTAAATTCGCCCCAACTGGATAATCAATTATTGAAATTCAAGGATTGATATGACATTAACATCAAATAAACCCACTCAGACCCTAAGGTGAAGGATTTTTCCACCCTACCCCACGGGCCCAAATTTAATTGGGTAGATCCCATTTCTCAAATTAAATTTGGTCACTCAAATAACCTATGAGATAGGTCATCCAATTTGCGACATGACAACTCACCTAATATTTGTATATTCTGTGTGCTTATGACAACTCGGCTAATATGAATCCACGATTATAAAGAAAAATCCATCTGAATCTCAAATGAAATGTTTTTTTTTTTAAGTACTGGGGTGGGGAATTTTACTATCAACGGGTGTCAAACCGAGACCGTCCTAAGATTATAGGACATAAGTGTCACTAGGGCAAGATAACCTGGGCCTTCAAAGAAAATGGAGACATTATTGTTGGGTTTCCGTACCCCGGCGCCAGATCCAAACGCAGCGGAAATAAACAATAAACAGATCTGACCCGTGGACGGAAGATCGCGCCTGATTCATATATAAACATGCATAAATCGAATATTAATGCACGAAAAGAGATTACCGTTAACAGCGAAATCAATCTGATGGCCGTGATCCTCGAGTCCAATCAACCTGACCAGATCTACAAGCCCGACACCAGTGCTAGTGTGATGACGGCTATTCTCAGAGAGTGAGTGTTGATTGAGAGTGATTAGGTCTTTTTCCTTCTGATACAAATGTCATATTTATAGTTGTATAAGCTAATTGGGCCAGGGTTAATATAAAGCTCATTGGGCCAACGATTGGCTTGTAGGGCATTTATGCTAACAATCTCCCACTTGCCCAAAAGCCAAAACAAAACTACAAACTCATAATCCAAGTAACTCAATCCTATTGAATAACTTGATGTACTACTAATGCACATAATTATGAGACATTAATATATCAAACGTTTTAATTTAGAACTTTCTACAGATGAAACATTTTCAAATATAGAAACTCCACTAAAGTGAGGAGCTTTCAAAAATTAAATTCATCTCTTCTAAATCACTCAATTTGAGCACTTAACATTTAAGTCTCAATTCTCATCAATAGATCGGCGGCCGGTTGATTGTGACCCAGCGAGGCTCAAGTGTATCATAGCAGTAGGATCACAACCTTTGTGATTTTAGAAGTCAAACAACTTCTTTGGGCTTACCCTGAATGCCTCATTGTCAATTAAACTCCTTTAATAGACAATGACTGAAATATAATTCCAGCAACAACCTACCGATCGTGGGTAGCGCCTAGCATCTGCGCTTCACGAAGACCTAGATACAAATGACTAGCAACGTACGAGAACCTGTCAGCCATAGTTAGCGTGCAGTACATTCCTTTCACTCAATATGTCCCGATTGAATCAAGGGCATTGGTTGGTCGAGGCCCCTTATGATTTCAATAACTATGTATTTGTTTCACATTATATGATTCTTTGTGTGCGTATATGAAAAACCCATTTTTCACAAGCACTACCCATTCTGGCCATAGATTCCTCGAATCATATATAGAAAAACACATAGGACATCCTGGTTCATCAAGACCAGTGGTGAATCCCCAACGACAATCATAGGCCTCTGACAGCATCACTGAATACCCAAAATAATGACTTTATGACCCACATGTGATCAGTCATTAAATCAAAGTACACAACTATCTATCAAGACCTCAATGACGCCTCGGGTCATGAGGAGTAATGGTGCACAACTATGACTAGAAATTCTATACTCGACAAATGGTAACCACTTATAGAATTCCGAGTAGGGTCGTTCAGTGAACTCATTCCTAATGAGCACCTATTCATGTGTGCTGACTTCTCCAAGCCAACGCCGATGAAACGCGACGCACTACACTAGACACATCATGAATACCAGTCTCTAACGAGCATATATCGATATCCCATTCTCGAAGGCTCATCGACCAGGAACATTTAGAAATCACAGTCGAGAATGTATTTCATGGTCACCATCATATGCGTAACCACATTCTATGGACTATAGCAATCTCAAGGACTTCATCAACACATCAAGATGCATGGGTAAACAGATGAAGAAGTGCCATATATATTAATATTCAAACAAAGATTTGTCATAATAAGATTACAAGTACAATCAATCAACTATTGATTTACTTAATCATGTATAACAACAATATCTTTCATTTTCCCAAAGCCAACTACTCACGTGTCTTAAGACCATCTTCCCAAGATGTCTAACAAACACCAATCCTTGTAAAGGCTTTGTCAGTGGATTCACTATATTTTTCTGTTGAAGCGATTCTCTCGATAATAATGTCGCGTCTACCATCTCTCTCATTAGATAGTATTTTCTCAATATAAGTTTGGATGCTGATGAGATCTTGGCTATTCATAATAGCTCAAATGTTGTCTCAGTACCAGGGACTGTGTCAACCGCACTAGAAATTACACCCAACTCTTGGATGGAATTTCATATCCAAACTGCCTCTTTGCTGCATCGTATGCTGCAATGTATTCAGCTTCAGTGATGGAATCCAATGTGGTGTCTTGCTTGGAACGTTTCCAAGAGACATCACCATCATTGAGCTTAAATACAAATCCGAACATCGATATGGTATTGTAATACCCTTGTCCCACATTGATTGTGGATGAAAATTTAAAGTGGTTTATAAAGGCTTACAATGGGCTATTATAGCAACTTGGGTTAACCATTTTCGTAGAGCGAGGACGGATACGAAGTAGTTGCTATAGGAGCCCATTGTGCAGTCGCGCTTGCGCGGGCCTGGGCCCGGGGTGTGACAGAATGGTATCAGAGCCGGTCACCGGCAGAAAACACCGGGAGATAAGTGCTATGCGGGGCAAAGTGCTACGTGCATGGGAGCCACCTCTTGAGCCTAAAGGGCAAAGTGCTACACGACGGGGGCCACCTCTTGAACCTGCGGGGCAAAGTGCCACGTGCGTGGGAGCCACCTCTTGAACCTGTGGGGCAAAGTGCTACATGACGGGATCCACCTCTTGAACCTGTAGGAGCCACCTCTAGATTCCCGGTGCTGGTGGATCGATGAGTTAGGTGGCGACGAGGACGTCGCGTTCTAAAGGAGGGGTGATTGTAATACCCTTGTCCCACATTGATTGTGGATGAAAATTTAAAGTGGTTTATAAAGGCTTACAATGGGCTATTATGGCAACTTGGGTTAACCATTTTCGTAGAGCGAGGACGGATACGAAGTAGTTGCTATAGGAGCCCATTGTGCAGTCGCGCTTGCGCGGGCCTGGGCCCGGGGTGTGACAGGTATCATCTACATCCAATTTAAAAACCAGCATCAGCTTAGCCTTCAACTTTTATTTCTCACTTAAAGATCCAAAAACCATGAGCATATCATAAGTTCTTCATAAGAACTTGAGGATTATTTTCACAGTTTTCCAGTGACCTTCACCGGGATCCGTCTGATGTCTGTTCATTACTCTAAGAACATACATCAGGCCAAGTACATACATAGCATACATTATGCTATTAAAAGTAGAAATATAAGATACCAATGCCATCTTTTCTCTCTCCTCATCAATCTAATGCACATTGACCTCGAGAGATGAACACTATGACATATTATGAAGTAACTCATTTTTCGACTATTCTAAGCTAAACCCTTTTAGCACAGTGTTTATGTATGTAGATTGAGATATCTCAAGCATCCTTTAGATCTATCCCTATAGATCCTTACGCTAAACACGTATGACGCTTCCCCAAATCTTACATGGAGAAATTAGTAGATAATCATGCTTTAATTGATTAATCCAATACCATTCATAATGAGCATGAAGCATCACAAATGTAACCATGCTCCCACTAACCCTTTTGCACACACATGTCATTTCTGGATTTTTAACAAAACCAAACACTTTGATGATGTTATCAAAACGAAAGTTCAAACTTCGGGATGCCTTCTTAGACCTATAAATGGACTTCTGGAGTTTGAAAACATTTTTCTCACTCCAAGAAGTTGTAAACACATTTGGCTGCTACATTTCTACCTCAATGCCACCACTGAGAAATGTTGTGCTCACATCCATTACTTATATCTCATATTCATAATATAAAGATATAACTAATAAAATCTAAATAGACTATAACATCATAACCGATGAAAATTTTCTCATAAACAACTCTTTGCCTATGAGAATAATCGTTTCTCGCCAGTCAAGCTTTGAAGGTCACTACCTTCCCATCCACTCCAAGCTTTCACTTGTAAATCCATGCAGCCAATGAGAACAATTCCCAAAGATGATCTACTAAGGCCCATACCTTATTGGAGTACATAGAGCCCATTTCAGATTTCATGACATCTTGCTAATGTCCCGAATCAATATCTGACATCGCCTCCTTGAAAGTCCAAGGATCATATCCATGGTCTATTTCTTGACTACTTTCAAGGAGTAGATTCATTCTATCAGGAGCTCTTGAAACATTTTCAAATCTCCTTGGTGTGTGTAAATCAAAGGTTGTGATTGACTAAATTAATTTCACTGTTTTCACTTTTCTAGTGGTTTGTGGTTCTTGAACCCTTTCAAGTTATATTTTGTCATCCTTTCTAATAAATATTTTCTCTAGAAAGATTGCACTTGCGAAACAAACTCTTTGCCTGCAATTGATAATATAAAATTCCACAAAATAACATAAGATGGATCAACTATCCAACTCATCTCCCACTGACTGCTTCACATAAGCAGAACAATCTCAAATCTATATTTGGATTATTTTTCAGTCCATATCATATATGGAGTTTTCGTCACTGCATTGGTATGAATTATATTCAACAAATATGTAACTTTAGAGAGTTACTCAGAGAGAATCACATTCTCTTTAAGATAACTCAACATCATCTTGCACTAACATTTAGTGCTCCACACACGTCCATATGAATCAAATTCAATGGACATTCAGCACATGCTAAATATATGTTGGATTTAAGTTATCATTCTTTTTATATTCTTTGAATATAATCATACTAATCATTCATAAGTTCACCAGATTCAATAAAACAGGCATTCTTAAAAATAATGCAAATCACATTCGCATATTTAAAAGAATATCATTCTCTATCAAAATAGGAACAATGTTCATGATTAAATCTAGAACAAATAAATAATTGCTCAAACCAGTTCCTAACCAGTTCAAGATTTTATATTAAATAAATGTTTCAAATAGCCATTGCAACAACTCTTGCTACAATGCTTAGCCTCAGGTAGATTCACCTTCCTAGGGCTCTCTACTTCTTCACATCACATGCAACTCTTTGCAAAAATGCGAGCACAACTGAAATCATATACCAAAGAAGTAGAACCAATAGAAACATTTAATTTTAATATATAACATACCATTTCTAGAACGCTTCTAGTATATGTATTCCTTACAATTTTGCGCTAGTGACCAGCAGTGAAAACATAGATGCCTCTCCTTTCTTAGTTGCTACTATATCCTTTTTCGTCTTTCAAGGTTGGGAACCATTTCCCTTCCTCTTCTTTATCCTTGAACTCTTCCTACCATTGGTAGAAGATTCGACAAGAAAAACACGTTTCTCCTTTTGAATCAAGGACTCATGAGTTTCCAACATTTTGACTATAAGATCAAATCTATAGCCAGTTAATGAGGATTTGTCACATTTAGATTTTCCAATTTCTCAACAAGAGATATTTTTCTTACACCATGCTCATAGACCGAAGCCCCATATCGCATGTGAAATGAAAATAGCTCTTTTGAAATCGCGAGTCTCAGTAATCGCGTCCGTTCACCAAACAACATTTGTAGGTGTTGGAAAATATCAGCAATGTGAACGAATTTCTCATATCTGTGTTGAAACTCATTGGTGACATTGATGCTATCATATAGCACATAGTCTAGAGATCATCGTCCCATCACTTCTCAAGTGTGGCAATCTCTTCATGAGACGAACCAGGAGACACTTCAACAGGAGGCTCCCACCAAGGGTATATAGCAATCTTTTAGAAGCAAGCACTATTTTAAAATTAATAGTCAATCAGAATAATTTGGTGCTGTTACTTTGTTTGTATCGAGAATTGATGCAATCGGATTCACGGCAATCACAATACTGAGAATAAACAGAAAATACATGCAAACCGTTTGATTATTAATTAATTCACAAACTATGGACTTTAGTTATTGAATGCTCCCAATAAATTTTTCGAATTCATCACCCTCATGACAAATGAACGGAAAATCATATTTTCTTAGTGGGCTTGGAGTCCAACTAGCTCATGAAAAACCCCGGACGTGGGCCCACCGGCTTCATGATACTAAAGGTAGATCACAATTGCATCATATGCAACCCCCAAGATATTTGTCTCGCGATTGGCATAACCCTACGTGGGCAGGACAATTATGCCTTCTCACGTCAAACTAACCCATCCCACGGATGGAAATGTCACGCCCAAAAGACCCCACGTGGGTGAGTAATCTAGAAGGTTAACATAACCACACCCTTATTTAAGTGGCAGTTAAACGCACAGCTTTCCCATGCCAAATGCCCCCCACGTGGGTGAGTAAGGCAATATGACACAAGTAGCGTCTCATGGCTTAACTGTTGATGGAAGACAGGAAGCAACAAACTCTTTTGAGCTCCCTTTACAGTTTGATATTAAAATTTTTGAATCATATTCAAAATAGGGATTTAATTATTTTCAATCTCATCAAGTACTTGTTTGTTTGTTTGTCGGATTCATACAATGATGCTTTATTCATGCATCATATGTACCAATAAAACATACAAACAAACATTTATCATACATCATATGCATAATAAAAATAAATATGGACGATTACGGCCTTTTTCTAATCGATCCACGTGAGCCATACGTGGATCACAAGTCTGTCTAAGGTGATGCAGGTATGTAATGCAATCCTATTACATTTTTGCTTCCATTATACATGTCTTGATTCTTGGTGCTCCGTCTTCAATCTCGATCTCCCACTAATTCTAAAGATTTTACATTTAAATCGTGCAAACAAGAGAATAAGGATACAAATCAGGGGTGGGATACATCAGAAAATAGAGAGAGCAGGCTCGCAGGCCCGATAACCAAAAACACAATAATAATGAAACAATAAAAAAACCTAAACATTCACCTAAACATATTGGTCAAGACCCGTAATCATCTATCATGCAATCACAACTTATGTAATTAAACATTAAACTAAACAATTACATCATATGTAATTGTACTAATTACATCACATGTAATTAGATCACAATAATTAATTTATTCTATCGTTTCCCCACTAATCGCATCATTAACTGAAAATAAAATTAACAAATTAAATAAAATCATTTTATTTAATTTCTAATTAATTAATTTTCAATTAATTGGTAAAATCAATATTTTACATATTAGTCATATTAATCGAAAAATAAAATTAACAAACTAAATGAAACACTTTCATTTAATTTCTAATTAATTAAATTATCAATTAATTGGTAAATCACTATTTCACCTCAAATCATAATATTAGCCAAAAATAAAATTAACAAATTAAATGAAACTTTTTCATTCAATTTTCAATTAATTAAATTTTTAACTAATTGTAAAATCTCCATTTTACACTTATTAAATTAAAAATCACATTTTTAATAAATTAAGTATTATGATTTATTATTTCAAAAATAATATCCGGATAAAACATCTAAAATGACCCAAAATAATTTTTGGACTCCAAACAATTTGGACCGAAAATAAAAATTATTTTACCATATCCAAGCCACATCTGAAAAATTGGCCCAAAAACTTTTAAAATTCGAAATTTGGCCCAAAATATTTGAAAATTCGAATTTTGCCCAATCTTAAAACCCTAGGCACTATTCATCATCTTCTCATATTGAAATCAGGGTTTCTCAAACCCTAGATTTCAGCAGCAGCCGCCGCCTCCTCTCGCCGCCAGCCTTCAAGCCAACATCTTCCCGTCAATGGCAACGACAAACATTTTGCCGCCGCTGCAACAGGATGCAGCATCGTCAGGATCTCGTATCCGCAACCTGCACATTCGTCGCGATTTACTGCAAGCCTTCGCTTAGGCTCCGCGCGCGACACTGCTGGATCGAGACACGGCCACACCGCCGCTGAACACAGATGTGCGAACGTTTCGAACATCCCTGTGCGATTTTGTGCGCGTCCAGCCATGGTTTCTGTTCGGAATTCTGGGTGAAGGTTGGCTGTCGGAAACAGTTTCCGAACAAGGTCGATTTTTGGGTCTCGATTAAAACTCTTTTTGATCGATTTTCTATATTTTTCCGGATTCCAAATTTCGATAACAGCGATTGGGAAACAATCTAATAAAAATTAATTATTGAATATACAAATCAAAGCGCAACCTGGCTCTGATACCACTGTTGGGTTTCCGTACCCCGGCGCCAGATCCAAACGCAGCGGAAATAAACAATAAACAGATCTGACCCGTGGACGGAAGATCGCGCCTGATTCATATATAAACATGCATAAATCGAATATTAATGCACCAAAAGAGATTACCGTTAACAGCGAAATCAATCTGATGGCCGTGATCCTCGAGTCCAATCAACCTGACCAGATCTACAAGCCCGACACCAGTGCTAGTGTGATGACGGCTATTCTCAGAGAGTGAGTGTTGATTGAGAGTGATTAAGTCTTTTTCCTTCTGATACAAATGTCATATTTATAGTTGTATAAGCTAATTGGGCCAGGGTTAATATAAAGCCCATTGGACCAACGATTGGGTTGTAGGGCATTTATGCTAACAATTATAACATCTATAAATACATCGATCATATATATATATATATATATATTATTTTAGCATATCTTAAATATTCTTATTTTTAATCATTGACTAAAATATCGGAGGATTCTTCTCGAAAACTCTAGGATGAAGCACTTGCCGGTTTATCAAAAGTTATAGTTGGTAGCCTGATAGTAACAATGCAACTATAATCTTTAAACCGTATAGCAGCCCAAGCGCCACTTTTCGATCGAGCATAGACAATTATTTCACTCCAATAGTCACTATCCCAATAATTGCACTACCTTGCAACCTCTGGGGAATCGAACACGTGATCTTAACTTTGACACCAATTGTAGGATCAAAATCTTGTCAATTTACCAAAAGATATAGCCGATGGTAAATGTGCAACTCTAATTTTTAAACCGTATAACATCCCAAGCGCATGCTTCGATCTCTTTCCAAGTACTGATAATTACTATGTTACAACAATATTCCTCCCAATAATTGCATTACCTTGCTACTCATGAAAATCACGTCTCGTGACATTGGCTTTGATCCAAATGTATGATCAAGTGCTTGTCGTTTAGTCTTTACTAAAAGCTATAGTTTGTGGTAACATTGCAACTCTAATATTTAAACCGTATAGTAGCTCAAACGTCACGCTTCGATCATTTTACAAGCAGAGATAATTATTGCACTCTAATGAAAACAATATTAACATCATCTAACGTATTTTTTTTTTCTTCTTCTCTCATATACTTCGATTGCCGGGCAATCACGGTGGAATGAGCAATTTTGAAAATATTTGGGGCCATCAATATTGATGATGTTATAAGATTGGTGAAGCTTTGCATGTTAGTATAATTGGGTGTCAGCTTATTAAAAGAAGAACCCCTTCAGGCTTTTAACAACATTTAAATTAATTAACAAGGAATTTCGCGCATGCAATTAAATTAAAGTTGAAATTTAGAAACTTAAGTGGATCTTTCGTTTTTATCAGAATAAAAAGCAATCGATTATATTAACACTAGAATCTTGCTAGTACCAAGGGTGAAAGAAAAGTCTTTGAACTAATCCATGAATATTTTACTTCATCTTCTCTTGGGTTGGGGCGTTACTATTCACACACACATGGAGGAGCTTAGGACTGCTTAACGGATCGAACCGGTCCGGAAGCAGCCGGTTCCGGATCCGGTAATCCCGGAACTCGTATGATGGTTCTGGATCTGGTAATCCCGGAACAGGTCAGATCCGTTAAGGAACCAGATCGAATCTGATTCCAGTTTCGGATCCATCCAATCCGGTCCTTTTAAAAAAAACTTACCGGTTCCGGTTCAAAGCCGAAACCTAGATCGGTAGCATCGAAATCGGACCGGTAGCACCAGAACCGGTGGTGCTACCGGTATCGATCTAGGAAACAGCTTCGGACCGGTATATTACCGGTTGGAGTTCTTCAGAACCGGTTAGCCCAAAACTAGGTAGTCTAGGTGGGCTACAACCCTATGTGATTTTAAAAAAATTGAGTATTGTAATTTTTAAAATTTGATCTTGTAGCTCAATCCTATATTACACTTTCAAACCTATATTTAGATATATATTATGATCAGCCTCAGTTAATCTCAAATGTTAGTGCGCACACACAAACGTTTGTCGTTGTACCAAAAGTTATAGCTAGTGGTGGATGAATTTAGACTTTTTGTTTGGGGGAAACATAATAACTTAAAAATAGAGGATAATATTTTTGTAAGGGGGCCGAACCGAAATACAATTTTAGAGATGAATTTATAATTTTCGGTAGGGAAAATACAATTATTTAAACTTTTTTTGTAGGATGATGGAATTTTTCTTTAGGGGGCACTTAACATCCATTCATCTCTGATGGTTACAGTTATACTAAAATCTTTCAAATGATACAATAGTTCAAAAGTTATGTATCGACTGCTCTTTTAACATGAGTAATTATTGCACCCAAACATTATCTATCGTATGTTTTTTTTAATATAGCGTTCCACTCCCTAAGGCCATCTCCAACCCAAAAATTCATTTTAGCGCAGGTTTTGCACCAAAATAGTTCAATTTCTGCACCAAACACAAAACTCATCTCCAACCCATCTATTCCAAACTTTACTTCAAAAGGAATATTCCTTTTAATTCCTTTTATAATAATTATTTTTTTCAATCAATTATCTGTTACAAATATATTTATATATTTAGTAACATAATTAAATTTTAAATTTAATAATTAAATCGTTAAAATTTAATCAATAATTCAATTTAATTAATTTAATACAATTAATATTTTTATTTAGTTAGTAATAACGAAATATTAACATAAATTGAATATTATACATGAAACTTAACGACAAATATTACTATATTCATCCCATAAATGATCAATCAATGCATCACGTAAATTTTCTAGGAGGATCTGGATCCGGATCTGATCTACCAGATCATTAATGATTTGATGTATGCTATTTTATAATTTGATGTATTTCGATTTATTTTGCGTGTATTATTAAGTTAAGTAATTTCTAAATTAATTGTATGTTTAAACATCATGAATTTTGTAATTTTTTAGCATGTTTTAATTTCATTTATAATAATTAAAAATAAAGTTAATTTTTAAAAATATTAATTATAAAGTTTTAAATACTATAAATATTAATAATTTATATAATAAAAACGATTAAAATATAATAAAAACAATACAAATAGTAAAATAAATAATATAAGTATTTAAAAAATAAAACAAAAAAATAAAAAAAAAAAAGTAAAATCTGTTGCGCCAGAATAAGCTGCGCCATTTCTGGCGCAATACTGTTCCCAGCGCCAGAAATGGCATTGGGAATAGTGCAGGGTTGGCTCTCCAACCCTGCACCAAAATGGCATTGAAGCTATTTTTGATACAGGGTTGGAGATGGCCTAAGTAGTAAGTATAGCGTATCCAATAGCAATATGTATTAAATCGTCGAAGATTTAATATGTTTCAATAATTATATTTGTTCGGTAAATAAACAAAAAATTGCTTATAAATAAATTAGTATTTATTTTTAGAAATACTTCTCAATATTTTAATATAAAATTTATATTTCTGAAAAGCATCAATATACAATTAAATAGCATCATTATAAACCTTTAATTTTGTAATCATTGTGCCAAGATTCGTTCTTTTATTATTCTTTTAATTAATATAGTTTGTGTATGCATCGTTCAGCTAGCTCTCGACTCTCAATAACATATATATATATATGTATATATATATTCTCTTTTTACAATTAAGTATTAAATTATTTTTTATGTTTTCCAATATAACTGAAAAATCTGTGAAAAAGGTGAAACATTTCCTCGATATTCCCCATTCATTATTCATTCAAACAATAAAATTCATTAAAAATATATATAATAAGATCCCTTGAAATTAAGTAATTTGATTATGGTTAAAATAAACGGTTAGCCATCATTTATATAATTTTTATTACAAAAACTAATGAGCCTTTAATCTCAATGGAATGGATTTAAGTATGTTCCAAGAATGAGAGAAAGAATAAGTCAGATCGTTAATATACCAGTATTCTCCAAGAATTTCTTTCGGCCAGAATATTCTCATTGATCCATTTGGACTCCAAATATTTGTTAATACTTCGAGTCATTTTTCTTAGATCGTCATATTGCTCTCATGAAAGAGCTTAAATCAATTGACTCTATTTGACGCACATGTACATTGACCATACGCCGTACGTCTTCAAACTAATGTAAGCGACTAACTTGCATATTATCTTCTATTAGGGCTTCTTAACAGGTCAATCCGACACAATTCGGTCCGGCACCGGCCTATTCCGGTTCCGCTAATTTCAGAATCGAGGAACCGGATCCGATCCGGTTACGGGTTAGACCGGTTCCAACCCTGAACCGATTTTTTGAATTATTATTATTTTCTTCAAAAAAATCAAGAAAAATTGTTGCTTGGAGGATTCAAACACGCGACCATCGTCTTCTACTATGCAACTCTAACCAATTGAGCTAATGGGTCTTTGTGTTCGTAAACTAACCGCAAATATATTTATCTAAATTTACAAAAAAAATTAATTTTTTTACAATAACGGATTCGGGTCCGGTTCAGCCAGGAACCGAATCAGTTTAGTCCGGAACCGGTAAGATATCGATTCCGAAACGGTAGAATCGATATGGACCGGTATCTTACCGGTTAGCCCGGTTCCGGTTTTGAACCAGACTAACCGGTCCGATTTTGGGATGTGTCCAGATTAACCCGGCCCGTTAAGCAGCCATTTCTTCTATACAAGCCACATCTACTTATATAATTTTTATTATATTAAAAAAACAAAATAGTGATTTCTTTGTTCCTTAAATTTCGGACATCAGTGTAGCTTAAATTACAGAAAAAAAATTATTACAACGTAAGAAAAATTCAAAGATTGGGATATGTCATATGAGTATCTTCAGCCAGTTCTCCATAACGGGAACAAAATGGAATCTTTGAGTCAAAAATATTTCATTCGGATTTATCTTTTTTAGTGCGTTCCGCCAAAATTTAATGTGAATCAATTCTGGCGAAGTGAATGATATAATTCTTTAGGTTTATTTAAGCAAATTTTCACCAAATCACGATATCACAATAATATATTTTTTAAGATAAATTTTGAAAATTATAAGTTTTATAAATTATTTTATAAGTAACACATTATTTATATGTGAATTTGCAAAATTAATCCCATACTGCTTTAGTTTTTTGTTATGTAACCGATGTCTTGATGCATGATTTTTTTTGGTCTTTTTCGACCGAAAACCATCGGATTTGCTTAGTTGACACTAGAAGATGTTTACATGGCCTAAAAGGGAGGAAAATCGCCTACGTGGATGCCAAGCGTCGGTGAAAAATACAAAAATGGTCGCATAAGTTGATCTGTTTTCACTTTTCACCCTATAAGTAGTCAAAGTTTGATTTCGTGCGCTAATTGTATTTTTTTTCCATTTTGATCTTTTTTTTTTTGCTGGAAACCATTAATTTTATCCATTCTTTAAGTACAAGATTTTCTAATATATTTGTGTAAGTATTTTAATTATTTTTTTAACTGACATTATTGACAACATATTGTGGGAACAAAAGTCATTAGTGGCAACTTAAATGCAGCATTATTGGAAGTATAGAAATGTTAAAGCAAAATAAAGTTTGAAAAAGTATACTCATTAACTAATATAAGAATGTGCCCTTAATTATGCCTACCAACTTTACTCTAAAATTCCTTAAAAGACATGATTGCTTTTTGTTTTGCAATGCCTGCATATTCAGCCTTCAGCCCACATTACTATTAAATATATCCTTACCAAATATTCTTTATTATATATAAAATAATTTAAAAATCCAATAATAAATTGCATGAATCCCATAATACGAGGAGTGATTATATTCTACAAATACATGCCTACTTAACAAACACTTGGAGCAAAACACAACCAAGAGTGGAACACATAACGCAAATGGGGAGAAAATTGTGTGCAAATATGCAACAAGGTTTGGATGAAGCCATTTCAAAGAGCAAAGTTGGCAAGTATTTCAAGTTGGGATCGAGAAAAACTTCTTTTACTAAGGAATTATGCGCTGCAACGACGACGTTTCTCACGATGGCTTACATCATCACCGTGAATGCCACGATCCTGACTGATTCCGGTGGAATATGTTCAGTTTCCGATTGTACGGTAGAGTCCGGTCAAGCAGCAAGTCCGGATTGTGTTATGAAACCTAATGAAGGCTACCAAAAATGCCTTGCAAAACTCAAGAGTGATCTTATTGTTGCCACTGCCTTGTCCTCCATGATTGGGTCATTTGCAATGGGCTTATTTGCAAACCTCCCACTGGGCCTGGCTCCCGGAATGGGCCCAAACGCTTTCATAGCCTATAATTTAGTTGGATTTCACGGTTCTGGGTCCATGTCATACAAGACAGCCATGGCTGTGGTCTTGGTAGAAGGATGTGCATTTCTTGCCATAGCTGTTTTCGGGCTTCGTACGAAATTGGCTCGGATGATTCCTAAGTCAGTGAGGCTAGCCTGTGCGGCTGGCATTGGGCTATTCATCGCGTGTGTGGGTCTACAAGCCCATCAAGGATTGGGCCTCATTGGCCCAGATTCGACAACTCTCGTAACACTTGCTGCATGCAAAGACTCGAACCCAACCACGGGGGCCTGCATAGGAGGAAAGATGAAAAGCCCAACGTTTTGGCTTGGATCAGTCGGCTTCCTCCTCATATGTTATGGCCTAATGAAGAATGCCAAAGGTAGCATGATATATGGCATGCTTTTTGTTACATTAGTATCATGGATTAGAGGAACTAGTGTGACAATTTTCCCATACACTCCACAAGGAGACTCAAACTATGAGTACTTCAAAAAAGTGGTGGATTTCCACAAGATTGAGTACACTTTAGGGGCCTTTAGCTTTACAAACTTCAACACTAGTGAAGTTTGGATAGCTCTAGTGACATTGTTGTATGTTGATGTGCTAGCCACCACAGGAACATTGTACACAATGGCGGAGATTGGAGAGTTTGTGAATGAGGAAGGCGGATTCGAGGGCGAATACTCGGCATACATGGTTGATGAGGGTGCCACCATCTTGGGGTCCACACTAGGAGTTTCACCGATCGCTACGTATATCGAGTCAGTTTCTGGGATTCGAGAAGGTGGTCGGACCGGTCTAACAGCAATTATCATCGGAATATACTTTGGATTATCTATATTTTTCACACCTATGTTTGCTAATGTGCCACCATGGGCGATAGGTCCATCTCTAGTGATTGTAGGGGTGCTAATGATGAAAGTGGTGAGAGATATAGATTGGGGAAACATTAAAGAGGCTGTGCCAGCATTTGTTACTATGCTGATAATGCCTTTAACATATTCCATTTCAAATGGGATTGTTGGGGGGATTGGGATATATATTGCACTTGGGATTTATGATTATTTCGTGGGGTGGATTAGGTGGATGATTGAGATAAGAAAAATGGTGGTGGAGGAGCAAAATCAAGTGTCGGCCGGGGCGGCCGGAACAGAACATAATCTTGATATCATATGACAAATTTAACATAGAATTTGTGCTTATGGTGCTATTGTTGTTGTGTTTGAGCTTTGTATAGTGATGGGTTGTTATTAGAGAGGATCGCTCAAGGGAACTCGTGCATTTCTTTTATTTCTTCACGATGAGTTTTAATTACAAATTTAGAGCTTAACTTTGGCTTTGTCAAATTATTACAAGGATGCTCAAAATTTGTATGATAAATTATAGCATCCTTAGCATAAATAACTAAGCTATACTGTGAAGTACAAAATCAAGACACACACATACAAATATAGCATAACACATCCCATGTGATGTGCAACGAACACTTATCATGAACAATCTCCCTTGGTTATAAGACAATACCAAAGGCTTCAAGAAAGCACAAAAATATTTTCTCAATACGCTTTTGGATATTATATTACAGGGAAAATTTCCTCATTTTCTAGGAAAAACCATGGGATTTACATTAACCATAAGTAATCATTTGAGGGGACTTGGTTTGGTTCTAGTGATCACTACACTCTACTGGTCAAGTTATTGTATTGCTGTTGTGAGTCATTCTACCACTACACTTTTTATTCCATTTCTGTATAGTTGTGGTTTAGTCATTGTCCACCAGATACTCGAGGGAAACCATAGACTTCCCATCTCAATTCCACTACCTCTTTCTTAAAATCAGCAGCTGGTTTACCTGTTTAGGAGAAACGAGAACAATACAAAGATTATTTATCAATTTTTCAATCAGACAGTTTCTTGAAATGTAGTTGAGAACTTAACAAAGAAACACAAACCAAACGATGCTTGAGCATTGAACTGGTGACTGGAGCATCATAACGCTGGAGCTTAAAGGCATAATCGTGCTTAGACAACAGACTGCTGCATACATGAGGAGACTTGGTATCTGATGCATGACATGGTTATTTCGGGATGAATCAAATAATTGGTTGATAAATAAAGTTGAGAAGTTACAAGAAACTACCTCTAGCAACCCAAGGAGAAGGAGAGGAAACACTTGTCTCACAAGCCTGTAATTTGGAAACATCATCTGCTGCTGGAATCCACTATTACAGGAAGGTTTATCTTGGAGTGAATCACTAAAATTGTCTAAAAATACCACATGAACATGGTTTGTGAGGGCCCACTGTTTATTTCAGCAGCTCTCCTTCCCCCTCCAACATTATCCTTCAGATTCCAAAATACGTGGATAATGCATGCATGCCAACTTTCTTCAAATAGTCCGACTAAATTTGCTTAATCATGGATCGTTTATTTTTTAAACTTAAACACATGAAGGGGCGCCTCAAACGGTGGAATCTGATACTACAAAGTATTTCACTCACAACACTGAATCTACTGTGCGAAAAGACAAGACCCGAACTACAAGTATACATATATAAACAATTAGCCAATTATATTATTTAGAGTGGCATAAATACACTAAATCAGCTTGTGTATAGATTTATGCCCTTGTTTGATTATTTTACAATATTATATTTGTCCTAGATTTTCCGATTTTTGCTACGATTAATAACTCATAATTACATTTTTGTTATTATTCAACTCGAGGGGGCCTCATATTTCTCCACCACTTAAAAGATTCCGTCATCGAAATCTTTAAAAGTGCATATCATATAAATCGGTAACCAATTATAGTACATGTCAATGCTATAATCGGAAGACATTAACTTCATACACCTAATTCAAGGAGATTTTAGCATTAAACTGAATCAAAATCAATGAATGTTGCATTGAATCTCGAGGCACGAATAGAATAATTATAAGAAATCATCTTTTCAATTTAGAACACAAAATTAACTTTTCAATACAGAACATTGAATAACTAAATTCAACATCAGGTTGAAGAATATATATCAAATCATGTTCCTAATTCCTCAATATTGAAGTACGAAACACATTACAAACAATAAAAAAATAAATAGTAATGTCAATTAATATGCAAGA
Organism: Haberlea rhodopensis; assembly: GCA_907163345.1. Classification (NCBI taxonomy): domain Eukaryota; kingdom Viridiplantae; phylum Streptophyta; class Magnoliopsida; order Lamiales; family Gesneriaceae; genus Haberlea; species Haberlea rhodopensis. The sequence goes on from CAJQUN010000059.1 coordinate 2,872,737, forward strand.
TTCTCAATTTGCTTGAAAATCTTATAAAACTCAACAATATCTTTAACATGAGAGATTTTTTGTGCATAAAACTTTGCATCTTGGAACGGATTATGCAAATACTCAATAAATGAAATTGTACATGACAAATAATTAAACGAGGCTAGTAATTTCAGATGGGTTTAATGAAAATATATTTTGCAACAACAGATGAAATGTAATGCCTCGATTTGTTTAATACACGTATGATATGATTATGGTGTAATTATCTCACTTGACGATATGATAACTGGGGGTTCGAGTGGAACCAAGAATGAATTGATTCATATATGAAATGAAATATGGGAAGGCATGAAACATGGTGTGTAATGCATTCATAATATAAACATACGAATTATGGATTAAGAGTTGAAGGTGCATCAATATGTGCATATGAGTTTGCATTTGAGTATGCATATGACTTTAATGTGAATTAGAGTTTCATTTTGAATGTGAGGTTCATTTCATGTACATGTGATTTAACATGTAATTATCTCCAAATGACATGATATCAAGTAAGTTAAGGACTTAATGACCTTATACCAAGTGCATGATGGAGGCAAAATCACATAATACACCACTTTCACCTAAAAATATCTACAAGCTCCTCTCCAAACCCTTAGAGCTTTTGGTAGGCAAAGCTTGGATTTTCACTTGTGAAGTGAGCTAGGAAGTTGGGTGAAGTGATTTCTTAGCCTCTTGGTAAGAAATTCATAGTTGCATACTTGAATTATTCATTAATGTTGATATATGTGAAGGAAAAGCTCAAGTGTGCATGTGTACAATCATAACATGTTTATATGCTAGGAATTGAAATCTATGATGTTAGATTTATGTTATTATGTTCCTAGAGATTGCAAGAAACAGGTTGACATGGTTTAAAATGAATTAGAGGAGAAGAACCATGAAGATAAGCTTGAAAACGCCATGCTCTCACTTTTTTGGGCATCGGCGATCGATCGGTGCGAGTAAGCGATCGATCGCCGATGACAGTAACATTTTAAGGCGGTGAAATTGGATGGCGATCGATCGGTGAAAGTGTCGCGATCGATCGCGATGAACAGAGCATTGTGGCGATCGATCGCCAAGTTATTGCGATCGATCGCGAGGGGGCAGAGAGTTTTGGCGATCGATCGGTGTTGATCGCGATCGATCGCCAGTGTTAATATTTTGAAAAATAAAATATTTTGTGGAATTTGATTTTAATGCCTATGATAACATGATATATTGTTGGCATTGTTGTAGCACCATCACAGGGGACAGGACAACGAGGCACTTAGCTATTGACAACTGCTTTATCTCGTTTGTGTCGCAGTCCAGGTACGTGTTGACGTACGGAGTATAGCTATGATATGATGATGCTATTATGGTTTTGATATCATATGATTTATGTTATCGTTGTGTCATATGATTGGTAGTATCATATGCATGTGCATACATAGATTTCATATGAGTGGTATGGATGCCTTGATAGATATGTGTATATGCTTTGGTACGATCATTGTCTTGATAGATATACCTGGTGGGGTATATGCTTTGACTGCCACGATAGATATGCTAGTGTTGGGCGTATGCTTTGACTGGGATCGGTGCCTGGATAGATATGCTAGTGTGGGGCATATGCTTGGGCTGGGATCGTTGCCATGATAGATATACTACATATGCTTTGGCTTGAGAGATATACGCCTGGTGTGGGTATATACTCTGGTTATTATCACAGATGAGTATGGTACTATGATATGTGCTGCTAATATGAAGATGTGATGTGGTTTCACTGACATATTGAGCTGAATAGGCATATCATATGAGACTCGTGATAATAGGGAACTTGTTGAGACATGTCATGACATAGTGCATTTGTGGATGCATGATACAGAACATTCACGTTATCTGATTTATTGTGCTTTATCATTGATATTGATATTGTGTTTTGATATTGCACTGAGATAGTTGTTATCTATACTCACTTTGTGAATGTTTCTGTAGGGACTCATAGACGTGGGGAGCGTGAGTCATGATTTCCGCTGCGAGGGGAACCACTGCCTAGGAGTTCTTTTGAATTAGGTGGTTGATGTACATGATATGTATAGTTTGTTAGGGTTTTGATAACCTTGTAAACAACTTAACTAGTATGAACTCTTAATCCGTGCATGGTATATTACTTAATTCAGACTCACATATGTATGTTTAATGGATACATAAGGATTAAGTAAATCAGGCCCCACATGAAATAAAAAGGGAACTAAAGAAATTAGATAGTTGTTAACTCTGTAGACTTGAATATGGAGTTATCAGATTTTATATAAAAAATATGAAGTAAAATTATAAGCAAAGAATTAATGACATAGTGTGTTACTGTGAGAAAAAAGACTACCTTTTGTTTTATGAGGAAGCAACTAGGATTATAAGTGCCCAGCTCTTAATTAAGCAGTTAAACTATTAGAAATTGGAAATTTAATTTTAATAATTTGGGTTGGACTTTATTTTTTGAAACAGATGGCTAGAAAAAAAATAACATTGAACTTCAATTTACTATTTTGTTTTTAGAAAGTATATGAAACATAAATGCACATTTGGTTAAATTTATGGTATTCATTTTGTAGATTATTCACTACACCGACTAGATCAATTATACCACCAAGTGACGAAAATAAGGTATGTTGCGATCGAGTAACATACAACATGTATATGTATCAGTTGATATTTGATTTGAAGAATTATGTGAATTACGTGATATTATGTGACTACGTGATTTTATTTAAATTTTGTGGCATTCATAGCATGCATAATTAGCATATCGGTGTATGAAAATAAATGTTTTATTAACACACATCATTTTTCTACATACATCGATGCATAACATGCACGTTGAGCTATGATTCTTTGATACCCTGTTCTTTTGGATTCGATCAACCATAATGGTTGTACACAGTGCTATGACTGGTGTTAAGTGTCTTGAAAGGCATAGGGATTCGTGGCCTTTATGATTGTTATGATTTGTTGATATGGGGATTGGTGGCGTTTGTCGACGTCATCCTATGGATTATCCATATTCGTTGAGACTGTTATGGGTGGCGCCTTGTTGACGTCATCAGTATGATTGATGTCAAGAGCTGGGATGCGGCGACGCTTTGACGTCGCACCATATAGACATCCCTTTGCTTGACATGCTCGAGCTATTGAGACATTTGGACTATTATTTATTAGCTCTGCGATACCCAGTGGATGGGTGTACGATACTGACATGACATGCATTGCATTTCATTTCATTTCATTTCATTTCATATATCATGTTTTAGATACATGTTGTATTTCTTTTGATCGTTTCATGCTCACCTCCAAGGGGGGGGGGGGGGGGGGGGGGGGGGGGCTGTTGTTGTTTTTATGTGTGGACAATGACAGGTAGTGCAGGTGGCCAGGACCCCAGAGATGGCACGTCCAATGGAATCCACACTTGATGTTTTATTCCTGTTTATCCAAGTATTATATATATATGTCTACCAGGGGTTTATCCCTGTGGCGTGTGATGAGTTTATGTATTTTTAGTTTATTTCAGCCAGTGTGGATATATGTTTAGTAATTTGATTTGTGTATGCTGGGTATGAACTGATGGTATCTACATATATTTTCAGTATATGTCTATTGATATTAGTGGTATGTTCCTCATACGATGGGTCATGCTGAAATTTTTAGGGCCACATGTAGGGGTGCTTAACGGATCGAACCGGTTTGGTCTGGTCTAGAACCGGCCGATTCCTGATCCGATAATCCCGGAATCGGTTTGATCCTTTAAGGAACCGGATCGGATCCGGTTACGGTTCCAACCGGTTCCGGATCGATCCGATCCGGTCCGTTCCAATTTTTTTTGTATATGTTTTCCACAATTCATAACAAATTCAATATATTTCTTCTTTATTTAATAATATAAATGCATACAATTAATTGTACACTTATGGCAATTGCAAATCCAAATAAAAAACATTAGTATTTAGCACTCTTCATAATTGATAAGTATTGTTTTGGCGTTTTCTTCTTCTTGCTCGTCATAATGATTTACAAATTCGTCAATCGCCTCATCTCTTCTATTCTTACATTCTACTACAAACCAATCTTTAAGTAATGTGAGCATGCATAGCGAATCAGCAGATAGACAACTTCTGTATTCTCCAATAATTCGGCCACATGTTGAGAATGCCGATTCAGAAGCGACGCTTGAAGCTTGTACCACATAACCGTCTCTAGCCATTTTGGCTAAGATAGGGAATTGTGCTGCATTGCCTTCCACCATTGTAAGACGTTGAAATTGTCTTCCGTTAGAAATGATAATTCAGATAAATTTGCAACTCAGTCGACGTGCTAATAGAAGGTCTTTTCCCTTCAGTTTTTTCCTGTCCAACATCCTAAGCATATTGATGCCTCCACCTCTTGATTGAGCTTAGGGTTGTTCTTCAATAGCCCTTTGTTGCGACGATTCACTTGCCTGTTGATTATAATACAATTGATACATATTTTGGAGAGATTGCATTATAGACGTCTTTTGACCGTCAACAACATTTCCCAAAAATTTAGCATAATATTCAAAAAATATTTCAAGTGTAGCTAAACATTGACTAGGATCTAGTAATGTTGCGATGCAGTGCACGTGTGGGATTTGTTCCCAATATTTTATAAATTTAGTTTCCATTGCACTAACAAAAGTATGCAATTCATTACCATCTCTAAATTCTATAACTTATCAAACATGTTAAATACTAAAGGAAGAAAATAAGCGAGAAGTTTGATAAGTAACACCGGAGAAGTGTTTCGTCGCTTCTTTGAAAGTACCTAACAGTGATACACAATTTTCAACAAATTCTCAATCTTCATCAGTCAAATAAATACTTTAATCGGTATCAGATATTTGATATGAATTATAAAATGGAGTTAAAATATCTTTGTAATGTAACATATCATTCAACATATTGTACAAAGAATTCCACATAGTCTATATTGGTGATGAAAAAAGAAGATGCTGCAACCATTAGATACACATAATTGTATCACGCTTAACACGGCTCGTGCGTAACCATTTAGCACAATATTTCATTTTATCAATACATGCTGAGTGATTTCTTGATAACCAACTTTCACAGCCAAATTAATAACATGACATGCATATCTAACATGAAAAAAACATCATCAAGCATTGGTTTCAGATATGTCTTTAAATCACGCATCGGGGCGTTGTTATTCAAAACGTTGTCTAATGTGATTGAAATAACTTATTCTGAATTCCATAATGTCTACATGTATTGAATATATATGTAGCAATTACATAACCAATATGTGCACAGTCTAACTCATCTAAAGAAAAAATCCGTTTTTGCATATACCAATTATCATCAATCCAATGACAAGTAACAACACGATATGTATCCGATTTTGCATTTGTCCAAATATCAGTTGTTAAGCTAACCCTACAAGGCAAACTAGAAAGATGTTCAATCAATGTATTTCTATATTCAATAAATACGTCCATACAATTTCTTTTTAGTGTGCCTAGAAATATGTTTAAACATGGGTTATATAGACGAAGCAAATTCAATAAAACATGCATGTTCTGCTTGTATAAAAGGTAGTTCACATCTAATAGCATATCTAACAAGTGGCCTACTGTTAATTTCAGAAGTTAAAATAAAATTCGTGACATTGAGAACATTAATTTGTGCTTGTGTTGCTTCTCTACCTAATGGTTGTAATATTGTCTCATCAAAATTATGTTTTTTTACTAAGTGTTTTTTAAATGTTCCGATGCCTCCATTGAAACCACCAGCTTTATATGAATATTGTATCTTACATAATTTATAAATTGCAGCATATTCATAGTACGTTCTTTTTGAGCGAGTTCAAAGTGATCACATATCTTACTTCTTTTGGCACGAATCAGTTGTCTACTAGCTGATGTAGTGGCTCTAGATGACTCCACTTGTTGTCTCTCTTGGCACCAGGAGGTTCAACAGGTTGTTCGGGTTCTTACGTTTCGATGTTCATAGATGAACCTCCAACATTAAGGTCAGCAAAATAATCATAACTTTCATTTCGGGAATTGACATATGCAAATTAATTACCGACGATGAACTAAGTGATAGGCGACCCGGGACGAGACCCCGGCTATGACCCCGCTGCGACCAACACTGCTAGATGAAAATGCCATTATTAATGCACAATTGAGAGAAATATATTAGAAAATAGAAGTATATAACTTTGAAAGATGGAATTGTTTGGATTTACAAATCACAACACACATATTTATATATTTTAAATTTAAAAAAAAAGGAAAAAAAAAAACTAAACTTAACTTTGGCAACTACTGAAATAGTTGTTGCCAACGTTAACAATGCAACAACTATTTCAACCGTTGCATTGTTAAAAAAAAATTAGTTATTTATTTTTTCAAAAATAATCGGTTCCGGTTCCGAATCGAAACCGGTCCGGAAGCACTGAAATCGGTCTGGTAGCACCGGAATCGGTGGTGCTACCGGTTTCAATCCTTGGAACCGCTCCGGACCGGTATATTACCGGTTCCGGAGTGGTCCGAAATCGGTTAGCCCGGTTCCTGTTTTGTTTTGGACCGGGTCTGGATTGACCCGACCCGACAAGCAGCCCTAGCCACATGTTAATAAATGTTAAACAAATCTTCCACTGTTTACGCTATAATTATCATTGTATGATCATTAATCACATAATTAGGATTGTGCCCTCACATGGTTCGCCGACACGGAAGTTGAGGTATTTTGTTCCAGTTCCAATGATATTTCGTGATGGCCGTGAAATCATCATTCTGCACCGCGACAGCCTCAAAATCGCCAACATAGTTACACATCCGTTTTACCCTGTAACTTTGTCATTGTGTGTGTCGTTTCTTTTACGGAACGACCATTCCGATCGTTCCACAACCGATATTATGATACATGTACATGAATGGTCGTTTTCCACCCCACCAGCCTGGAATATGGAAGCATCATCTTGCATGCCTTTTTCTTCTTATTTTCATAAATTATATAAATAAAATTATCAAGCTTATTTTTTCAAAATGGGATATTGACTTTACACCCTCCAATTGTGTTTCAATTGGCTTACTTTATCATTAATTTTTTATTCACCTGAAATAATTTTCTAGAAAATGATTACTTTTTTTATAAAGGTCAGATGTCTAGGTCGTGTAAATCATTTAACAACGTTATAGCATTCTATCATGTCAATGTTATTACAAATTTAAATACGCGATGCGAGTATATAACACATCATATATTTAAAACTAACCATGTTGATAATATATTGTTAATAATTTGTTATATAACTAATTCTTATGTATAATAAATTATATTTATAAAAGTAACATTATTTAATTATTTATTATTTAAAAAATCAGTACAAACTACAAATAATATACAAAGTTATAATAAATTTTATGTTATAGATTCATATTATGCCTTGCCTTTTAACACTATCAGAACTACAAAGGGGAGAGGGTGACAGACTTATACGCACTCACAATGACAAGTGGTGAGTGATGACAGATGGGCCATAGGTCATTGGCGAGCATAATGTATTTTTTTTGAAGTAAGACGATTCTTGAAAGCATAATGTATTTTTTTTGTTTGTTGAAGTAAGACAATTCTTGAAAGCATCTATTCTTTTTTTATTCTTTTTTTGAGAAGAAACAGCTTTAGCATTGATAAAACAATTACAGATTCAGTAGCGATACACCTTCATCGACAATGACATTCCTAGCCAACCTATGAAAGGAGTGAAAACTGGAAATTAGAGAAAAAATTTCCCAACTGGAGCCCATGATCTATCTGACTTCACCCCATTAGCCACTGCCACACAATCCCCTTCCAACAAAATACCACTTCTTTCGCAGCATAAGCCTCAGCAATCTGAGGGCAAAATTTCCCACGTATTCTCCGTCTTTTCCAAGCCACGACTCGACCATCAGAGTCTCGTGCCACCACGCCGATTCCAATAAAAGATTGAGAATTAGAAGTCGCTGCATCGTAATTGATCTTTAGATATCCTAGAGGTGGTGGAGTCAAGAACTGGATGAATTAGAGAATGCATTATGTGTACCAGTAGAGGTGGCGACTTTGAATCGATTCAGAAATCTTTTGGCAAAAGCAATAGTATACATCGTCTCATAGGCCTCATTTTCATGCACCTTTCTATTTCTATTGCCCCACAAAGCCCAACAGATGACTAGAAATAAGTAAAAACCATCAGCATCTAACCGCTGACGGGTACGATTAACCCAATCTGCAACACTACTATCAACATTTATATTTGCGTCAACTTGAAATGAAGAAAGAGCCCAGCATTGGCGAGCAAATTGGCAGTCTCTAAGAACATGTAAAAGATATTCCAAAGGAGCGTGGCACAACAAACAGATAGGATCGATATTCGAACCTTTTAGCAAAAGAGAATCCCTAACAGGTAATAAGTACCGCATTGCTCGCCATACGAAAATCTTGACCATATTCGGGATTTTATAAGTCCAAGAAAATTCCAGTCCTGGTCGAGAGAAGAACTGCTGCTCCCCCTCTGCTCGTCCTCCATCCTAGAACGGTTATGCATCGCTAAATGATATCCCGATTGCACAAAATACGTACCATTTTTACTATAGTGCCAAACACGAAGATCCGGCTGCTGCTCAAGTCCAATAGGGATCTTCAAGTTTCCTCAATATCTGTTGGTCCTTTTTCTTTTTGTTCAAGTAGACGAAAAAAAACTCAAACACTGTCTTATAAATAAAATTGTTTGAAAACAGTAGAAACTTACAACAACAGTTTAAATAAACTGTGCAGAAACTTTCTTGTGTAGTATCTGAAATGGACGAGGCCACAGTAAACCGTGTGCCCGTAAACTCTAAATTGCCCGCCTACAACTTCTGGCCTCCTGGACAAGAGAGTTCCAAGGTACAACGCCGAACACCTCTGTTTGGATTGAAGCAGAAACCCAGACAAACTCACTTGAACACTGAACAGTGTGTAGTACTCTCAATATGTTATGATATAAAATGCAATTTCGGGATGATTAAAACATATGGCTGAAGCAGCTTATATAGCTGAGCAGCAGACCACTCCAAAGGTCTCAGAATTAAGTGTAAAGTTTAATGGGGGTAGATGAAAAGTCTCAACACTTAACATCAGATTAATATGGATTTAAGTCTCACACTTAAATCTGACTTCAATTCTGCAGGTAGGTGAAAAGTCTCAAACTTAATACTCAGCAGAATATGAAAAGTCAGGTAGATGAAAAGTCATTTCAGAAATCCGTGTAGTAAAAAAGATAGGACTGCCTTCGCGGCAGCGACACGCACGACGCGACGCGACGCGACGAGGCGAGGCGAGGCGAGTCGAGACGAGCCGTGCCGAGCGGAGCGGAGCGGACGGACGGCGCGCGAGGGGCACCCATATTTACTACTTAAAAACACTCTATTGATTTGTATCTCATTATAAACAAACCATAAGTGTCTCAATTACTAAATGTGGGATTTCTTTAGCCTAATTGACTATTCATAATTAACTTGCCATAATTTTGTCCTCATTAACAAAATTAACAATAAATTGGGCTTTCAATAATTAAAACCCATTCAGTTTATTAATCCTTTATTAATCCAACAATCCCCCACATGAATGCAATATGATGAAAAAATAACACAAAGCACCTAGATGAAGATTTGAGAGTACTTTGAGAATCCACTGCATCAGGATAGGTGGTGGTTAACCTTGAACCTTCCTTAGTAAAGTATCATCGGATATACTTGTCAACCAGTGGACGTTTTATGTATAACAAGACAACAATACTCACGCAGCTTCATCTCCACACTATTATTGGTTCTTTCGTTGTTGTCCATTTTGGCCCTGGACTGCCTTGATGTTTCATCGAATGCTCTAGAGATTTAGCCCTCAGGTCATCTCATAGAAGAGGCCCCTTCACATTCGATATAGGCGATTTCTCCTAAAGAGTATCATGTAATACCCCACTTTATCATCTCGAGATAGAAGAATCATTAAGAGCATGAGCTCAGCATTCCCAAAGTACAGGTCTATCACTCTTTCATCACAGGAATAGGTAAGGAACTCAATTTCCCGAGTGCTTTGTTCGATCCCTCCACAATTCGGTTTTCCCATTGAACCTGCAAATTGGATTTTACAATCCAGGTTGGGTTGCCATCATGGCTGGAAATCAATTTCATGGGCTTCAACCCCATTCCCCTCGATGAAATCTCTACTTGATCTCTCGTTAGACCTTTCGTGAATGGGTCCACAATGTTTTCTTTAGACTTTACATAATCTAGAGAAATAACACCGGTTTTCAGTAGATTTCTCACGGATTTATGTCTCCGACGTATATGTCTAGATTTCTCATTATACACATTGTTTTGTGCTCTTCCCATAGCTGACTGACTATCACAGTGCACGCTAATGGGTGGCACAGGTTTTGACCACATTGGAATGTCCTCCAAGAAACTCCGAAGCCAATCAGCTTCTTCTACTGCAAGATCTAAAGCTATGAACTCAGATTCCATAGTTGATCTAGCAATGCACGTCTGTTTGCATGATTTCCATGAAACAGCTGCACCTCCAATTATAAAGATATATCCACTCGTGGACTTTATATTCTTGGAGTCCGATATCCATTTCGCATATGAGTACCCTTCAATTACTGCTGGATATCTTGTATAATGTAGTCCGTAGTTAGTAGTGTATCTTAGATATCTAAGAACTCGAACTACTGCCTTCCAGTGCTCATAACTGTGATTACTCGTATATTTGCTCAATCTGTTGACTGAGTTAGCTATATCAGATCTAGCGCAGTCCATGAGATACATGAGACTACCTATGACCCTAGAGTACTCAAGTTGTTGCACACCTTCTCCGCGATTCTTGCAAAGATTTGACACCACCTCCATAGGTGTTCTCGCGATGGTATTATTTCCCTTATCAAACTTGTCAAGTATATTCTCAACATAATGACTTTGGGAGAGAGAATATCCATCTGCATGTTTTGTGATCTTCATCCCAAGAATCACATCTGCAAGACCTAGGTCTTTCATCTCAAAATTTCGTGACAACATTTTCTTAGTAATATTGATGTTATTGTTAGTACCAACAATTATCATGTCATCTACGTAGAGACATACTATCACATAGTTTGTATTATCTCATTTCACGTAGACACATTTATCACATTGGTTTGTTTTAAACCCATTTGAAAGCATGACACTGTCAAATTTTTCGTGCCATTGTTTAGGTGCCTGTTTTAATCCATACAAGGATTTCACAAGTCTACACACCTTTGTTTCTTTCCCTGGAACTACAAACCCTTCAAGTTGGTCCATGTAAACCTCCTCTTCTAACTCTCCATTTAGAAAGGCTGTTTTTACATCTATTTGATGGATCTCTAGGTTATATAATGCAGCAAATGCAATTATTAACCTTATAGACGTTTTCCTGGATACAGGAGCGTATGTGTCGAAATAATCAACACCTTCAGTTTGTCTGTAGCCTTTGACTACAAGTCTAGCCTTGTACTTATCTACAGTACCATCAGCTTTCATCTTCCTCTTGAAGATCCACTTGTGGCCAAGTGGTTTACAACCTGCAGGAAGATCCACTAGTTCCCAAGTATGATTATGTAAGATAGATTCTATCTCACTGTTCACAGCTTCTTTGCAAAGATCAGAGTCTTGTGAAGACATTGCTTCCTTGAAAGTAGCCGGATCCTTTTCCAACAGACATGTTAGAAAATCTGAGCCAAAAGATTTTTCTTTTCTCGCTCTTTTGCTTCGTCTAGGCGATTCTACATTCTCTTGAGATTCTCTATCCCCCACATTTCTCTCAACATTGGTTTCAGGCATTGTCGGAGTTTTGTGGGGAAAGATTTCCTCAAAGAACGAAGCATCCCTAGCCTCAATGATAGTATTTACATGCATTTCTGCATTATCTGACTTGTGCACCAGAAACCGATAGGCACTACTATCTTGCGCATATCCGATAAATACACAATCTACTGTCTTAGGTCCTATCCTAGTCCGTTTAGGAGGAGGAATTGGTACATTTGCAAGACATCCCCAAACCCTTAAAAACTTGTAGCTTGGTGCACGACATTTCCACAATTCATAAGGCGTTTTATCCAACTTTTTATGTGGTACTCTGTTTGGCACATAGTTGGCGGAAAGCAGAGCTTCTCCCCACAAATTCCTAGGTAAGTCGGAACTTATAAGCATTGCATTCATCATTTCCTTAAGCGTTCTATTCTTCCTTTCATCAATACCATTTTGCTCGGGAGAATAAGGCGCAGTAGTTTGATGAATAATGCCACTATCAGCACATATTTGTGCAAATGGTGACTCATATTCACCACCTCGTTCACTTCGAAAAATTTTAATCTTTGTATCAAGTTGATTCTCAACTTCATTCTTATAGTGAATGAACATATCAATTGCTTCGTCTTTACTTCTCATTAAGTAGACATAACAATATCTTGTACAATCATCGATAAATGTTATGAAATAATTTTTACCGCCTCTATATTGTACATACTTTAGATCGCATACATCCATATGAATCAAGTTTAACGGTTCGGTGCTTCGCTCAATTGAGTGGAATGATGACTTGGTTAATTTGGCCTCTACACAAGTCTCACACTTGTGTTTATGATTGATGTTAAATTTAGGCAATAGATTAAGAGACATTAGCCTTTGTAAAGACTTATAATTCACATGTCCTAATCTACCATGCCACAAATGTAAAGACTCGCAAGAATAATCAAACTTTAAAGTTTTATTAGCCACATTAGCAACAGTCATTACATTATTTTTACTTATGCTAGCCTCATTTGCTGCATTAACATCAACCTCAACATCTACACTAGACTTAGCCTTAGGAGCTAAAGTCAATACACTCATCTTGAAGAGGTTATTGGCCAAGTAGCCTTTGCCCACAAACATACCACCCTTGGACAGAATGACTTTGTCGGACTCAAACACAAGCCGGAAGCCTTTCTTGTTCAACACTGCTCCGGAGATGAGATTCTTTCGGATCTCTGGCACGTGGAGCACCTCGGTAAGAGTCAACTCTTTTCCGGAAGTCATTTTTAGCACAACCGTCCCTTTGCCTTCAACTTTTGAGACTGCTGAATTTTTCATGTAGCAGTGCTCATCATTTACCGATTGATAGGTCTTAAACATCCATTTGTTGGCGCAAATGTGGCGAGTAGCCCCAGTGTCCACCCACCATTCCTCGGAGTTCCCTCCAACAAGATTCACCTCCAATACCACAGCACTCAGATGCATGTCATCCATGTCAGAGCTCAGATTGTCCTCAGCAATGTGGGAATGTGCAGGCCTCTTGCCTTTGCCTTTGTAAGGGACTATCTTCCTCTTACCGTCATTGTTTTGACGTTGAGTGCAGTTGTTTTGACGTTGAGTGCAGTCCTTGACCTTATGGTTAGGCTTACCACACACATAACAGTCACCGGTGAACCTCATTGTCTGAGTATCTCCCTTGGGTTCAAAAGTACGCTTGCGCTTATTCCCATAGGAGTTGTCCCCAATTTCAAACACGTTGGCCTTGGAAATCATTCCAAATGATTTCTTGTCAACTTTTCGGTTGTCTTGCTCGATGCGCAGCCTATAAGATCCTCGAGACTCATCATCTTTCGTTTGTGCTTTAGGTAGCTTTTGAAGTCCTTCCAAGATGGCGGTAATTTTTCAATCATCATCGCCACTTGGAGAGCATCATTTAGCCCCATACCTTCGGCAGCAAGTTCATGATATATCAGCTGCAACTCTTCGCATTGCTCAACAACGCTCTTGCCATCTACCATTCGATAGTCATGGAATCGTCCGGCTACAAATTTCTTTGCGCCTGCGTCGTCAACTTTATACTTTGTCTCTAACGATTCCCAAAGATTCTTAGCAGTCTCCTTGGGGGAATACACATTAAAAAGTGCATCGTCAAGAGAATTCAGTATGTACGACAAAGGTAGTCGGCACTCATCCATGAGTCAACAATCACAGCAGATTGAGGATCCTCTTTGTCCTCCACTGGTTTCTCCTCCTTCAGAAACCTGGTCAAGTTCAAGGTGGTAAGGAAGAACATCATCTTCTGTTGCCAACGGTTAAAGTTGGAAGCTTTGAACTTTTCCGGTTTCTCAAATTGAGAAAACGGCATTGGACTTCTCAGAATTGGCATTGCGGCCTCAGTACCGCTAGCTTTGATCACCGGAATCTCATTATTCACAGCAGGTGGTTGGGTCAACTGGTCAGCCATTAGCTAAACAGAACACAAATAGGAGAGCACAAATAATATCAAAGCAGTTTTGAAACAGTAGGATTAAACATATCAACAGTGCATAAACAGTATCTCAAATAAATATGAAACTTGACAGTAACAATTTATTAAAGTGCAGTTGAGGAAAATCTGAGTTTTGACAGAACACAAAACAGAACAAAAAGATACGCAAAATAAAAACAAGATTTAGAGTTTACGATTGTTGGTCCTTTTTCTTTTTGTTCAAGTAGACGAAAAAAAACTCATAAGATGACAAACACTGTCTTATAAATAAAATTGCTTGAAAACAGTAGAAACTTACAACAACAGTTTAAATAAATTGTGCCGAAACTTTCTTGTGTAGTATCTGAAATGGACGAGGCCACAGTAAACGGTGTGCCCGTAAACTCTAAATTGCCCGCCTACAACTTCTGGCCTCCTGGACAAGAGAGTTCCAAGGTACAACGCCCGAACACCTCTGTTTGGATTGAAGCAGAAACCCAGACAAACTCACTTGAACACTGAACAGTGTGTAGTACTCTCAATATGATATGATATGAAATGCAATTTCGGGATAATTAAAACATATGGCTGAAGCAGCTTATATAGCTGAGCAGCAGACCACTTCTCAGAATTAAGTGTAAAGTTTAATGGGGGTAGATGAAAAATCTCAACACTTAACATCAGATTAATATGGATTTAAGTCTCACACTTAAATCTGACTTCAATTCTCCAGGTAGGTGAAAAGTCTCAAACTTAATACTCAGCAGAATATGAAAAGTCAGGTGGATGAAAAGTCATTTCAGAAATCCGTGTAGTAAAAAAGATAGGACTGCCTTCGCGGCAGCGACACGCGCGACGCGACGCAACGAGGCGAGGCGAGTCGAGACAAGCCGTGCCGTGCCGAGCCGAGCGGAGCGGACAGACGGACGGCGCGCGAGGGGCACCAATCTTTACTACTTAACTACACTCTATTGATTTGTATCTCATTATAAACAAACCACAAGTGTCTCAATTACTCAATGTGGGATTTCTTTAGCCTAATTGACTATTCATAATTAACTTACCATAATTTTGTTCTCATTAACAAAATTAACAATAAATTGGGCTTTCAATAATTAAAACCCATTTAGTTTATTAATCCTTTATTAATCCCAACAATATCCTCCTTCCATAAAATTGCTTCTAATTCAGGCACCTTCCATTGCTGCGATGAGGCATCAATAAAGTCGGAAACCAGGCATCCTTCGAGATCGGGTACCACATGAGTAAGTAGCATGGATCTGGTCGGACGTAACAGCCATCGAGTATGCCAAAAAGTTATTGATTGTCCATCACCCATCCGCCAACGGATACCGTCAATCAGAAGTGCTTTGGCCTTGCACAGACTTCGCCAAGTAAAATATGCTCCTGGGCGGTGCTGGGCATCAAGGAAATTGTTGTGCCAGAACATCCGAAAATAAAGTGTAAACATCAAACACACCCAAAGAACACCAAATTTATGTGGTTCGACAATCACCTACGTCCACCGGAGCAACACACATAATTTATTGATATTTCATACGTGGATTACAAACTCTCTAGGATATGGATTTGAGAGGTATTTATAGGAGCTTCAAACCCTCGGTGGTGATCATCATATTGGATTTTGAAACCTCCATTGTTGACAATCCAAGGTGTGCTACCGGCCAAACATTCTGGAAAAGTCAGCCATGCAACCACCGTCCAACATTTTGAAAATCTGCCATCTTTCAACGATCTCCACCTTGGCAATTTTCTGTCGATATATGTTGCCTCCTTCAGTACGCCCCTAGGTGCCAGATACTGGATACACGATTAATGTTGATCAAATCCAAGCAGTATTGGAACTTGATCTATGTCACCACCTTTGTTAACACGACTGCAGGATTATCTGCAGTCCCAATTTCCTGAGTAGAATATCTTATTCTTCTACTATTTCCAGAACAAAGTGGTTGTTGCGAATATGATGAACTCGGTTCCTTGCTCAGATATATGAGCCTCTGAGTGTCGCAGAAAATCTCAGTAGTTTTCTAAAGAACTTGGTTCTTTACCAGACATGTGGCGCTCTGACTGTCATAGAAATCTATGTATTTTTCTGCCTAATACCAAAGTCTTTCACCAAATTATGCAACCAGATGCCTTCCGTGATCGCCATATATCCTGTCTCTGTAGTAGACGAATCAACTATTGACTGTAGCGTAGATCTCAAACTCACTAGTACTCCTGCCATGATCAGCATATAACTAGTAGTTGATAGACGCTTTTTAGGATCACCAGCATAAACCGTATCGACGTATCCAATTAGACGATTGATCATTGTCTTGTCTTTCAGAACGATCCTTTTCTTTCCTTTAGGAAGGAGAACCACCTTCCAAGTTTTATGATGATGAAGCGATTGTATTTCTTCATCCATTGTCATCTTCCATATGATCTTTTCCACACTACAAACAGATTCTGCTTAGTTCCACGGAATACCATCTTGATCAGTTAGAAGAGTGAATGCTACCATATCAGTAAACCAAGCAGGTTTTTCAATATTTCTCTTCATCTATTGGTAGCAACAGATTCAATGTTGAATCCGGTATCTCCATTTGAATGGAGTCTCCATTCTGATCGTCATAGTCTTTTGGAGTTGTGGGAAAACTCCACCTGCAAATAAGAACTTCGATCTTGGTTCTCTATCTCTGACTGTTTCTGGTTCAGCATTGCCAAAGGTAATGTGGCAGCTCAAAGGCAATCTTCTTTGACTCAGGGTTCCATAGACGGAATGTCTCCACTCCTTCACTAAAGCCTAAGAAAGCGACTTTCTCAGCTCTAGGTTCCAACTTTGATTTTTCTGACTTGAAAGTATGCGGGACACCCAAATATATGTAGGGTATCAAAAAATGGGTCTTCCAAGCCATACCTCCCTGGGACTTTTTTTCCGTCTTAGTACATAAACTGGTAGTCTGCTTAAGATATAAGAAGCATATGACATGGCTTCTGCCCAGAATGCATTGCTCACTCCAGATTGGGATAACTTGCAACGGATTAGAGTATAATTCATCCATTCTGCTACACCATTCTCCTATGGCATGCCTGGTACGATGAAATGTCCGACTATCCCTTCATTCTGACAGGTTTTCTCAAATGGGTATGAATTTCATTATACTCCATTATCAGATCTGAGCTTCTTAATCTTTCTTCCGGTCTTGTTTCGATCATCTTCTTTTAGTTGAGCAAGATGTTCATACATATTCATGCCAGTTCTGCGGTTCCGAAAAAATTCAGGTCGGTTCTGAGTTTCCGACAGACTCAGGTCGGTTATGTGGGTCCGACGTTGCAGACAGATTCAGATCGAGCTCTGCAGGTCCAATGGTTCATATAGATTCAGGTCGGTCTCTGCGGGTCCGACGATGCAGACAAATTCAGATCGGGCTCTGGGGTCCGATGGTGCAGACAGATTCAGGTCGGGCTCTGCGGTTCCGACAGTGCAGACAGCCTCAGAGTCGGTTCTGCGGTTCCGACAGTACAGACAGATTCATGTCGGTTTTGTGATTCTGAGATTGCAAACAGATGCGGGTTGGGTTCTGCAAGTTCAACTGTGCAGATTCAGACACTTGTTCGATATTGTTCACCCCCGTGCGACCGGTTCATATGGCTCTAGCGGTCCGGACCGATTCATCTGGCTTGGGCTGGACCAGCTGACATAGTTCCACTCATCAAGTGGCATATCATTGATATCATTTGTATTTCATAATGTCACATGCCAAAGTTGTTGGTGCAGTCAAACTTCTCCACCTCGAACTTTGCATTTGATATCCATTACTTTGACTTTTTTTTTTGGTAGCTATTTTGCAGAAACAGATGCTACCGTTGTGTCCGCAATGGTCGAAATAGTGGAGAACCAGTCCTGGATCGGCAAAATCGTACGTAGAATCAACCGGATTTGCCAATTTCGGTTCGAATGAATAATAACGAGCCGATGAACAGTACGAACATGAACAATGATGGACCAATGAACAGTAACGGGCCAAAAACAGTACTCAACAGATAAACAGTAAATGGCCAATGAATAAAACTGGGCCTCAAAATTTGGGCCTAATATGGGCCAAAACTTGGGCCTGATAGTGGGCCGGGCTACTCGGGGTCTTGATTCAAGCTGGCCAGGCCGGTATGGTCGGATCAGATCCGGATATTGGCTTTTTTAGAATAGATAATCCGATAATTTGAAGCAACTCATAACATAAGTAGGGATAACTTGAATGATGGATTTAACCAATATCTTCTTACCTGCCTGGGACAAAAACTTCTCCTTGTAGCCTGAATACGTCCCCAAATTCTATCCCTAATCCAACCAAAAACTTCTCTTTTTGATTTACTAATGTTGGTAGGTAGGCCTAAATATTTCTCATTTTTATCCACCACCTCAACCAATAACTCATCACTAATCAAATAAATGACATCCAACTTGGAATTCTTGCTAAACAATACCTTAGATTTATCCAAGTTAATTACCTGACCCGAAGCCAAACCGTAAATGGACAACACCTTCTTTACCACCCTCACTGCATCAACAGTAGCTTAGCAGAAAATAAGAGTGTCATCGGCAAATAAAATATGAGAAATGGCCGGAGCATCTCTACAAGCGCGAACTCCTTTTAAACCCCCGCTAACCTCCTGAGAACTAATCAGTGAACTAAAAGCTTCTGAACAGAAAAGAAAAAGGTAAGGGAGTGTTGTAGTGTTTTGATGGCATCACTAATCATATATTTTTTGTTGTTGAAAGTCAAAGCACCTAATTTTTAGGTTTATTAGTACACGCTAGATTCAAATTATTTTTAAAATATTATGATATATTTGTTTTTTATTTTGTCTTAATATTTTAAATTTTTATATTGATTGTGGTATGGAAAATGATATGTGCATGCTAATATTGATGATTTAAATTTATTTTGAAATTACTTTTATAAAAAGTTACAAATTTAGACATTAAAGACTTAATTGAAATATTAAATTTATCTAATTATTTTATAGCATACTGAATATTACTTATTATGACAGTTATTTGTATAAAGAATTTTTTCAAAAATAAAAAATATGAAAAAATATTTATGAAGAACTATATCTCATGACCGAGCAAATATAGCAATCGAAAATGACTTATTGGCTAAATTTGAATACAAAAGTTTAATAAGTGATTCTACATAAAAAAACAAAAAAAAATTTTCTTAGTTTACTATTTATTTATTTTTTTCAGTAAAAACTTTATTTTTACAACTTAACCAAAGCCTCGAAAAATTTGAGCAGCCCTTACTATTATTTGGTTCATCAAACTACCCAAATCATATTTACAATATTGTAACCGCTGAAAGTTTATTTTGATCAATGGAAAATCGATTCATTCAGCTTAAATATATGGAGAAAATACTTAACCCAATATAAAATAGTAACACGGAATTCATATCCATTGGAGTCTCAGGGATTTATCTACCTTGACCTTATCAAATGATATCAATTGCATTTACCCCTTACACAAGAATTTTACAGCACACTGGTAAGACGATAAGAAATTGGCATCAGCTTAAAAATGTACACAAAATAGATGGAAAAGAACAGCCAAAGAATCCCTTAAATACCCGCTTGCGCTTCCATTAACAGAAAACTAAAATAAACAATATGTCTGTGTCTTAGAAAAGTTGTAGTTCAGATAGATAACAAAGTTGAGAAGTTTAAAATCCTGACGACTGTACCAGAAAACTTCATAAAATTTCTTATGCTAATATTAGGCTGCAGGCTGCTAAACTCAATATCTGTTTTCATTTCCTTGTCTAAACTTTCCAGATCCATCGACATTTCTAAAGTCGCCAAATGGTTTCTGATCAAAAGGAGGCGGAAACATTCCAGGGTTCAATGGATGATCATATCTACAAGCCGGTCCGAACTTACAGATGCCATAGCGATGATAGTGTGTACATATGGGCTGATCCTGCATTATCGAGAACATTGTTATAAAACATTATCTAAATATTATCTGATCAATATTTAATTGTTTAACCTTGAATTTCCAAGTCCAATACATATCAAGAAAATGATTTTAAGATTGTGCAAGAAAAGTTAGTAAACACCTTAAAAGCAGCAGGCACACGATAAACGATGACAGTACAAACTTACATGTCTAACGGGCAGGCCTTTCTCATTGAGAACATATGAGTTTGCCTTTGCTTTTGATGTGCGATTCTTCGGGTGGTGATATTTGCAACTGGACTTATATTTGCAGTCTCCGGTTCTTAAGAAGTAACTGCATTCAGGTTCACCGGGACGTTCCGGATATTCATCAACTACGAAATCGTGTTGTTGTTGCATGGGGAAGTTTATCTCAGTCGGCAGATTGTTTATGACAAAAGCTGGAGGTGTAGGTAGGCCCCTCTCAGATGTTGGGTAGGCAGCAGCCTCAAATAAGTCAAAACGAACAAGGAACAGATAAGAAACTATGGATGGATCATGTATCTTATAGTGACACGTCAATTTTGATACCCAAGAAAAACAACATTTTTTTACAAGCTAGCTAGCTAGCCTGGAAAACAGAGTTGATAAGAACCAGCATAATAAGCACTATACAATTACCATATTGGGGTAACATAGCACCTCACTCTGTAGTTAGTCAAGCAACATCATTTATGACAATATATGCAGAACAAATAAGGTGAAGGCTTTGCTTTGACCAAGAATGGGTCTGAAAGTGGCACACAATGTTCAGTGGAGATTTTAAAAATCTCTGGCAAGTATTCGTACAAACAACGTTTAAGAAATGATTAAAAAAAACAGTGGCATTCCCGCCGACAACTCCAAAACAGAAAAGAGATGAGGGGCAAAAGAAAGAAAATATCACAAGGAAAATGCATTATTCCAACCAAATGTTAGTTGTAATCAGGACTAGATAAAATTGATTTGAAATCTATTACATATTCAAATCTATGCAAATGCTTCTGTAGGTGCATCAAAAAATAACTGACAGAGTGAAAACCACCCATATATTATTCAATGTAGAGCAATATGATGCGGTTGTATGGATCAATCAAACAAAGAGATAGAAGAGAGATATGATATCCCTTTAACACCACGAACTGCCCAAAGAAGGCTGAGTGAGAGCTAAAGTATCATACCTAAAATTATCACAAGGAGTGAAATTTTGATTCGTCTCCAAAACATCTTTTACGTGATAATAAACATAAAAGATAACAAAAGAAGAAAAAAGAAAACAATGGTCCATATAAAGATGTGAATATTCAAAGAGTAATACATTACCTGATACCCATTCCATTCAGAATTTGGAGTAGGGGCGCCTTGGTTCGGAGGATACGGTAGAAATGGAGAGGCCTCGTTGTAGGTCCTTGGTGAAGACCATGAGGAGACAGAAGATGTGGAAAGAAGTTGTGAAGGAAGAGATCCACCATTGCTAAATCCAGGAGGTGAGTCACCTACTGTCACAGCCGTAGGTTCTGGATGATGAAACCTGCAATTTGATCCATATTTACAGGACCCAGTGCGCAAGTAGTAGGGACACTCTTTTTCTCCCTGCATGAACATAATCATTACTATTTGGAGACACCAAAGATACAAAATATTAAATCGTCACTTACATATGATCAAGCCAGATGCTATTTAGTAGGCGGATTATTTGTACCATGTGTACATAGATAAATTTCTTCTGTTCAACATTTCTAAATATCAGGGAAAAATGACATGTGCTTTTTAGCCAATCAAAACTCATTAGTTTATTTAAAATCAACGGAGAACATTAAAAAAAACATACGTGATCAGCACATTCATTAGAAAAACTTCAAATTTCAAATTATGAGAGTGAGAGAGCTATACCGGTCGAATCGGCAGACCTAAAAAGTTGAACTCTGGAATTTGGGATATGGAGGTTCTGTCTGCGCCGTGAACGTATCTGCAATGTTTTCCATATTTGCATCCTTCTTCTGTCAGGTAATACTGCAAAAAGCCCAAGTAAATTTTTCCTCAGACAAACAGAAACTTGTAAGCAGACATCTGGAATGACATGTCACCAGGAAACACCAGCCATTAACATGCTGAAAAGATTAAGGATGACGGACATCAGGAAAAGCTGACATGAGTCATAAAATAGCAAACAATAAATAACACGGTACACTCTAAGGATCAAGTGTTATGTGCGTGGATCACGTTATGGGACCATTGGGAATATCAGTTAATTCGTGAGGCTTGTTCGTGTTTCTTTTGTGATTCCCTGTGTTTGCTGTGTATATTAATTGAGGGAGAAGGGAACGAAGGCAGTGACTTTCTTAAGGAATTGCTACATTCAAAACTTAATTCTTAATATCTCATTAATAAATCATCCCTATTTATACAATGGAAATCCCTAACTCAAATAAAACAATTTTTTTTATAAAATTAAATCCTAGATAAAACCGAATCATAAACCTGAAAGCAAAAACCAAATCTGAAATCCTAATTCTAATCATAATAGAAGTCAAAACTACCCCATCTTTGTTGGGTTAGCCATGGGCTTTGTGGCCCATAACATCAAGGTACATCTAGCATTCGTACAACATGACATATCAAGGAGAAATTGCAGCAAGAAAATCAAATTGAGGTTTTGCCAAGTGCCAACAAAAATCATAAGCTTTGAAGAAATGAGATCACATCTATGATCAGGAAAAAAAGTTCAATAATAATAAACCTTGCATTCTATCTGTCCTTCCCTCTCAGAATTGTCTTCCCTGGTCTTCACTCTCTCTTTAATGCCCTGCATAATCAAATTCATCACGAGGAAAAAGTTGATAAATACTTGTAACAACCTCCAGTACGTAGTTTGAGACAAACAAAAACATTTAATGCTGAATAATGAATCCGGGACAAAGACTTTTCTACAACTTAGCAATCAATTTTAACTTTCTTTTTCAACGAGAAAACTCTAGTGTAGAGAGAGAAGAATTTGATTAGCACATGCTATGCATAAACGAGTATGTTAATGAACCCGATCGTCGCACTATTAACCAACTTTTGAATTATAAAGAAATTGCAACAGAAAAAAGGGACACAGGCTACTGCAGTATGCATATCATTACAAATTAGAAGTACCAAAAATATTCACAGTATGCTTCCTCTATAAGATTGACCAAAATCATAACTGACTAATAAAACTTCAACTATCTCAAACTCAAAAAATGACGATCATGCCATCACCTTCAATAGCTAAAGGAGACATTGTTACTGGGCTTATCATTCACCAGCTATATATACACAACCAAAATTGGAATAACACTACAGATGCAAAGTACTGATGAACGATATCAATCCCATAAAACAATATTCTACAATAATCAAGTTCTTCTGAAGGATTGTGCCATCATACGCCATTCCCTAGCAAAAAATTTCAAGTGCTTCCAAGTAGATACAATGACTCAAAATCTTAAAGATGCACCAACCAAGCAACAATCTTATAAATCAACACGAAAATCCATATATTTTTTGCTTTCACGTACAATCACAGACATTCTGTTAGAAAATTGACCTTATTCCTTCTCCAGGGAGGGTGAGTAAACTTGCAGTTAGATCCAAACTTACAGGACCCGTACTTCATGTAATACGCACAATCCTCTGCATCAGGCCTATTCGGATAGGTAACCTTCCTCCGAGTACCACTTAGATTATTATATTTCACTCCCTTCAACGGACTCACACCTGGTAAATGTACATCAACATTCTCCTCATCACCCTCTTCATCCTCGTTTTCTTCCTCAATCATCTCCTTCTCTTGTTCATCTTTTTCTTCGTCATCATACTTCCTTTTCTCCATTTTCACATCATTCTCCCCCAAACCACCAACGTCTTGCAATTTCTCGCGGCCTGCCTCGATTTCAGCCTGCTCAATCGTCAGCTGTCGCACCTGCCTTTCAATGGCGTGAAGCAATTTCGCCTCCTCATTGCTATCAGTATCGTCCATCACCTCCACCATATCCTTCGTTGGTGATTCATTGTCTCCATTAGCGGCAATTTTTGATGGCTCAGAACGGTTAACCTCGACATCTATGAGATGGTTGGTAATCGAATCGGACGGTTCCTTATCAGGGATCAAAAGCTCTAATCTTAATTTTTCAATTTGGGTTTTTACAGAGGTTGACGATGAACCACCCATGGTGGTCCCTCAACATTAGAAACAAATAAACCCTAATTTGAAGGAGTACCCGAACGAGTTGTAACGAGTTATATGGAAGATTAACGTATTTCGAGTCCTTGGATGAAGTGTATCATATATGGGACCCACACAATTTAATTGTTATTAATTAATTATTAATTAAGTGCACACTGATTTCGTTTGTCTAATTAATTACAAAAAAGCCACTAAAGTTCTTTCTGTTCGATTCGATCGAAGTTTGGTCCAATAACGTTCAATTAGGCTAGACATGGCCACGGTTATATAATAACCGTGGCCCGGCCCGGACCGTAACCGGGTCAACGGGCCGGTTACCCGTTGACCCGGTTCAACGGTTCGAAACCGTAACCGGCCCGTCACTGTACGGGCCGGTTACGGTTCACGGGTATTAATAACCGTGGAACCGGCGGTTCCAACCGCCGGTTGTAACCGGCGGTTCGAACCTCCGGGAACCGCCGGTTCCACACATCTTTTTTTTTTTTAAATTTTTTATTATTTAAAATTAAATTGTGTTATTCAGGATTCGAACCCTTGACCTCTGACATGTATATACAGCTTATTACCAACTAAGCTATTGTCTTGATTGTTTTATTTTAGACAATATAAATATATATACTAAAAGACAATATATATATTATATGTCTAATACAATAAAAACTATTTTATATTTAAAAATAAAAATTATCTAAAAAAAATATATTATGCTCTTATATAAATATTTTATAATAAAAACATATCTATAACAAAGTAAATATAACAAAATTGTTGGATAAATTAATAAGAACTATAATAGTGGTTGCAAAATAAAATATTTGAAGCAAATTATTACAAAACAAATATATTATATGTCATTTATAATTATTCTACAAGTATTTTATGATTATTATTGGATTTACATTATATATATAATAATTAAATAAGTATATCTTAGTTTATCACAATAACTTACAATAGAAACTCAATAATGTAATATTTGACTAATTAATAAAATATTGTCATAATTTACTTATACTGATTTGGGAACAACGTATTGAATTGATAATTCACTAACTTTATATTATATAATTTTTTTTTAAATTTATCCGATAATTGATTTGGGAACAACGTCTAATGTAACATATTTGAGCACATAGAAACCTCAGTTAAAAATAAACACTTATCACTAAAATTGATTTAAACACAACTAATAAGTGTCTGACTAAAAGAGGAGATGTAAACAACAAGCACCAGAGCAGCACAAGACAGTGACTATGAGAGTGCATAAATCTCATGAGTCGATCTATATTCGATTAGTCCTAACAAATTTGTGACTAATATTAGAAGTAAATATATTCTATTGGATTAATTTTGAAATTTATCCTATTTTTATCCAGAAAGTAATATGTTTAGATTAATTATTGGATGGTGTTTTGTATCGAAACTCTTGTTTTCTCAACACAAAAATTACGACAATCCAAAAATAGAAGTTATTTAATTCAAATATTACGATTAGAATCACGTATGATATCATATATAATTCATAGTAACATTTTGGCGCACAAAGCGCACAAAATATACAAATGATAGATTTAACTAGATTTGTAAGATTAATGGCATACGAGCTAGAAAATTTCCACTAGATATACCCACAAATTAAACTAGAAATCGCTAAATGATTCATATGAATATAGAGAGTTAATGACAACTTAAAAAGTTCAAACTCTCCCCCCATTACATTTCATTTGTTCTTTTTTATGATTCTTTTATAGTAAGTTTTAAATTGTTTAAATAAAAAGTTTAATTTTAATTTTTTTAATTTAAAAAATATAAGGATCGAACCGTAACCGTAACCGGTGGTTAACCGTAACCGTAACCGTAACCGTAACCGGCGGTTCACGAACCGTAACCGGAACCGTCTACGAAGGTTAAGGTTAAGGGTCGAGCTCTTTTGAACCGTCGAACCGGCGGTTCCGAACCGTCAACCGGCGGTTCACGAACCGTGGTCATGTCTAAATTAGGCTTTGTTTTTAATCGACTACATCTTCTTTTCTCCTCTCCAAAACTCCACCTCTTCTTTTACAGTAAATTCACTATTGTTAAACCCCCATTTTTTGAAATCTTCTGGCATAAACTTTCAATCTTCACAATTATGATTTCTGGGTTTGTTCCGAGAAGTTGTGAACGATTAATTATTTTCGTAGAAGGTAATTTGTGTGATATGTTTAGATGTTTTGTCAATTCTGTTTTGAAGATTTGTGGTTTTAGAGCACGAGGTTTTTGCTCCGTTGTGTAGTGTGTTAATATTTGAATTGAGTTGGGTAGGTATGGGGCCTTTTAAGGTATAATTTTGCATTTTGCCACAAATATTCATTTTTATTATCATTTTCAATTATTCTGAATAATTAACGTTACAATGATTTTCATTTGGTTGACTCTAAAATATTGTCGACTTGTGTTCAGGATCTCTTAAAATGGTAAGTTTTATTGTCAACATGGGGATTCATGTTAAAGGCATATGGTGATGGCATGAAGTTTCATAAATTTCTTTATAGGATCAGGTGTGGCTTTGTTGTCATTACTGAGTTAGACTTTTCCTAAGGCAAACTTTGAAACTCATTTAGAGTGAGTTCTCGAAGTTTTCTTATAGTTTATTGAAAAAATTTGCTCCTCGATTATGTGTTTAGCCCAGACTCTTAATAATATCAGGCATGCTTGAGTAGAGGAGTTGGTCATTTGACTAAAGCACTCATCTGCACATGATGGCGAGATTGGTGGTGTATATCGTGCATTAATTAAAAAGGAAGAGATGACAGTTTGCTCTTTATTCTGGTTAATCTTGAAATTTATTGAATATGTTATGCATGCAACCTACTAGATTTTTGAAATTGATTATTGTTATATTTAGTCATTAATCAATATTTGTTTTGCTCTTATTTTTAATCAGTTATGCAGGAGCCTCATCTCAGGTGGGTTAGTTGCATTTTAGAAGCTTGAAAAGTCCAAAGCCAAGTGCAGAAGGTATGAGAATTGAATGCTGACTTTTGACCACATTACGTTCATGTATTCATCCTCCAAGCAGCGATACTTTTTCATCTCTGTTGAGTAAATTAGGGAATGAAACGTTGTTTTTGCACATACAGGTCCATGGCCTATTTAAAGTTTAATGGTTCCCTGCACAAACTCCCAAAATCAAGAAACTCCATGAATAAGTCGAGCATCTTGCAATATTTCGTTGATAGCCGCTGCTTTGAACCATGCACATTTCGGGAAATTTTGCAAGGCGAGTGATTCTTTATATGAGATTAACCATCGACACAACAACAAACCTTCTGCATATGGTGTATATCTCGTAATCATGAACAACTCTTATGCTAGTGGTATTTCCTTCCGAATTTAAGTTATGTTTCAGGCCATAGATATCTTCTTATTCTTTTTTTTTTTTTTTCAGTGGCTATCTTCTTATCCGATCTTTCTCAATGTGGCATACATTGGATGTGCTAATTACTACCACTTGATTATAAAATTTTAGTAAGTTTTGAAGTTTTAAATTGTCACATGTAGTATACTCTCAAATGCTCACTCAGAATTACCTACATGCGATTTCTGCAATGATTGATTGGCTATTTCTTGTGGGACTCTTTTTATCTTCTTCATTAACTTTGCTAACCAAGACCAAATGAGTTTCAATTGGCAGGTTGAGGAACTTATACTAAGGAAGCATGACAAGAAGCTGCTGAGAGGGAACTTGGAGAGTTTGTTATGCTATTAAAATCTGCAAGGGACATTCCTTAAAATGAGAAGCCCCCAAATTCTACATGGATATCTGAAGAGGAGAATTATGTCTCTTGAAGCATACGCACTGGGTGATTGTAGGAATGAAGATGAGAGAAGACCTGTTGGGATAGTAATATGTTGCCACTCTCGACCTTCATTTTTTGTTGTCATTTGCATAATGTTTAGATAAAATGTTGAATACAAACATAATAAGATTTTTGTGGAAAATATGTCACGAAATTCAGCTTGTCTAATGTTCAAAGTAGAGAAACACAATAACATTATCAATATTGTTCATAGTATCCAACACTTTTAACGAGTTTATTCGAGTTATTATCTTGAATAATATGTCAGATGAGAGCACTTCTCGGAACTCGTCAGAGATAGTTTGTGATAAACTTGTTTGTATTTAAATGATTTGAGATTATTCCGTCTTCATAATTACCACTTTCTCTTTTATTGCGTTGGCGAAATACAGTAGAAATGCATTTACTGCTCGTAACTTTCTATATTTATCATTATCTTTTTATCTCTTCATTTTTTTATTATTATAAATATAGTGACATAAAAAACTTTGTTTTATTACGAAATGCAACAGAAAGACTCGTCTTTGCTTTTTATATCTCTTATATACAACACATGTATCGCATCACATTAACTCTCCCAACGGTGGTTCTCACCACGATTCTTGTATCCACCTTGCTCTACCCATAGATTCTCCACTTCGTCTCCTAGTATTTCTCTAGCTAAGAATCTGCCGGAATTTTCTTATTAACATATGCCTGACTTTGGCATCTTGTTAAATCTATAATGTTAACCTGATTTTAGCAGCATTTAAATTTCCTTCCGAACCATCTTGCTTTACAGTTCTTTCACTTGATCAGATTTTAATTTTTATGTCTTGCACAATTAGCATTTCATTTTTTAACATATTCTTTTCCTCTTAGGAAAAGGAGCACATTTTTCTCATGCATTTCATTTCTCTATGTGGAGATGTTTTGGATTTTCTCATACATGTTCAGCTGCTTGAAATGTATGGGATTCCGGTTCCAAGATATAACTTAGTCAAGAGGGAATATCCTTAACAAGAGCTTTATCTTAATATGTAGTTGATCTTTAATATATCGAATTAGTTCCATTACTGCTTAATACATACTGCAAGGATTTTCATCATGTATGGGCCAC
The DNA here is from genome assembly GCA_907163345.1 of Haberlea rhodopensis. Lineage (NCBI taxonomy): Eukaryota > Viridiplantae > Streptophyta > Magnoliopsida > Lamiales > Gesneriaceae > Haberlea > Haberlea rhodopensis. The sequence continues at coordinate 2,902,212 of CAJQUN010000059.1, forward strand.
AAATGAACATTGATGATGGTTGAGTTGTCAATATTTTTATTGCTCAAGCTGATATTGCAGACTTCACAACAGACCATTATCTTGTCCAAGAAATTTTGATTTTCATCAGAATCAATCAACATTAATATCATTCATGTAGACCCAGTCAAATATTGGCAGTCATGAACCATTAGCAATTCAATTACCGGAAAAACTTCAGAATCATGTTAGATTATGAATATATAGATGTACACTGTTTATGGCAGGTAAATGTTGATGGTCTTATTTGATTAACTGAAGGAGATCATATCAAAACAATTAACGTTAGCAATCCAGGTGAATATCACGACTCGATTTTCAAACCTGGATTCCAGTGCTAAAATACTTTTATTGAATACTTCAGGTCTCTCTAACGAAAATAACTGAATAATATACTAATCATTTTCGTATAATATGTATTGTGTTATTTAGTGATCAAAGTCATATTATTATGATGTGTTATGAACTTATATAAATAAATATTTATTTTGGCCTGACATTTCTGCTCATGCATTGCGCGACCGAGCATTCATTATATTCATATAAGGACTAACACTCCTGATTTAAGACACAATTTCTCGAGTTATATGTTTACGTCTATTAAATTGCCCTTGAGTATTTATAATACACAGCTTATATGTGTGCATAAAATTATGAGAGAAAAAAAAGTGTGCATAACATATATACAAGATGTGTGTTGTATATTTTCGAACTACAACAACAAGAACAACTATATGTTAAGTCATATGATACGGGTGTGCGGACGGATGCAGATACGCGATTGCGTCAATTTTTTTAAAAAAATTGAGTGCATGTGCGTCAATTTTCAAAAAACTTACGTGCGAGTGCGCGGGCGGATGCAGATGCGCGAGTGCGTCAATTTCAAAAAAATTGAGTGCGGGTAAGACTTAATTATATTCGACAAACTTACATCATTTTTATTTTATTTACTGTAATTCAAATCTTTATTCAATCGCTCTCATAATATGGATAATTATTGTTTTCAAAAAAATATATTTTAGAGAATGAAAATTAAAAAAATGAATTATTAATGTTTAGTCATAAGATAATGTAAGACCCTGTTACTAATTAATTACAATTAATCTCAAGTTAGCAAATCCGGGTGATTAAAAAGTTGAGATTTTGAATTAAGGTGTTTTGGATCACAACACCTTATCTTTAATTGAGTTAAAATACATCAAAGTACACATTAACACATACATTTTACATGGCAATTGTCCATGCAAGAAGCACTTAAATATAATGGGACACATGGTGCACTATTATTAATAAAAAATAAAAAATGAAACAGTGTGCATTGGGCATTGCCCACTCACCTTAAATAAGATACAAAGTTCATTCATCTTTCATTCCTCTTCACCCCCTTATTTTTTCTCTCAAAATTTCGAAATCACCATCAAAAAATTACCATAAGAAAAGTTTGTAAAATCCTACATGTAAATACACATTTGAAGAGGAATTGAGTAGAGGAGCTAGAAACCTCAAGGAATTTTTGGATTTGAGGCTTGGATTGAGCTTTGGTGGAGTTATCTTCAAGATCTTGGGAGGTATAACCCTTTCTTTCAAGTTTTATTATCATGATTTATACATTTGGGTCGAAAATTATGGGTTAAGTCAAGAAAACTTGCTGTCAAAATGAATATGCAGAAAAATGTTTTTGGACAGTCTGTATTTCGTATTTTCGACATTTTTAACCTTTGAATTTGACTTTGAGCAAAACACAAAAGTTGTCGATCTTTAAAGTTTATGCAGTTTAAAAAAAAAGAAGCATATAATTTCGAGCTCAGATGATAAAGTTATGTCGATTTTACTTTAAGTGCTCATTTTTTATTCTGCATGTTATTGCATGTCACATGCAAACTGTTTTTCGAGTTTCTGGGTAAATTTTGATTGGAATTTGATGTCAATCTTCAAACAAAAGTTGTATATCTTTGAATCCTCTTCGATTTAAAAGAAAAAGAGACTTAATTTGGACTAATTTTGAAAAATTTATGAATTTTATACTATTAGTGCTCATTCTGAGCCCTGCATGTGGGCGAAAATAATCATGCAGTGTGTTCTTCAAATTCTTGAGCATTTGCTAGGAATTTCGAAAAATATCTATAACTAGGAATTGTAGTGTTTTAAGTTGGCTGTAAATTGCCATTGGAATCACTCGATTCGGATTTGAAAAGAAAAAGTTATAGTAGTTTTACTAACACTGCTCAAGCTGGAAAACGGGTTTTTAAATCCTACTTTTTTGTGTTGAAACCTCATTTAGATGGTTGAACCAGCTTGACATCATAATATATGAAATGTATTATTTTGAGTTTTTGAACTTTGAGCACTAGAATCAAGTCGTTTTGATGTAGTATGAAATTATAGTGATTTTTCTACGAAAATAGGTCACTTGAAAATCGCTAAGGGTCAATTTGAGAGTTGAATTTGATTCAATGCACTAGTTGAACACTTAGTGTCATTTTGGAATTTACATGACCATGTTAATAGATTTCGGGGTTGACTCGAGGAATACTCGGTAGGATAGCTTTGGTTGAGGTACGTACAAATGGTGAAGATGCGTAATGATGCTATTGTATGATTTTACATGTCATTAATTGATTTATATGATTTAATTGTCTATATGATTCTTATGTGACTATATGACATGTTGAGATACAATGGACTACATGATATGTGAATTACATGATATGTATTGACTTTCACATTAGATTGCATGACATATTGAGTTGCATATGTCATATGATGCATAGATGATTCATGGGCATATCATATTGATCTGTCCACTTATTTGATATCCTTGATGATGACTGAGTTGATTTATTCTGGGTGTCGGTGACGATGGGCATGGCGATGACAGACAGTTTAGGTAGCAACTGTAGTCACGCGCGTTGCTACCGGACCTAGACACGAGGGATGATGAGCACAACACATGATGATTCTCCTAGCGCAAAGTGTGTGTGATGTCACCATCTGCTCAAACTTGATATTGATTGATGATACATTCCTTTGGACTTCGATATTTGGTACCTTGAGATTTGATTTTTTGTACCCATTCATATATCGCATCCATACATGGTATGCATTACATGATACTTTGTCATTCTTGACATGATTTATTTATTTCTCGTACTGGGGTACTGACCCCCTTTTGTAGGGAGCTGTCATGTCTTTTGTTGTTCGGGCATGACATGTGTTACATGTAGACAGATTTATGATGCTCGTGTGGTATTATCTTAGAATACCAGAGCTCAGTAAGATCGAGCTCAGGTTTGGTATATTGAGTCTGAGTCTCAATAATTGTTAGAGTACTTTTTAACTACATTTTAAATTACCGGGGTATGCCCCGAGTATCTGTATTTTAAGTATTCTTTTATTGGTTGTTTATATATTTAATGCGTATGTGATGAGCAACATGATGAATTGGGAAACTGAAATTACATATTTTCAGTACCATTACATATGTATCATAGAAAAGCAAAATATTTTAGGGTCATTTGACAAGACATTTGAAATAAATCTTCCGCTGTTTTCGTAAATTAATCATTGTGTGATAATTAAACACCACATTAGGATCGGGCCCTCACATTATGGTATCAGAGCATAATCTGTTATATGCTCGAACTAGAGTTAGGACACTGAGTCTAGTCACAAATAAAATTGTTTGCGCATGTAACTGACTACGTGTTTTTATATGCTCTTGCCTGCTATGATTACATGTTAGGTAATGAGATTTTAGACATGTAATGAATTTCTAAGCAGGGACATCTAGATGTCATATTTTTGAGTATTATAATATGTTGAGTTGCATATTATCTAGAGAATTTGAAAATTTTTATATGTTAGCACTGACAATTGATGATAGGATGATGAGGTAGAGTAAGTGATGAGAACATCTATGATGTGAGATTTATATATGATGTTTTGATTATATGATGGACAGTTAGTGTTTGGAAAGGTAGCAGTGACATGAACTTTAATAGCTATCTATCGTACCTATAGACAATGTCAACTGTAAGTTGAATTATAACTTAGTGATAATGTGATATCCCCGAAATAATTATATGCAATTTGGGCATTAATTATGTTTATGTGATTATTTTTGGTGATAATTAAATTATGTGTTGGAATTAAATATCTTGATGAAACGCTTAGTCACATGGTAGGCGTGACCCGGTAGAGCATTTCAGGGTGCATGTTATGCATGTTGGGTAATTTGGTGTTATCATGGGTTAAATGTGATGGTTGATAATTATTTGGTGAAACATGTATTTAATTGATATTTTGGTGCATTTTGGTGAAATGCTTTTAAAATATCATGTTGGAGAATTTTAAACATCATGGTAATTGTTGGGGTACAATTTTAATTAACCCCTTCTTTTAACCCCACTACCCCACCTTACCATCACTTTACTAAAATCCCTCAAATCACTCTCCTAACCCTAACCCTTCTCCATTTTCGTTTTGTCTTAAAAAGTGGAGGGGAAATCCTTGCAAAAGTCTTGTTTATGAGATTATTGGTAGGATTTGGAGTCCCCAAGAGGTATGGATACCTCCTTGTTGTTTTTATAGTGTTTGGTTTGGGTTTGAAATGGTTTTGGTTGATTTGGAAATGAGTTTGTTTTTGGTTGGTATTGTTTTGGTTGGGTGTTGAATCTTTGGTTGTTTTAAGGTGTATTTTGAAGGTTTACAATGTTTTTATGTTGTTGGTTTGAAGGTATAAGTGTTGGTATGGTTTGGGAAGAAAATTTGGAGCAAAAATGGTGATTTTTTGAGGAACAGACATCGGCGATCGATCGCCCGTTTCTGGCGATCGATCGCGCGCGGGCAGTGTGAGTTTGTTGTGGCTGGCGATCGATCGCGCCAAATGTGGTGATCGATCGCCAGAGACTGAAAATTTTGGCAGCGGGCCGAGAGGTCTCACGATCGATCGGCCCTTCGTGGCGATCGATCGCGAGACAGAAAAAAATGTGTTTTTGGACAATTTTATGGAATTTTTTATATTGGACTATTATTGGCTCCTAATATTGGTTTTTGTGAATGTGTAGAACCATCCCAGGTGGCCACACAGCTTAGGAGATAAAGTCCACGACACAACACATTTTGGGACTAAGGTACGTAGTAAGACGTACGGGCATCGGACGGTAAAACATATTTTACATGTTGAATTTGGCTATGCATTATGGTTGCATACATGGTTTGGATATGCATTATGGTTGCATGTGTATATTGGATATGCATTATGGTTGCATACATGGTTTGGATATGCATTATGGTTGCATGTGTATATTGGATGCGTTGGTGCATGTGATTGTGAGTCGAGATTATATTCCAGTGATGAAGAATACTTGCCGTCTTCATGTCGAAGCGATGATAGAATACTTGCCGCTGTCATATTATAGCGATGAAGAATATTTGCCGCAAATATGTCGAAGCGAAGGATAATGCCGCTGTCATATTATTGCGAGGGATATTATGCTGCTAATATGTCGAAGCGAGGGGTATTAATGCCGCTGTCATGTAAACGCGAGGGGTATTATGCCACTGATATAATAAGACTAGAACTGGCCATTGATATACATGGAATGAGTGCATGCCATGACATATATTATTGGTATTATAATCCATTGATTATGATTGTGGTACAGGGACAACCAATGGAGCTTTTAAATGTATTAAATACAGGAAGTGAATCGTATTTACGGTTTATGCATTTGAATTACAATCATATTATTGTGAATATGATTTATATACATGCTGATGGTTTTGGGGTTGTTCTTGTATGTACTTTTGGGCGGACGGGCTAAGGCGGGTTGATGCGGTGAGCTAGTGAGGAGTGCTCTTGGTAGCAGGCACATTCTTTTGTATAGTCTCTACTCTATATGATTAACATTCATTAGTTGGGAATGTAATTAATCCCTTTTGGAACTTTATTTTGGCACTGTAATCTAATAGCTCAAAGCATCAACACGAATCTTTTTATACTCTGTTTATGCATGATAACTCTATTTACGCCTTTAATCCGCACTTAAGGAACTAGGGTCCTTACAGATAATGCGTTCCTTATTGGTTATTTTATTTATCACCTTGGAATTTAATCTTTGTGATTAGTGGGATGACACTAAAACTATTTAACACGCATTTTGTCGATTGACATCGAGATTTGAGCCCGAAAGACCAGGGTAATACGTATGAGTTTACGTCAAAACCTCTGCAAGTTGAAATGATAATTTAGAACTTGAGAATATTGAAACTAGTGATATTTCAATTGAAGAATAGAGTATAGTTGTTGTGAGAAACAACTAGAATTGATTTGAATGAGGACTTGGTATGGGGACTGTCTTAACTCAGTGCCAGTTTATGTGTCCGAACTATGAAGAAATACTACAATATGAACTCTTCTAGATGAGAGTATCTAGAGTAATGGTAGTGATGGAAGACGAGATTCTCTGTTTTTGACACGGGAAAGGATGTTTACGAGAATGCCATATTGATTACATGGAAAATGATAATCGATTATCGTGGAATTGAGAAGTGGAAGCATGTGCTTAATCTCAATAGCTATTCATTAGCGAAGATATTAGAAGTATAAGTGCTTCGGCTGAAGGATAAGACACCGATTTGGTACAAAGTAGCTAGGACTGGATTAAATGTTAATGAAGTGACTATCATTAGGAATAATCCAAGTAGTCCTATAAAAGGTTCAGAAGTATCACTCCACTTCATCCAACTCTAGTAATTCTAGAGATGCTAAGAGATTGTTGGATACCAGATCTTTTCGAGGTCACTGTATATGTAAATATCTACTGATCCATGTGAAAGAATAAGAGAAACTGATATCGATTGTGACCAACCAGAGCATGCACGTGCTCAGGAACAGATGCATCCATAACAACAAATACTCTAAGAAAGAGGTGTATATCAGAGTGGTTATTCTTTTCGACCACTCAGTTCCAGCAACAGTTAGTTACTTGATCGAGAGCATATATACTCTGATAAGTTTCGAAATATTAGAGATGATTTTTTTTTATGGTGTAGAGAATTTTTGACTTTATTGTGGCTCCAAATGAAATGTTTATAGCCGCGAATAGCAAGCTAAGATACTGATAGTATCAGCTATGAAAATATTGCGGTTGCGATACTTGAAAAATGAGGATATTTGATAACAAGCAGTTAATGCTGATCATGAAGAGTCGAGGTTGACTGATATCCTAATGGTAAGAAAACCTACAATTTTCCCGAGGAAATAATAGACACTAGAGAAGGAAATCGATTTTAACTGTTCGTTGATGCCAAGGAATAGATTCGATATCGAAAGCACTGTACAGAATGGCATCAACAGAGTTGACAGATTTAGAAGAATAGTTAAAGCATATCCTAGATAAGGGTACATATGTCTGAGTATGTCACCTTGGGGAAACATCAATGATGTTCGTGGAGAAGAAAGATGGTATTATGAAGATGTGTATCGACAAAAGACAGTTGAATCGGGCTACTGTCAAGAATAAATACCCAATGCCTAAGATCGAGAAGTATTTGATCAGTTGTAAGAAACGTCGAAGTATAAGAAAAATGATTTTAACTCTTGTTACCATCAATTTGAGTCAGAAGGGAAAATGTTCTCTAGGCAATTGGTCAAACTCGATATAGGCATTTTGAATTTTTGGTAATGTCGTCTGGTATAACAACTATGCCAGTTAGAGTTATGAATTTGATGAATAGAGTATTCCGTAACTGTTTATGCGAAAGTGTAATACTATTCATCAGTAGTATACTAGTGTATTCGAGATCCAGAAGGAACCACACAGAACATCTATGATTGGTTCTTCAGACGCTTCGTGAAGCTCAAATTGTATACCAAGTTATCGAAATGTAAAGCTTGGTTGAATCGAGTGTTGTTTTGGGATATGTGATACCAGCTCACCGAACACCTGTTGATCCCAGAAAAGTAGAGGTAGTAATAATTTGGCCAAGACCAACCAGTGTACTCGGGATACGAATTTTTATGAGTTTGGCCAAATATTACAGGCTTTTATGGAAGAATATAGCCTGATCTATTAACCAGTTGACCAATAAGATATTTGAGTTTCGTTTGGTCAGATGAATGTGAAAGCAGGTTTCATAAACTGAAACAAATGTGTTACTTTCTGATGCATCGTGAGGAGATGATTGCATATGCTTTGAGATAGTTGAAGCTGGAAGAATCATGATATCCTGTTCATGAACTCGAGCTTGTAGCCATTATTTTTGCCTTGAAGATGTGGCAGTGTTATCTGTATGGCAAACAAGGCATGATATACTCTGATTTTAGGAGTTTAAAATATCTATTATTCAGTCAGAGTTGAACATGAGATAGAAGCGAAGACTAGATTTATTAAAGAATTTGACTTTGATAGTCAATATCAATCAGGGAAAGTGAAACTAGTAGCAGATGCGCTGAACCAAAAAGTGCAGGGTGCAATGCAGCATCAATGTATGCTTTGTTGTTTGAGTCACCTCTGATTTCGAATATCACAAAGGCTCGAATGACAGACCCATACAGATATAGAGTGAAGAAATTGGTTTTGTCTCATCAACTAACTAGATTTTAGTATGCCATTTAGTGGCGGGTTGCGATTGAACAATCAGTAAATAGCATCGAATCCTACCGATTCAAAAGAAGTATTACTGCAGAAAGCACACCATAGATTACATAGTGTTATTTTGGGAATGATGAGATGTATCATTCATGAGATCCTATTTTCTGATGGGATGGTATGAAGAAAGAAGTTTTGGAATTTTGTGAAAACTTGTTTGATATGCCAGCAAGTGAAGATAAAAAGACGAAACCTAATGGAATACTACAGAATTTGTAAGTGCCACAATGAACTTGGGAAATTTCTAGCTTTGAGTTTATAACTCGATTGTTTAAATCAAAGAGATTGTGAAACAAGTTGAATCACAGTTGACTGACTATTCAATACAAGATATTGATTTCATATGATTGTATATATGCCTATGAGAAAATGACATGTTTAAGATATGGATAATGTGGTTTAGTTACAGTGAGTTTCTGTAACAATTATATCTGATAGGATAATATCCAAATTCGAAAAATGTTTTCAGAATGTCATGGGTACTAAGTTAGCAATGAGTATTGCTTATCAACCCAGACTAATGGACAAACTGAGAGAATTGTCCAAATTTGGAAGTTATGTCTCAATTAATAGTAATGAATTTAGTGGGAATTGACAGAAATCACTATTCACTAGTATAATTTTCCTATAATTTAAGTTTCAGACAACTATCGGGATGGCATCGGTTGAGGTTTTGTTGAGCCAGAATTGCCGATCGCTGCTATGCTGAGATGATATTGATAAGGAATATTTGGCACAACTTGAAATGGTTGAGGAAGTGCCAGGAATGATAAATTTTCTTTGGAAATGAATGAAATTGGCTTAAAGTAAGCAGGTTTGCTATGCCAAGAAAAGAAATATATCGTTAGAATTTCAGGTTGAGAATCAGGTAAATCTGGAGATATTACCTTTACGATGATCGATACAATTCGTTAAGTGAGGTACGGTGTTGCCTCGATATTTTGAACCTTGTGAAATCATAGAGAAGTTTGGTTCAGTGGTATATCGTTGACACGACCACAACAGTTGTCACTGATTCATGATGATTCTTATGTATCTATGAATGAGATTGAGACATCTCATATGGTTATCTGGTTGAGTTATACTCAGTTTTGCGATTTCGATGACAAAATCATTTTAAGAGCGGAAAAAGTGTAAGACCCTTTACTAATTAATTATAATTAACCTCGAGTTAGCAAACCCGGGTGATTAAAAGTTGAGGTTTTGAATTAAGGTGTTTTGGATCACAATACCTTATCTTTAATTGAGATAAATACATCAAAATACACATTAACACATACATTTTACATGACAATTGACCATGCAAGAAGCACTTAAATATTTAGTGGGACACATGGTGCACTCATTATTAATAAAAATAAAAAAAATGAAAAAGTGTGCATTGGGCATAGTGGGCATTGCCCACTCACCTTAAATAAGATATAAAGTCCATTCATCTTTCATTCCTCTTCATCCCCTTCTTTTTTCTCTCAAAAATTTGAAATCACCATAAAAAATTACCATAAGAAAAGTTTGTAAAATCCTACATGCAAATACACATTTGAAGAATTGAATAGAGGAGCTAGAAACCTCAAGGAATTTTTGGATTTGAGGCTTGGATTGAGCTTTGGTGGAGTTATCTTCAAGATCTTGGGAGGTATGACCCTTCCTTTCAAGTTTATTAATCATGGTTTATACATTTGGGTCGAAAATTATGGGTTAAGTCAAGAAAACTTGCAGTCAAAATGAATCTGCAGAAAAATGTTTTTGGACATCTGTATTTCGTATTTTCGACATTTTTAACCTTCGAATTTGACTTTGAGCAAAACACAAAAGTTGTCGATCTTTAAAGTTAATGCAGTTAAAAAAAAGAAGAAGCATACAATTTCGAGCTCAGATGATAAAGTTATGTCGATTTTACTTTAAGTTTCTGCATGTTCTTGCATGTCACATGCAAACTGTTTTTCGAGTTTTTGGGAAAATTGTGATTTGAATTTGATGTCGATCTTCAAACAAAAGTTGTAGATCTTTGAATCATCTTCGATTTGAAAAAAAAAAAAAGAGGACTTAATTTGGACTAGTTTTGAAGAAGTTATGAATTTTATACTATTAGTGCTAATTATGAGCCCTGCATGTGGGCGAAAATACACATGCAATGTGTTCTTTGAATTTCTAAGCATTTTTGGCTAGGAATTCCGAAAAATATCTAGAAATAGGAATTGTAGTGTTTTAAGTTGGCTATAATTTGCCACTAGAATCACTCAATTCGGATTTAAAACGAAAAGGTTATAGTAGTTTTACTAACACTGCTCAAGCTGGAAAACAGGTTTTTAAATGCTATATTTTTAGTGTTCAAACCCCATTTAGACGGTTGAACCAGCTTGACATCATAATATATGAAATGTAAAATTTTTGAGTTTTTGAACTTTGAGCACTAGAATCGAATCGTTTTGATGTCGTATGAAATTATAGTGAATTTTCTATGAAAATGGGTTAGCTGAAAATTTAAGAAAATCGCTAAGGGTCAATTTGAGAAGTTTAATTTGATTCAATGCACTACTTGAATACTTAGTGTCATTTTTGAATTTACATGACCAAGTTAATAGATTTCGGGATTGACTCGAGGAGTACTCGGTAGAATAGCTTTGGTTCATGTGCGTAAATGAGTTTTTATCACGACGTCTGGCGAAGACACGTAATGATGTTATTGTATGATTTTACATGTCATTAATTGATTTATATGATTTAATTGTCACTATGTGATTCTTATGTGACTATATGACATGTTGAGATACATTGGACTATATGATATGTATTGACTTTCACATGAGATTGCATGACATATTGAGTTGCATATGTCATATGATGCATAGATTATTCACGGGCATATCATATTGATCTATCAACTTCTTTGATATCATTGATGATGACTGAGTTGATTTACTCTGAGTGTCGGGGACGGCGGGCGCGGCGATGACAGACAGTTTAGGTAGCAACTGTAGTAACGCGCGTTGCTACCGGACCTAGACACGAGGGATGACGAGCACAACACATGATGATTCTCCTAGCGCAAAGTGTGCGATGTCACCATCTGCTCGAGCTTGATATTGATTCATGATGCATTCCTTTGGACTCCGATATTTGGTATCTTGATATTCATTCTTCGTACCCATTCGTACATCGCATTCATACATGGTATGCGTTGCATGATACTTTGTCATTCTTGACATGATTTATTTATTTCTCGTACTGGGTACTGACCCCCTTTTGGGGGGACTGTCATGTCTTTTGTTGTTCGGGCATGACAGGTGTTACATGTAGACAGATTTTGGATGCTCGTGTGGAAGCATCTTAGAATACTATAGCTCAGTAAGATCGAGCCCAGGTTTGGTATATTGAGTCTGAGTCCCAGTAATTGCTATAGTACTTTTTAACTACATTTTAAATTACCAGGGTATGCCCCGAGGATATGTACTTTAAGTATTCTTTTACTGGTTGATTATATATTTAATGCTTATCAGATGAGCAACATGATGAATTGGGAAACTAGAATTACATATTTTCAGTACCATTATATATGTATCATAGAAAAGCAAAAACATTTAGGGCCATTTGACAAGACATTTGAAATAAATCTTCCGCTGTTTACGCTAATTAATCATTGTGTGATAATTAAACACCACATTATGATCGGACCCTCACAGATAATGAATTCAAAAAATGAAACCAATTATTATCTATGTGTTTCAACATGTTTTGTAATAATATGAATTTATTAAATATGACTTATATTATTTCTGAGAATTAAGAATGTCTAACATTTTTTTTTTTGAAAAGTGAATCTCGCATTTAAGCTCAAGACTTAGTAAAACTTAATACGTGACTTAATAAAAATTAGTCGTAAAGCGTCATACGCGGACTCAATGCGCTAGGTCACGATCGGATCGTCAGTGCGCGACTTAGTAAAACATAGTGCACGACTTAGTAAAACTTGTTGTGTTTTAAAGCGCCGTACAAGCATTCAATGTACCAGTTCACGATCGGAACGTTAATGCACGAAGAAGGTAGAAAGATTATGTAAGTTAGGTTATATGTGTCATCGAGAGCATTAAAAAATAAAAGGGTTTCAAATTTAATTTTTTAATATAAATATGTCTATTTTTTAATAGAAAATAATTTTTTTAACTATTACGGAAAATGAATTTACTAAAATGCATGTAGGAACGATAATTTTTTTTTTACTATATTATTAAGTTGAAAGCCACTTAAATTGTCTCATGGTATTCTTTAAATACTAAATAAAAATATGTACGTCAATTTGAAAGCAATAAAGTGAATGATTCTACTTATTTGATTGAGTCTTGTAATTTATGGCATGATCGTTTGGGTCATGTAAATTAACCTTCACTTAACAAATTAATGAAGTTAAACTTATTGCCTAAAATGAATGTTAACTTGAAACATAAGTGTGAGACTTGTGTCGAGACCAAGTTAACAAAACCGTCATTCCATCAATTGAATGAACAACGACTTCTCTTGAATTAATTCATACATATCTATGTGATCTAAATTTTTTGGAGACTAGAGATGGGAAAAAAATACTTCATTACCTTTATTGATGATTGTACGAGATATTGTTACGTCTATTTGCTAAGAAGTAAAGACGAGGCCTTGGAAGTATTTAAACAATACAAGAATGAAGTTAAAGATCAACTTAGCAAAAAGATAAAGAATGTTCGGAGCGATAGATGTGGAGAATATGGAGCACCGTTTGAAGAATTTGCACTGAGTATGTCATTATTAACCAAACCACTGCCCCTTATTCACCACAATCAAATGGTATAGCCGAACGTAAAAATCGCACTCTAAAAGAGATGATGAATGCTATGTTGATAAATTCTGGATTACCACAAAACTTGTGGGGGGAAGCAATCATGTCGGCCAGTTACATTCTAAACAATATATTGTGGGGATATGCCCTAAGACAATTCATTAGATGATTGATTTTGGCATACATTGTAATATGATTTTCATAAATGGCAATTCATTATTATATATTATTCCAATATCGTGTAATATGAATAAATATATATTTTAATATCCTTAGAATAATACTGTATTATTCTTAATGATTGTCTCTAGTCAAGTATTAACATGAATTAGGGTAATGATAATGCATAGAGACTAGTATGTATTGATTGATGAATTTGTTCATGGATATGAGATATCGAATCAACACATATGTCCATGTTAGAGAACTATGTACTGGACCCTACCCACCGTGAGAATGCTGACTTGAGATCACCAGAGATCCCAACATAAAGAGTTGTGTATCTTAATATTGTCAAACGTTACCTGTAATAGGATAAACTATAAAGACGATCATTGTATATACTGCGAGTTATGTAGAGGGATGTTGAGTGATAAAACTTCTGCAACTCCCCTCAATTTCTCACGTCAACTTCTCAATTACCTAATTAATTAATATATTAGTTTAATTATAACTAAGCTGTTATTAACTGAGAGAATAATTTTAATCTTATATCTCATTAATTTATAAAATATTACAAATTGGGCATATGAAAAACTAAAAATATATGACATATAGTACGTAATAATATTTATAAGTTATATTACACACGCAACACATGTAATGAATAGCTAGTCATGATGATATATCTATCCAATTACAGATACACCATTCAATATTATAATACATAATATATCTATCCAATTACAGATGCACCAATCAATATTGTAATATATAATATATACATAAAAGAGTAAATTTTAAAAATGATATCATAGAATGTAGACTTTTCCAATTATAGTCTCAAACTTAATCAAATATAGTCCCACAAAAATTATTTTTAATAAAAAATAGTCTCACATAAATTTTTTAACAAATTTAATCCCACAAAAATTATTCTTTAACAAAAGTGGTCTCTTAATTAAATAAGAGGCTTTAATACTACTTTTGATTAAAAAAAGGTTTGGGATTAATATTGATTAAAAACAAAAGTTTGGTACTTTTTTTACTAAAAACAATTTAAAAGGAATAGTATTACGAACACTCTTAGTCTATGAAACCATTTTTAAATTTCCCCTCACACAAATTAATATAATTTAGTATTATGTATTTCATGTAACACTATAATTATTTCAACAAAATCTTGCTTAATTCCTAAAAAACGAAGATAATAAAAATTAGATCTTTTAGAACTATGAATTATATTTTCTGCATTTTAATCACAATATATTTAATGTTATCAATTGAGAAATGAAGTTGATATGCTCTGATACAAAATAGGATGATCTTATACATACTCTTGCTCCTTGATACTTTATATATATTAGTGTCAATCTGCACGCATTGTGTGCTTGTATAATTTTTTTAAATTTAAATTTTGGTATAATTGTACAATAATAGATTTTTTAAGTTTATCTATTTATATATTATGAAATGTTTGAGAACAGACTGACAATGTTTAGGGAATAGAGTTTGCTAGCTGTTGTTGAGGATCCGATAGTTTTGGCATGCTTCAATAACAACAATACATAAAAAAAAAGTTTAATTAAAAAACATTAAAAGGGTAATTTTGGAATATTGAAAAGAACCTCACCAAATGTCGGCCTAGTCCACTCCCACTATATATATATATATATATATATATATATATATATATATATATATATATATATATATATACTTTTAAGTTTGCCCTCTTTATTATAAATTTATAATATTATAATATAACGATATGTTATATTGATTGATCGACAAATTGATTAATTATTTTATTTTTTCAAATATATTATATTATATATCAAATAATAAGATTTAAAATTTAATTTTGTGAAAACAACTTTGATCAATAGATTAAGTCATAATTAACTTTTTTTATCGATCTATGTAATATATTATATATGGTGCCAAATTGAGATATGAAGTATACTATTTATATAATAATTATTGATTGATCTACTCAATCGATTAATTCTTTAATTAATCAGTTTATTAATCGAAAAATAACATTTCTCAAATATTTTATATTTGAATGGAAGTAAACAGAGGTGGCAAACGGGCGTGCAAAATTTTTGGTATTGTTGGGCAAAATACTTACTTTTTTAATAAAGAATAAGCTACTTTGATTACTAAGTCGGTCGTCTTGCTATTAGTTCGATTATTGATAGTGGTTGGCAATTGGCAGCAGGCCCAACTGTGGTGTCTTCAACCGAGAAATAATGGGCGTAATCGAGGATTTAATCTTTATCTACAAATCATATATTCTGCAATCTTTAAAGTATATAGAACACGAGATGTGCATCTAGTATATATGCAACAAAATGGTGGCAAATATTAACTCAATGCAGTAGTGGGTATAACGCTTACCTTCGTGCTAGGGTACTAGGGCTGTATACTAATCGAGTTGAGCCAAATATGAAGAAAATTTTAATGTTTGAATTCAGCTCGAATTAGATATATTCGAATTTGATTCGAAGCTCGGATAATTAAAAATCTTGGCTTGAATTTGGCTCAAATTAGAGTTCGAGTTCAACTCGAAAGATTTGAACATGTTCGCGACATATTCGAACTATTGTCGAAAATAAATACAAAGAAAGATTCGAAACATATACATGTAATATATATTATAATAATAAAATATTAAATTTAACGAGCGGCTCACGAACAATCGAAAAAAGTAATTGGGCTCGAGTTCTGATAATTTCGAATATGAATCAAATATTTTTCAAGTAGAACTCGAAAAGCTTGTGAACCGGTTCAATTCATAATGCTTAACTTGAGAGCTTCAATCCTAGCAGGTTGTGTAGTAACTCTGGCTGCTCAGAAAGAAATGGCTCCAAATAGAAAATAATATGCTTGATGAATATGGAGCATGGTTTAAGTCGTAAACAATGGAGAGGTGCAGCTCATATTAAGACACAATTAAAGCTTGCCGTACAATTTAAATCCGAAGTATTCACGTTGCATTATCAAATGGATGGTTTTAGCTTATATTAGATGGGTACTATAATGGTAATCCTGAATCATCTCCTGCATTGGGTCGTTTGGGACTATGATGGTAGTGTTCTTTTGGCATTTCAAGGAAGTTTTTTTTGGAGAATAGATGAATATTCAGGCAGAGTTTCTAGCCACTCTCTTTGTGTTGTTGCAATTTGAGGATTATAATTGTAACTCGTTCGACTGGAAACAAACTATTTGGTTTCTATGTTTATGATAAACTCGTATCAGGGTCATAACCTAGTTCCTTCGAAGATTGATGGGATTGGTATCCCCATCTTAAAACGAGGGGATCTAGAGGTTTTTGCGGATTCATGCCTTTTTTTGTTTCATCTTCCTTCTAAGTTTGAGAGGTTCTCCAGCGAACGGGTAGCGTTAGACCGATTCCCGCAACACCAGTGGCTTTGTTAAAAAACAATACTTTCTTTTAAAAAAAACTATAACATAATACAAACATCCAAAGTAACATTCTACATCACCTGATTCCTGTTGTCTCATTCACTGGCAAACTGAATAGGCACATCACAAGGCCGAGTGCAAAATATTATCATTCATGAAAAAAGCCAAGTCTCGAGCTTATCTGACCTCTTTGTTGTGTCTTGGTAAATACAGCTAACAATGCATGAAGTCAAAAGGAGTTGAAATATAACAATAGGAAACCTGATATCAAAATGTAAAGTTACTATCAACAGGTAATATGCGAATTGGTTTTCAACCCATTTCACTTGGCATAGAATCAAAAAAAGAATGAGATGACAAAGTTACCTACTTCAATGATGTCACTTTGTGCGCACCAGTTCTAAAGGCACACTTTCCATTGCTGTCTATATTTTAGAAAATAGAGCGGATTAAGATGCAACTATATTCTCATATACGGGCGTGAGCACAAAAGTGTAACATAATTGATGCATACCCAAGGCGTAGGAGTTTTTGGGTCGGACTTTGAGCGCTTCTTGGATAGATCTGACACGAAGGTAATGGCTATGGTAACCTTGAACTCGACTGAAAATGGACTGCTAAGAAGATTTTAGACTTTAGTGTGCAGCGAAGTATTCACATATGCAGCAGACATGACATGGTGATAGCAAATAAAAACAAGCTGAAAATAGATTAAGAGAACACGTGATACAATTTAACAAAGCATAGACTCGGCCAGCTCATCATTTCACATCTATATGCTACAGTTTAAACAAAAACTTAATAAAGAAATAGAAGACAAGAAACAATTCTCAAAGAGTAAATTAATAGGAAAAGGCAATGCGTTCTCTGCAGTTCGCTTCATGAGCATCTCTAAGGTGTGGAACGTAATTTATAACATGGTTACTATTAATAAATTGCATCCAAAATTCCCAAAACATGGAAAGTGCAGATGGCACAAGTCTATTAAATCGAAGATCACGTATTCCTTTATAAATAGTTGAAAAAATAATTCTGATGATCATTGAAGGGAAAATAGTTAAACGCCCATCATAAAAAGTAAGAACTTAAAAAATACCTAGAGTCAAGAAATGGAAAGCCATGGGTTACAAGCAAACACTGGAGTGCAAATTTGGAGTCTAGTTAAAATTGGTTGGTCCAACTCTGATTTTAAGTGTTAGATGCTTCATCCTTTTGGTTTTGTGCGAAATTTCTTTGTCCAGAATCAGTAAGGGTGTTATGAGATTTCATCATTCAATCTAGTTACCAGATTCCATAAATATATATTTAGCTAGAGCAGTACTTATCGAGTTTTGTACAGGTACTGAAGACATTGAACAAACCATAACCAAGGAGAGAAAATATTCATTATCAATACTAATACAATTTACATCATGAATTAGCATTATCGCGTGTGTCAATTAAGAAACAATATACAAAAAAGAGATCTGCAGTCAAACACCCACCCAGCAAAAATGGTTGGACAAGTCATAAGGCGGGGAAGAATAACATAAATTGGCAAAGACATTTGACGGCAAATATCTCCATCTGCTATCTACACAAGAGAGAGAACCTTTACAAACATATAATTATGGATATAAAATAAAACCAAACTTAAGTAGTCAAGTGAATGATGAATGCCTGAGTCATTTGAATCAAAGAGGATTCTGTTGCTATCTTTTCGCCAATCAAAATTGACTCCACTCTAAGCAAGTGGATGTCAATGGATTGAATAGGAAGAGCAGATGCCTCAACAGTTAACTCACCACAAATAGGATCCGTCAGTGAACATTGAGTACATATTTTCCCGGTTACCCGGAAACCACCTATTTATCGATAATAATATATATTAATCAACCATCCACAAATTGTTTAAATTGAAGAGCACAAGTACCATGTGGCCGATTGGAATAAGACATGCAGAACAAGCTGTTTCTGTGGCGTGGAGATCAAATATCGTACTAAAAAGATGAGCAAATTAGCAGAGCCCCATAAGAAAAATGGTTTGAATTTAAAATATCAACATGGAGTAGGGTATGTCCCCACACCGTATAATAACTTGCAAAGGGTCATAAAGCATAGAAAAAACTTGATTCCTGTATACGCCTCATGGTTCTTCCATTATCATAAAGCAGGCTGGTTCTCAAGAGATTCAACCATTGTGACACACCCCCATCGTAAAGAATTTCGTTAATATTTAGCTTGGTTACGAAAACCAGTAAGATCCATATACAGAATTATAATTGTTCTGTCTAAAAGTCTGAAGATCTTGGCATAATTGAATCTACATGCATACATAAGTGGACGAAGGAACGACATTTCTCTTTCTCAATGTCTCATAAATGATCCAGCTGATGAATTGCGCGTTAAATTGAAAAATAGATGTAAAATAACCACAAAGCAACCTGATTTTAGTTCAGGAAGTAATTGGTGACTTTGAGTGTCCTGCGTAATATAAAAGATGACCATTTCAGGAGAAACCGGTTTCTGTAGAAGATTGTCTGAGATGAGTGGCCAGGGAAATAAAAGGTCAATGCCATCACATACAAGCTGAGCATAGAAAATAGACATCTACATGATAAAAGAATTCGTACCTTTTTCATTTTCAACAATGAACTCCATTGTTTCAGTCAATGGTTTGTGCAAGTATCCTCTAACAACATCTACAGTCATCAGATACTGTGATAGCAATTATAACATTCAAGATGTGAATATTCCTCCTGAAAGAACATGATAATGCTAGAATTTAATCTGGAGACACACTTGAAAAGAAGTAAAGATACAAAGAATCATTAGTAGACCTGGACGCTAATGTTGCCTCCGTGGTATGTTTCATAAAACTTTTCCAGATTTTCTTCCTTTGGATCTTTCAGGATCACAGAAAATGGGATCTGTAATGAGAGATATGTACATTAGATATTCCAGAAACAAATATATTACGTTATTTACTGTTAGAGATAATGAAAGCTAACGATAAAGATTGACCTAGAATTCTCAAAAAAATACGTCTGTGATATTTTCATCACAGACTAATGATCATTGATTCCCAAATTCCACATTCACTCAGTCTCATTGTTACATTTGGCATTGGTGTTAGTCACTACTTGCATCTGGGACAATACAAAAGAGCTACCTGGGATATTATGGAGTACGATAAAGAGAAGAAGCAACCAATACAAATCCATCTACAACATTTGGGGACAATAATAGCTTTTTGCATCAAAACCAACCAAAAGGTAAGCCCACTAGTATGTGGATATGCAGAGGAATGAGAATGGTAATGGATCATTAGTTTGTTCGGTATTAGGGGCAAAAGGTTCAATTAGTCTGAGGAAAGAGGAAGAGAAACAAGTGCCACGCTCTGCAGAGAGGTGGTTGCCCAGAAGATGCAAAAGCAGGCAGATGGTACTTCAGATGGATATACAAAGACACGGTCTGCTTCTATTTCTACGTGTCATTATAAGTATTATATTCCCTTAAACACACAGTTTTTATAGAAATCCCTATTTTTTCTTGCCCCAAGAGAAACCGTAATTTCATATGTTGATGAATCTTTTTCACATAGCAAAGAAGATAAATTGCAATATATTGGTGGAATATTTCAAATAGGTTGGGAGCAGATACTTCTATAACCACCTTGTCAAAAAAACAAAAAAACAACGTAAGATCATCTCCATTGCTGAAATTTGTTCAAAATTCATGCAGAAAATATAATTCCAGCACACTAGTTTAACACTTTTTCCACATAGCTAATGTTCGTGGATGATAAGACCTTGTAGTTTCTCATCAAATGTCAGATTAGTGACAATTCACAATCAGAAAGATAAACTTATGTCCTTCACAATGACATGGACCGACATCCTCTTATTAATTCACCAAAAATGGAACTACTCTACTGAGTTAAAGAAGGAGATTGGGAGAAAAAAAACTTTCGTTCTTCTGAAACATGGCTTATGGTCAGCATGATATTTTAAAACATGAGAAGGAAAATAATACTAATTTACTACTAAATACTCGAGCATACCTCTGTAGTCCCTGATCCAAGCTTTCCAGATGATCTAATATCAACAGCCTTCTTACTGTTCTCGCATCACAAATTCAATAACATAAATCATAGATGCAAAAGCAAACTAATAGGAGTTGCACAACTGAGTACAAGCATAACCATCAGATTCTGTCTAAAATTTCTTTTCCTTTGGTGGCAAATTAATACACTGAGAACTAAAAGCCAAGTTGCAACATTTACTTTGGATTGATCATATTTGATGCTGCTCTCCATTATAATTGATTTAACATTCCTTAGAATCAATTTTAAAACTATACCCACCAAACAAAACAACGCGACTGAACAATAACACAAGAAGATTTGAACTTTTTCAGCCAACCACTTTAGAATAAGTATTACTTTCTTTCCCACTGGATCTTCATTAAATTGCCAATATAAGCCAAATGGCTAAAAAAAGAATCAAACCCATCTAAAAGACAATAGTTTTAGTAAATAAAAAAATCAAACATTGACAACATTTCACGCACTTAAACAGGGGATACTTACATTATTGGGATTGGCTTAATGACACCATAAAAGGACTCTATAACTCCAGCAGATCCTCCGCGAACCTAAATTAGTTAAAATTGATAAACAAACTACAGAAAAAAGCTCGGGCACATTCGTTAATTTAGTTACAACAGCACAATTACAAACTACAAATATGTCAAACAAGAAAGATTCAACGAAAATAAACACACCTGTAAATTAACTGCGCCATGGATGGTGACGCGAATCAACTGATAGGAGACTCCGGAATTTAGCTTGGCGATCACCTTGCCTTGCAGGGGCTCCTTTAACAACAATTAATCAGGTAAGAAAGAGCGATTCTGACATGCAAAAGGAAAGATGACTGTTCGACATAATATGCTACGGGGAAAAACTCACATCGGGGCGATAAATACGGTTGAATCGAGAGAGTTTGATCTCAATTGACATCGCGTTGCTGAATTTACCACACCGCCGATAGTTCCGGCGGATATCAGTGATGAACAAGAATTCAGGGTGTTCAATGAGGGGAACCAGCTGGACTCGAGTTCCAGCACTCTTCTGCGTGATTCTCAGCAAATATAAGGGGTGTACCTTTTTTACTTTCAATGATTTTTTTAAAAGATAGAATTTAGTGGAGTTTATTTTCGTTATTGAATTTTATAGTTTTATAGAATTTTAAAGAGTTCATGAAAATCTTATCATGCACTACTATAAATTTTTATTGATTTTATAATTTTCAAGATGTTCAATGATTAACCAATATTTTTTTAAAATTACATAATAATATCTATACAAAATGGAGAGGATCGCCTAAAACTTACCCAGATTTGATGGTAGAATAATTCTTGAGAACCTGTGAAACAAACATGTAGTTTTGCTGGAGACTCAATCAGAAGAAACCAATAGAAATCTCTTTTTTTTTAAACAATAATTAACCAACGCAGTACTTCTGAATTACATAAATATTTCTCCAATTCATACGTTAAAAATAAAAACAAAATTTTACAAGACATAACCGAATAACTTTCCAATTACTCCAAAAATAATCTTAAAAAATAATTAAAATATCATAATTCTACGCTGGTTAATAAAAAAGCAATAAGCTTAAACAACAAGATGCTGATGTTGTTGACGTGATGATTCATCTTCATACTTGAAACTCAAATAAAGTTTGGATTTTGCAGTAATGTGTGTATGAAACTGTTAGTTCTGGATTTTAAAGATGACAAAACGGATCAGATTGATCAAGACGCTAAACCGTGTCAAAACAGATCACGCCGATATGGTCTATCGCAAAATCAGAACGGATCGATGAGAATCAGCCTGACCAGATCGAAGCACGAGATCAGCTCAATAATAATCAGATCAGAGCAGACAAGGTTGAATAAGCGTCGTTCTTCAGTCCGAATCATTAACGGCTATTTATTGAAGCATTTAATGATGCAATTAATGGTGACAAAGACCAATGACTGAAGATTACCTCAAAAGGTAAGAAGACAAAGAAGAGCTTACATGACAGACGCCGAAAGCATAGACCAGAATGGCAAGCGCCTAAAAGAATAAGACTGTAGCCTATTCAGAGATTGAGCAGAGTCAAGGGTTGCACAGATAATGAAATAATGTCGTTGGTATAAGCAACTATATAAGGATGCAACTAAAGAGTTCAAAGGGACGACTGATCAATCAAGAAACGAAAAGAAGACAAAAACAGCACAAGCTTACAAGTCCAGATATTCTTGAGCAGAATCACTTTTATAAGATATTCATCTTACCAGTCTGCTCAAAGTTTTCATAAGCACAGCATATTGTAATATTTGATCGTCATAGGATCATTGTGTGCATAGACAATATCAGTCTGTCTTTTGTATTCTTTACTAAGATAGAGAAGTGAAATTCAATTGTAACTGTCAGACAGTGTGTGTCTGAACAGATCGAGAGACTAGGAGTTTCAGTCTGGTAGTGGGGTAAATCCAGCTGAATCGGGCTTGTACAACAGGATTGTATAAATCAAAGTCTTCTAGTGGAATCCTTCCTTAATTGGAAGAATGGGAGACGTAGAAGGATTACACCACCTTCGAACTTCCAGAAACATATTCTGTTCTTTTATCATTCCGCACTACGTTATACTCTTTAAGCCATCGAGCCGTTCTTACTAGTCTAGAACAGATCGTTCCGCACTATTATATTCAGTGATCTGTTCTGCTGACAAGTTGATTAATAAATAGATTTCACTCACTAACCCGAGAGAAATAAAAAAGGATTTATTTTTTAGGAGTGTTCATTCACCCCCCCTCTAAACACTCCGGACCGATCCTAACAAGTGGTATCAGAGCCATGTTGTCTTAATCATCAAAGATACTTGAACTGATGGCATCATTCAACAAGATTCCCATGTTCTCAAAAGAAGATTATGATGATTGGAGAATCAGAATGCAAGCTCATCTGGCAGCATAGGATGACGATATGTGGTTCGTCATCACTGATGGACCAATGAAGATTTTGAAGGTCAATACAGTAGCTGCCATTACTGGTGGTGAACCCCAAATGGTCGAGAATGACAGATCCCTCTGGACGAATGAAGAAATGAAGAAAGCAAATCTAGACAACGTAGCCAAAGACATATTGTTCAAGACGTTGGACAAGAATATGTTCAGTAAAATCAAAATGTGCTCAACTGCTAAAGAAATTTGGGAGAAGATAGCACAGCTATGTGAAGGGAACGACGAAAACAAGCTGACCGTTGCTCTACAAAAATTCGAGAGCATAAAAATGAAGATTGGAGAAACTCTAAACGAGTTTGATGAAAGAGTCACTGGTATTATCAATGAACTAAATGGTCTTGGCAAGGAATACTCTAACAGAGAGATTGCTCTGAAAGTAATGAGAGCATTGCCAAAGGAATGGGATGTCAAGACTATTGCAATGAGGGAGTCTAAAGATCTGAACAAAGTTGAACTCCATGATCTGTTCGCAGATCTTAAGGCGTATGAGTTTGAACTGATCACAAGAGGTGAAGCAGAGTCATTAATCTCTCAACCAAACAAAGCAGTGTCAGCCATTCCAGACCAGACCACCCCCTCAACAGACCGATCTATCGAAGAGATAAGTAATGATGCTATGTCATTATTTATCAAGAAATTTGGTAAATTCATGTCTAAGAACAAACGGAATTTCAAACCTTCTCATCACTATAAATCGAGAAAAGACGATGCTGTTAATGATCAGGCTTGCTACAATTGTGGTAAGACCGGACACTTTATTGCAGACTGCACCAGACCGAAGAAAGATGAACGAAAAGAAAGGCATCGTGATGACAAGAAAAATAAGCACTACAAAGATCATAAAAATCATCATGGGAAGTCCCAAAAGGTTCTGGTAGCAGAGGAAGGTAACAGCAAGTGGGCTCAGACTGACTCAGAATCAGAAAGCTCCAAATATTCTTCCAGCGAAAGCGAAGAGGAAACCCAATGTCTAATGGCAGACGAAGAAATGAGTCAAACAGACGAGATATTCGATCTTGACTCAAATGAATTCACACGTGAAGAGCTCATGTCTGCACTGCAAGACATGTCTAATGATTATAGAATATTAGCTGAATCATTTGAGAAAACTAAAGCTAAAGCCAATGATCAAATAGATGAGCATATCAAACCAAGCTGCTCTGAGCTAGGTGAGTGCAATAATCTACAGATCGAGCTGAATAAGCTGAAAATCTCTTACGATCAGCTCCATGAATAAAACAAGAGAATTAGCACACAAAATGCTAAGCTTTATCATATTTTCAAAACATGGACAAATCAAGAGCATCACTGGAAGAATTGCAAGAGGTACAAAGAAATGTCGGTGACATCACTGGCATAGGCTTTGACATCAATGACTGCACCAAAGATGAATCTGAATTGTTGCTGGTAAAGAACAAAATCAAACAGATGACATTTGTTAGATCCAGCACAGTATATGAAACCGAAGTGCCTACAATTCAAACGGGAGTCTCCTTCGGGGATCAAGGTTTGAGAAAAGGAATTGGGTACGTTAACCAAGCCAAAGAAAAGGCACCAGCACGCTTTGTGTCTATCAGACCAAACCTAAAGGTGCAAGATCTAAGGCAAGGAAGACCATCCAACTATTATAACTCAAAACCAGTCCAACGAAGATATAGATTACCTTATAAGAATCAAAGGCTTCCATATCACACACATCATCACACACACCATCGAAATAGATCAGCTCACATCACACCAGACACACACAAGCCATTAAAGTTGATTCAGGTGTGGGTTCCCAAAGGGCTAATCCGTTCTAGACCCAAGTAGGATTGGGTACCAACAGTAATTATGCTTGATGACAGGTACTGAAGAAACTAGTGTCTGACTGGTACTTAGACAGTGGGTGTTCTCATCACATGACAGGAAACATCGAGCTGTTGTCTGAAGTCCCAGAATGTACTGGACCAAAGATCATCTTCGGGGATAACTCAAAGGGTAAGACCGTGGGCAAGGGTAAGATTGTCCATGGTAACATTACTATCAATGATGTGTTATTAGTTGAAAATCTATGCTATAATCTGATTAGTATAAGTCAACTATGTGATAATGGTTATGCTGTAGAATTCCACAAACACACATGCACTGTCAAATCATCAGACGGTATGACCATGCTTGTAGGAATCAGAAATGGAAACACATATAAGATTAACTGGAATTTCGCTCAACCAGATAATCCTAGTTGTTTCATCGTGAATAATGATAATAAACACTGGCTATGGCAAAAACGCTTGAATCATCTCAACTTTAAGACTATCTCTAGCCTGTGTAAACATGATTTAGTTGTCGGTCTGCCCAAGATCGACTTTGCCAATGATAAGATCTGTGAAACTTGCCAAATGGGCAAGCAGATCAGATCTCAAAAACAAGAATGTCAAATCCTCCTCACGTTGCTTAGAACTATTACATATGGACTTGTTTGGTCCCATACCAATAACAAGTTTAGGGGGAATGCGGTATACTCTTGTTGTTATTGGTGATTACTCACGTTTTACATGGACTCTATTTTTGAGCAGTAAAGATCAGACCGGTCCGAAGTTGATCAAGCTGCTGAAACGCACTCAGAATGAGAAATCATCGAGTATAGATAGAATTTGAAGTGACAAAGGCACTGAATTCTCAAATCAGAATCTTGAATATTTTCTAGAAGATCAAGGAATTAAGCATGAATTCTCAGCCGCTCGAACCCCTCAACAGAATGGAGTTGCAGAACGAAGGAACAGAACGCTTAAGGAGGCAGCAAGGACAATGCTTGCAGATTCTGGTATTTCCCAAAAGTTCTAGGCAGAAGCTGTAAATACTGCATGTTATACTCAAAACCGATCCATGATTAACAAGAAGTTAAACCTAACTCCATATGAAGTATGGACAGGTAATAGATCGTCTATCTCTCACCTTCATGTATTTGGTTGCAAATGTTTCGTTCACAATAATGATAAGAATCATCTTACAGCATTCGAAGCTAAGTCAGATAATGAAATATTCTTAGGATATTCATCTACTAGTAAAGCTTTTCGCATCTTCAATAATCAAACCTTAACTGTAGAAGAATCAGTTCATGTAGTGTTTGATGAATCCTTGTGTATTGAGGGTAACAATGAATTAATTCAAAATCAGATGGAAAATATCAATCTCGAAGCTAACATTGATTATGAGATTGTAGCTAATAGGTCAAGAGACAATCCACCGGAACCTGAAGTACCAGATAGACAGGATCAAGGCACTGAAGTTCTTCCAGATCGAGTTCTTCCAGATCGAGCCGATCTGGAGGTTCTGAACTCTAATATTAAAGCAGATGCTGATAATGTCACTACTACTAATCCGTCTGGACCAGATAATCCAGAATCAAGCTATCGATGGACAAATAGGCATCCACCTGATCTAGTAATTGGAAGTCCTTCTGCACCCATAAGAACCAGAGGACAGATGATGGATGAATTCACTCACGCCGCTTTTATATCTAATCTGGAACCCAAACAGATTGATGAAACATTGACTGATTATAACTAGATAAAGGCCATGCAAGAAGAGCTTAACAAATTTGAACAAAATCAAGTCTGGAGATTAACCCCCAGGCCAAGTGGTCTGCCTGTTATTGGAACCATATGGGTTTTCAGAAACAAGCTTGACGCAGATGGAGTGGTGGTTAGAAACAATGCCAGACTGGTGGTACAAGGCTTCAGACAGGAAGAAGGAATCGACTTCGATGAATATTTTGCACCAGTCGCCAGACTTGAAGCAATCCGAATATTTCTTGCATTTGCTGCCTTTAAAGACTTCAAAGTATATCAAATGGACGTAAAGAGTGCTTTTCTAAATGGTAAGCTTCAGGAGGAAGTCTACATTGAGCAACCTTCTGGATTTCAGAACCACTCATTTCCAGATCATGTATATCTACTGAATAAGGCAGTATATGGACTGAAACAAGCTCCAAGAGCATGGTATGATACTCTGTCTCAATTTCTTCTGAACCACGATTTTCAGATCGGCTCAGTGGATAAAACTTTATTTAAATTTATTAAGGGGGAACATACCTTATTGGTTCAAATTTATGTCGACGATATTATTTTTGGGTCAACTAACCCCAAACTCTGCAAGAAATTCTCTAAGTTAAACAACTCATCAATGGTATTTTCATCAATCAAACCAAGTATACCAAAGAGCTTCTCAAGAGATTCGGAATGGAGACTTGTTCAACTGCGTCAACTCCAATGAGTCCTTCAATCAAGCTAGACAAAGACGAAGGGGGAACAGCAGTTGAGGTAACCATGTATCGA
Source organism: Haberlea rhodopensis (assembly GCA_907163345.1). NCBI lineage: Eukaryota > Viridiplantae > Streptophyta > Magnoliopsida > Lamiales > Gesneriaceae > Haberlea > Haberlea rhodopensis. The sequence continues at coordinate 2,930,660 of CAJQUN010000059.1, forward strand.
GGTCTGATCGGATTGCTACTATATCTTACAGCGAGCCGGCCTGATATTATGTTTTCAGTCTGCATATGCGCTAGATTTCAGTCTGATCCAAAGCAATCACATTTTATTGTTGCTAAGCGCATTCTTAAATACCTAAAAGGATCTCAGAACGTTGGTCTTTGGTATCCCAAAGATTCAAATTTCAATTTAGTTGGATATTCAGGCGCTGACTATGCTGGGTGTAAGATTGATCGCAAGAGCACCAGTGGAACCTGTCAATTTCTAGGTGAAAGATTGATCTCATGGTTTAGCAAGAAGCAAACATCTATTGCCACATCTACAGCGGAGGCGGAATATCTTGCCGCTGTAAGCTGTTGCGCTCAAATGCTCTAGATTCAACATCAGCTCAGAGACTATGGCATTCAAGAAGTTGAGTTTCCGATATTTTGTGGCAACACTAGTGCCATCACTATAACGTATAATCCAGTTTTGCACTCTCGAACAAAGCATATTGATATCAGACATAATTTTATTCGAGATCACGTTGGCAAAAAAGAAATTCGGATTGAGCACATTTCAACAGACCAGCAAGCAGCAGACATTTTCACCAAACCACTCCCTGAGGCTAAGTTTAATTATTTTCGTCAAATTCTTGGTTTAATAGATCTATCTTGATTTTTTAGAGGTATCGTTTATTATGTCTTAAAGACCGTGAACTTGGCACAGATCGATAATACAAAAAATCAGAAAGACACAGACCGGTCCGAACTTTCAGACCGATCTCAGTCCAATCTGATATTATCCTATGATCTGTCTGCTCTATTACAACCAGTCTTTAATATAGTAATTATTTAAACAGCCCGGACTGATCGAATTTTAACCGCCTTATCTCTCTCTCATTCTGTCCGTTTATTTTGAATTGCTTAAATATCAGTCATCGAGATACAGACACGTGTCCTCTCTCTCCTATTTAACAGGTTGTACATCTCATTCTCATTTCACTTTCTTTTACGAATTACTGCTGTCTGTTTATAACTTTCAAATATTTCCAATTTCTCCGCACTCTTCATTACATATTCAAATGGCTACTATCACTCGCAACTCTTTATCTGTTGAGTTCGATGAAATCTACAGGGCTGAAGATCCAGAAATGGTTTATATGTTCAAATCTTTGGAATCTTCAAGATTAAGGAACTTTCTGGAATGCGGGATGGTGGGTTACGAGTCAGAGATTTGAAAGTTGTTCGCCAATGCTGTTTCTCAAAAGACGTTCATCTCCACCTCCGTCAAGGGCAAATCTTTTGATATTTCTCAGTCGACGCTGTCAAAGACCTTTGGTCTTCCTAGCACCGGCTGACTGATTTTGGCCACATCCCTCAGGCAACTATCACCAATCTTCAGGGCAAAAGAATCTATTTTTGGCCACAAACTGCAGCCATCCTTCAAGAAGAAAGAAATGATGTTTCACTTTCAAGTTCTCTGTGAGATTGTTGGCAAGCCACTATTGGGAAAAGCCGGAAGCTATGACGCCGTAACTGCCGAAAAATTCTGGGCCATGGCTGTTATCCACTCCGGACAGAAAATGAACTGGTCCGCTATCTTGTTGGAGTTCTGCTGGAAACAGCCATTGCCTCCAAACAGGCTGTCTGCTTTGCTGTTCCTCTCAGCAAGCTATTGGAGACACTGGACATCGAGCTGGGGAAGCCATCTGCTCTCAACCCCTTTAAGATTCTCAACCCTAAGGGTTTGGCCTTGCTTAAATCCAAAAGTGCTCCACCAACTCCCTCTGATCTGGTGAATGTTAAGATTGAACGGGGACAGGAACAAGCTGCTGCTATAAAATCTCGAATCAAGCGCAAACTGACAATCCAGACTGACTCAAAAGAAACTCAGTCTGCCTCTCTCCTTCATCTCCAGCCAAACCCCCTCCAAAGAAGCCAAGAACCCAGATCAACAAGCCTCTGTCAACCTTCAATATAAAAACCATACCTATCTTGCCCACAACAAAAGCCACCCCTGCAACCCAAACTCCAACTCAACCTTCAACAGTTCCATCCACTGTACCCAAGGTCACCATCCGAGTCCCTTCCACTCTCCCTGTGGTCAAGGGCATTGTTATCAAAGAATTAGGAGACTACACCCAATCAGGGATTAAGCCCTCGTCTCCCATCGGCAAAGACAAAGGCAAGGCAGTTCTAGCTGAGCCCCTCTCTTCAAAACCCAAGTCAGCCGCTCAAAATGCAATTGACATCGCCATGGAAGATGTTGAAGACAAGGTCAAGGAGCTTACTGTGGTATTTGATGAATGAGTTGAATACAGAACCATCAACCATTTTGGTATGTTCTTTGGCAAGCTAAAGAGCTACACAAAATGGAACAAGAAGTCCTTAAAGGGACAGAAACTGATGACGTACGGATTGCGGTGCATCGCAAAGAATTATTCCAGGCTAACCACGGGTTCAGACTGGCAAACTTGCTCATTGCAGCCAAAAAGGCGAATTTTGATGCCAACAATCCGACTGCCAAAGATGATGGTGCTGTCATTGCTCAGCTGGAAATGGATATCCATGCTCTTCACCTGGTTGTTCGTTTTCAACGACAGAAGCTCCATGTATCCACTCCAGTTCCAAGCCCAGATCACCCCTCTACGAGCAAAATTGTGGCAGAACCATTCGTTGAGCCATTTCCTTCTGGTACAGCGGAGCAGCCACTGACCAATGCTCCGTCTGCAGCAGAGACTGAAGCCATGGATGTCTTGCTGGACTCTCCCACAACATCGATCCCTCTGGCATCCCCAGTCTCCCTCATTCAGCACAGTCCAACCGCCGCACCTTCGAAAGTTGTCTCACCAGACTCCGTCAATCCGGATCTCGTGGTGTCAACAATTGTTGCCGCTTTACAGGTTGAGGAGCCTACCAGACCTATCACTCCTCCAGATCAGTCTGCTGAAGATTTGGAATTTGTGGAAAAATTCTCTACGAACTTGGTTACTTTGATCCGGTCCGATACACGCCAATCTAACATCTCTTCACTTGTACCAATTGAAGCCGAGGATGATCCCACTACGTCACCATCAGATCACTCTCTGGGCCATTTACCTGCTGAAGCCTCATCTCTGGCCAAGTCTCTTCAACAGCTCTCTGACAACTGTCTCTATCTCTCCCAACGAGTCAGAGAAGTTCATCAGAGTCAAAGGTCTACACACTTGGATTTTGAATCCTTCAGAGAAAAGATGATGGCTAGCATTAGCGGTATTCAGCGCGGACTGACTGACATGTTCTCTCAGCAAGCCTCTTATAAAAACAGCCTGAGAAAATAACAGATCGAGCTGGCAACTGAAGTTCGGACTTCCGTAGCCAAATCCCTTATTGCTCAAGACACTCGTCTGGATGCTATCTGCGCTCAGCTCACGCAGATCGTAGATTTCCTTCAGGAGATTGCTGCTGACAAAAAGGGGGAAAAGAAAAAGGATTTCAAGTCAGCTCAACAGTCTTCAGCGAAGAAGTAGATGTCTATTTAAGTCAGACATGTAAATGTATATCAGATTTTTACTCAATAAAATCAGAGTTCTTCAGTTACATATCTAAGTCTTAGTTCATTTATTTTGAACAAAATGACTTAATCGATCCGAACTACAACTTAACTATGTTCATTTATTTTGAACAAGAAGACTTAATTGATCCGCAAGTATACGCCTCAGAACTTTTAAAAGACTGAATAAGAAGACATAGAAGCTAGGTTTTGTCATCATCAAAAAGGGGGAATTTGTTAGTTCCGGATTTTAAAGATGACAAAACGGATCAGATCGATCAAGACGCTAAACCATGTCAAAACAGATCACGCCGATATGGTCTATCGCAAAATCAGAACGGATCGATGAGAATCAGCCTGGCCAGATCGAAGCACGAGATCAGCTCAATAATAATCAGATCAGAGCAGACAAGGTTGAATAAGCGTCGTTCTTCAGTCCGAATCATTAACGGCTATTTATTGAAGCATTTAATGATGCAACTAATGGTGACAAAGACCAATGACTGAAGATTACCTCAAAAGGTAAGAAGACAAAGAAGAGCTTACCTGACAGACACAGAAAGCATAGACCAGAATGGCAAGCGCCTAAAAGAATAAGACTGTAGCCTATTCAGAGATTGAGCAGAGTCAAGAGTTGCACAGATAAGGAATAATGTCGTTGGTATAAGCAACTATATAAGGACGCAACTAAAGAGCTCAAAGGGACGACTGATCAATCAAGAAACGAAAAGAAAACAAAAACAGCACAAGCTTACAAGTCCAGATATTCTTGAGCAGAATCACTTTTATAAGATATTCATCTTACCAGTATGCTCAAAGTTTTCATAAGCACAACATATTATAATATTTGATCGTCATAGGATCATTGTGTGCATAGACAAGATCAGTCTGTCTTTTGTATTCTTTATTAAGATAGAGAAGTGAAATTCAATTGTAACTGTCAGACAGTGTGTGTCTGAACAGATCGAGAGACTAGGAGTTTCAGTCTGGTAGTGGGGTAAATCCAGCTGAATCGGGTTTGTACAACAGGATTGTATAAATCAAAGTCTTCTAGTGGAATCCTTCCTTAATTGGAAGAATGGGAGACGTAGAAGGATTACACCACCTTCGAACTTCCAGAAACATATTCTGTTATTTTATCATTCCGCACTACGTTATACTCTTTAAGCCATCGAGCCGTTCTTACCAGTCTAGAACAGATCGTTCCGCACTATTATATTCAGTGATCTGTTCTGCTGACAAGTTGATTAAGAAATAGATTTCACTCACTAACCCGAGAGAAATAAGAAAGGATTAATTTTTGAGGAGTGTTCATTCACCCCCCTCTAAACACTCCAGACCGATCCTAACAGAAACATCATTTCTTTTGGAGGTATGAATGGTATGTGTGAAAAGTGGAGCCTGTGAATGTTAAAAGAATTGATATACAATGTCTGATGTCATTGAGTGAACCAATCAAAGATAAACATATAAACGATGTAGCAAGAAGGACAACAATTGGCACACTTGAAGATTAGTTCAAGATTGCTTTGAATTTAGATGTTTGGCCTTGTGAGGCCATGGAATACCGATATTTTCTGGAGTTCGAGTGAACAGTTGAGATAATTAGTGTAAGGACCCTAATCCTTAAGTGCGGATCAAAGGCATAATTAGAGCTAATATAAATGATCAGAGTAAATTAATCGTGTTGAGGCTATGAGCCTAAAAGTTACATGTAAAAATGAGGACTATCAATGGATTAATTACATTCCCCATCAAAAGAATGTTATCAATTATAGTTTTACACTACTCCTAGAGTAGACACTATACAAAATAATCCTGTCCTTCATCTACCAAAAGTGCTCTTCAAGCTCACGGTCTCAACCCGTCTTAGCCCCCTTCATATCATGCCAAAAGTACCTACAAGGACAACCCTCAAACATGAGCAATGATATCATTCATATACAACACAATATGAATATAAAGCGTAAATGCATAATCATAATAAAACACTTCCTGTTTTTCCCATGCATTTCAAAACGCTTCCAGTTTGGTTGTCCCTGTACCATAACTCATGAGTATAATCAATAGATTATTTTTAATGGTCTAGACATGTCATGACACAATACCATCTCATCAAAACCAAATACCAGTCACCAATCCCTAGTCTGTCCATCACAATGTATTTTAATGCCCCTCGCTTATTTACATATAGGCGGCATAGAATAACCTCGCTTCAATGGACATGCGGTACTCCCACCCCTCGCCTCACATTGAGGGACAAATATCCTTTCCTCGCCCTATATGACAACCACGCTCAAATGTGACATGCGACGCTCCCACCCCTCGCTTCACATTTAGCGGAACCAAAACAAATAGCGGCAAGCATTAAAATCATCAAGGGATGACCACGACTCATGGGATGTGCACCAATAATCATATGCATCTACAATCATCATGCATAATTCAACATGTATTTGCATCCACAATGCATAATCACATATATACTCGCATCCACAATGCATAAACAATGAGTATATTAGATACATGTACCGTTGGGTGCCCGTACGTCCTCTACGTACCTTTCCAAAAGTGGAATTGATATGGCTTTAGTTCCTTGGTTGCGTTGCTACCTGGCATGGTTCTACACAATCACACAACCCCATATTAGAAGCCAAATAATAGTCAAATACCAAAAATTCGACAAAAGAAAGCATTCTCAAAATTCCACAGTTGGCGATCGATCGCTTGGTGAGCACGGATATTCTTGTATATGGGTTGTATATAAAGGCATGAGCCTTTCTCTCTTTCATTATATGTTGCATGCAATTGTGGTAGAATTGCTAATGATATGAGAGTCGTTAGTGTATTATGTGGGTGTTGAAACCCACTTTTGTCGTCTTATGTGTGGTGTCTTCCCTGGCTGGGAATTTACATAGTGTTGCTGTGTTCTGTTGAATATGTGTTTTCCCTGGCCGGGAATTATATTTATGTGATGTGCTTTTGTTTTGGGATAGCTCAATTTATGGGGAGACTCTGCCCAAATTTTTATAAAAGCCCACAATGTAAAAAGTGGCACCAAGGGGATGGTAAAGGGCGAACATGTGAGTCTAATTGTGGGTAGAGATGATCTTAATGTTGAATATTAAAGAAATTTTGTAATTGCCATTCAATGGTAAAGTATCATCTGAGCTTCCCGATTGACTTTTTATTGAAAGCATGTGCCACACATAGTGGTTAATACACTAATTAAGGGTTAAGGGCTTGTGGTCCTTACAATTAGACTCCACCACTTGCTTCAGAACAAAAAGAGAGGAAGGTGATGAGTCTAGGCATACTATTTGGGATCTTCGGTTTAAATTGAAAAGAAAAAAAAAACAAAGGTCAAGCTAAATCCATGGGATGAATAATGAAGAATTTTGGATTTTTTATGATTGTACATGTGGGACCCGACTCGGGCACAAAATATATAATCCCTTTGTCTGGTACCACATTCCCTACTATATAAAAATACAGATATATTTGTAGGGTATTACTTTAAAACAATCCATACATAATAATTAATCATATTACATTAGCAGAAGTGTTCAAACAATTAAATATATTTCGTTAGCGGAAGCGTTCATAATATCTATAATCCTGACAAACTCGTTCTAATGATCTGATACTTAACCAAAGAAGAAAATACTATCAGTACTGATAAGCCAACATTTCCATTTTTCTTTATTATCCTCTGATCCTGGATCCCGTTCTCCTGTATCTGGAACTCATGATAAATAACAAAAAGAAAACAAAGGTTAAGTCTTTAAGGACTTAGTGAGGAAATAACAATAGCTTTTCGTGTATATAATAACAAATAATGCAATCTGTCGATATGATATGCAATGTAACAAGAGATAACACTGCGATCAAATAATATTTCAATGAAACGATGACGTTTACGACTTGAGAAGGAATATCGTGAGCTAAAGAGGTGGCTCCCACCCGACATTAAGGTGTAGCACTTTTCCCCACGTATCCGGATCAGGAAATATGATCAACGAAACAAAGACGAATTAGGACAATAGAATGAATATCGTGGGCTAAAGAGGTGGCTCCCACCCGACATTTAGATGTAGCACTTTTCCCCACATATTCGAATACGATCCAATACAAACATTCATTTACGAGCCGAGGTGAACCATTCTCTGGACCGATGCGGTGCGCGTTGTTCAGATGAACCATATACCCGGATTCTCATCCGTTGTTCATTGGACTCACTTTCCGGGCCGAGGCCACGTTGTCCAGTGGACTCATGTCCATGGCTCCATTCATTCATTCATTCATTCATTCATTCATTCATTCATTCAAGGGAATAGATTAGCGATAAACGCTGTACTTTCATATGCAGACAATATGATCAATGAAACATTATAGTGAACAACATGATAACATAATTGGAAGCTAGGACATTGAATAAACATTTACAGTAAGTTCCAGGCCAAATGCCAAAGATGTTATATAGAAAGAAATCGGTAGTACACCTCACCTCATTACGCTATCTTGAGTTGATTGGCTCGATTTTGAACTCAAATGCCAATAACAATCCTATGAACATAATATAAGGTAATTTATAATGATTATCAATCTAAATGTATGGTTTAACATTTTAAGAGTCATTTTTGTACGAAACTTTGATCCGTATCAATTTAAGCAAACATTTGAAAATTCAATAAAAATCAAGTTTAAGTCGAAACTTCACGAAACTTTCCAGAAATGTCTTAAATCAGGTCATCAACGTTCGGAGCTCGGAATTTCAACAAACTTTCCAGCGCGTGAGGTACACGCGCCGCCGTGTCGGCGCGTGGCCGTTCTCCGGCCTCCACGCGCGGCTGAAAATTTTACAGTAGGTTCACCTCGTTTCGATCTACAACTTTCGTATAGAAACCATTTTGAAATTCGCAACCGAATTTGCCCAGATTTTGAGTTTTCGAAATGATTACCCATGGTAATTCGTTCGCCGGAAAATACTGTTTCCGATGAGTTATACGACCAACGGCCGGCACATATGTAAATTAAAACATATTTGGAACACTCTTTGTTTGTAAAATATTTTAAAAATCCATTTTAAAACGTGTGAAATCGGAGCTTGAATATGCTACCTTGAAATGGGTTTCTGAAATGGTGGCAGCACTTTGTTCTTCGTGTTCTTGAATTTTCTAGGCAATATCAGCTTGCGATTTTTCAACACCTCCTTTACAGAAGATGATCTGGGTGTGTGAGGAGTGTTGTGAAATATTTTCGGAATTTTCGGACAAGCTTTGATAATTTTCCTCATAATTTTCTCACTTCTATCCCTATTTTCTATATTTTTCCTAACCCAAACTTTCTCATAATTTTGCTAACACTTCTAGCTGAAATTTGTGTGAGTGAAATCTGATGAAAGGGAGGGGGTATTTATAGGCAAGATTGAAGGGCTTAAGCCACAATTGGGGAGACATGTGTCTTGGCCAAGAAGTGACAAGTGTTAAGTTAAAAATTAATATTTTAATCCTTTAAATACTATATTTATTATTTAATATATTATTGTTCTATTCATAATATTTAAGTTGTTTTACAATGAATTTATCTACTTTGTACATATCTTAGAGTAGCAAATAAAATTTATAAATCATTTTGTTAATAATTTCTTGATTAGTCTTTTAGTACTTATAATTGTTTAACTTTTTATTATGCTTTTACCTATTTTATTATATTTATTTCAAAAGTATATTAATACAAGTTATATTTATACATTTTGTTTGTGAGTAAAGTTTTTAATGAATAATGTTTTAACCAAAATCAAATATTCATACTCAAGAATATAATTATATTTTCCTCTAATTCTTTATGTAAATTTAATATTACAAGTAATATGCGCATTCACTTTGTGAATGATTTTAGTTATCGATATGTTTCACAAATATATAATTTTCAATAAATAGTTATATTGTTTATTCTTTCTTTTATATCTTTTTCTTTTATTATTTATTTTGATGCATGCATTTTTAATATATTAAGATGATTATTTTAGTAACATTATAATAGCTTCAATTTATTTTGTCAAATTTTTGTAATTGAGATTTTAGGGGTGTTACAGTACATAATGATTCAATTTTTGTACTTAAATAATTCCAAAAAAGTCAATAAAATCCTATTGAACTTTGGATACTTCCAGACTTTAATAAAGTTAATAAATGTCAAGTTTAAACACCATCAAACTTTTAAAAACACTATAAAAGTTTATTTAGATACTACTAGGCTTTTATGTAGTATATGAAATTCTAGATTGGATATCACTAGACTTTTATGGAGTATATAAAAGTCTAAATTAAATACATCTATACTTTTAACTCCACAAAAATCATTTAAAGTAATTAATACACAATATAATACAGAAAGTCTTTTCTCAAATTGAAAAAAAAATTAAGTTTAATAATATCAAACAGTAATAAATTTAATAATATCAAACGAGTTGAAAAATGTATAATCGAAACAAAAACATTTAATAACTAAAGTTGGTAAATTTGTTTTTCTGAACGACTAAAGTTGGTAAATTTTATAATAATAATACTGAACTATATATATGTATGTGTATGTGCTCTAGGGCTGACTCGGAACCGATCGGTTCCGGATCGGCTAATTTCGGAACCGGTCCGAAATTGGCATGTTTTTGTAAAGACAAAGACAAATACAACTCATAACTAAAGTGAATTGGCATGTTTTTGTAAAAAAAATATGTTTTGGGGAGGAAAGCTAAATATGACAACTTCCACTTTAATATATGGGGTGGAAAAAAGACTTTCCGATTTGAATTTAGTTCAAATAAAATATTTTATTAATACATATAAATATATTAAATTTTATATATAATTTAATTTTATGTATACTAAATCTTTGCATAAGATATAATTATATGGGAATAATTTTTTCCTTATGAAATATTATATTCCATTTTTATATTATTTTATTTAATTTTTTTATAAAAACAAATATAATCTGAAAATGATTATTTTTGAGAAAAAAAAATTAATTTCAAATATCTATTTTTCAGAGCTGTTTCCAAGTATCTAAATTGGTTACTCTTAACATATAAGCAAATTTTTTGGGACTCTTAATATATAATACTTATGCTAAAATATATATATATATATATAATACTAAATTTTTTGGTCACCAAGATATATATAAATTATATATAGTATGTATTATTGAAAAAATCGTAAAGAAAATCGCAAAAATATTTCCAAAACCAAAAAAAAAAAAAAAAAAATATTGGAAAAATCTATCTTGCTGATGGATGATAAACTCCTCTCACAGCTATCGGCCCTTCATTTCTAGGTTTGCCTCTTCATCCCCTGTAATCTGTTGCTGTACGCTCTCTCAAGTTGTTCTTGCTCCAAAAATCCCCACATGTATAAGAGATTGCTAAAAAATCAATAAGCTGAGTAGTTTTAACACTGAATAGCTAATAAAAATGGCGTCTTCGTCGTCGAATTTGTGGGTTTTGCTCGGGCTTGGACTTGCGGGGATATTGATTATGGCTAAGAAGCTGACACGGGCGGTGAAAGAAGATTTCGGGGCGTTTATTGAGCGGTTGCAGCTGTTGCCGCCTCCGCAGCCTGCGCCTCCAAAAGCTCCTCATCCACTTACTGGCCTCACTTTTGCAGTTTCTGATGTGTAAGGCCCTTTAGATTCCATGATTCATTGGATTTATGATGGTATTATATTATGTTCTATTGTTAGCTTAAATAATTCCTTGCTACTTTGAAGGTTTTTTACTGCCAGTTTTTGTGTTAGTTTTTCCTTCTTCATTTAATTTTGTTTCCTAATGGAGAATTCAGTGAGAAGGAAGAATTTGGTTGAACCCTGGTCTGTATTATGCTTATTTGCTTTTTGTAACATAATAGGATAACGGCAAAATTTGCTATGGCATGTTTGAAAGGGAGTGATGTGGAGTGTTTCGAGGCACTGATTTATTTTCTGGCATTATGTTGGAATTCCTTTTGTACCAGCTGTTCAATTAGCTCCCACCTTCCTTTTTATAGTCAAAAGCTCTCTTTTCCTTTCCTTTGAATTGCTTTGTAATGATGATGAATTTCTTGCTTCACATGAATGTCTATCCTGTTCTTTGGATGTTTGTCAATGTTCAAATATTTGTAATTCTGTTCCCTTTTTACTCCTTATTTTTTATGTTAATAAGAGTAAACACATTTTTAAATCTGGATACCAGATTTGATATCGAAGGATTTGTAACTGGATTTGGCAATCCAGACTGGTCAAGAACTCACGAGCCTGCTACTTTGACAAGTCCAGTGGTTGCAGCTCTCGTTGATGGAGGTGCCACATGCACCGGAAAAACTGTTGTGGATGACATGGCATTTAGGTTTGCATCATTCTGTACTCAAAGTGTTTTCCAGAGTTCTATCCTCTAGGCTTCAAATCTACCCTAGCTTGAAGTAGTTCTTGGCTTTGAGTTCTCCTTCATCTTATGAGATTTCCCTATTCTAAACGTTGAATATTGTCTCATCTTTATGTTCATTTTTGTTTCTTCTGTTGTTGATCCAGTCTTAGTGGAGAAAACAAGCACTATGGAGCACCAACTAATCCCTCTTCACCAGCTCGAATTCCAGGAGGAGCTTCAAGTGGCGCTGCTGTAGCTGTGGCTGCTAATCTTGTTGATTTTTCTCTAGGTAACAGAACCTTTCTTTTTAGAGTCTATTACTTGCCAAGATTTGGCCTATCTTTTCATAAGTGATTGTTTTATTCCATGATTGCATTGCTAATGTCAATGTAGTTTTCTAATATGTTTTAATATGCAACCCTCAAGTCAATTACCAGAAGTAAGGCTCTCAGAAATTGTGCTTTGTGATATGTTTTTTTTTTTTTATAATTGAGATGGCATTAGGCCATTTATTTCATTACGATAAAACATTACAAGGAAGAGGACTATGCCAATGCTCCCAAATAACGTAAAACATAAGCGACACTTGACAGAGGTGCATTACAACATAAACCAACAACTTCTTCTACTGTCGGGACACCATCAGAAGTGGTGGGCTGCTGATGAGAGAGGTGGGCTTGCAATATTTTTCTTGAACAAGACTTACGATTTTGGTGTTTGAAAGTGGAGGTTGTGCTCAATGGTCGGCCGTGGGAGAGAGTGTGTCAGTCGCCACTGGTACAATTTGAACCGACGACATTAAGGTCGGACAGTGGGAAAGGAGTGGACGCAACATGAGCCTTCTCCGGTGTAATTGAAGCAAACCATGGATTGAAACCATTTGTACTTAACTCTTTGGAATCTGAAACCATGTGCAGGGGTTGTGCTCGTTTTTCTTGCGTGGGACCAATGAAATCGGAGCCATGGATCCGAAAATTAGATGAGGAGTTTGGTTACCCAGAAGGTGGGTAGCAGATTTTAAGTGGGTGGAACTAGAAATTGTTTGGGGCGTGAGGGGTTCGATGGAAGAGAAGCCTGTAGCCGACTTAAGATGCTGAGTTTGGGTCGTGGGGTGGTCGTGAAGTGGCGACCCCGGTGGGAAGTTCGGCCGGCGCTGGCAAAGCAGGAGGGCTGGCGGCAGTTGTAGCAAGAAAATGGGGTCTGTTTTATTTAGAGAGAGAAAAAAACCTTTGGTGAAATGTGTTTTTGTCTCTCCAATTTTATCAAATTTCTTGAACGATGGATCTCTACTGCAACAAGTTTACTGCTGCTCATTTACTTGGTCCTTCCTATTTTTGTCATGCCTGGTTTTAAGATTCCTACTTATTTAGTCGGATCTGTCCTCTTCGCGAAGTTATTATATTTCTTATGATAAAGAGAATGCTGCTGAGGAATGCATGCAATTTACAATTTTGGTGGTGCTCAGGCGTCTGTGTTGTTTTTGTTTTTGCTTTCTATTTTGTACCATTTTTTCTTCGAGAAGACGTGGATGTTCAATTTGCTAACATGACAGGTATAGATACTGATGGTGGTGTGCGCGTGCCTGCTGGATATTGTGGTATACTAGGCTTTCGACCATCTTATGGGACCGTCTCCCTTTCAGGCATAATATCTGTGTCTGGGAGTCTTGACACGGTTGGTATGTATTTCTGTGCTGTATATTATAATCTTTCTTAAGATGCTCTAAGTCTCTCTTTACCTCCATGCTGATGACCAAGTTGGAACGATGTCAATGTTTTCACATTTAGAAGATGAAAGGTGTAAATTTTTAAAAATTAGATTTTTTTTTTTCTTGGAGATGCATAATTAGGTGGCTTAAGACTTTGAGAAAACTCTTTTTGTTAAGGATTGTAATATGTCTTTTGGTAAATTTGAAGTCTCCCATGATGGAATTAGTCAAACATCAGCAATGCACATTGCAAAGAATGTAAAATTTACTCGTGAGCTACACAACAAGGTTTTTATTGCATTTGAGTGTTTGCCAATATCCAATATTGTACCAACACAAGACATTAGCAGATGTTGCATTCAGGACTAACACTCTTTTTCATGTACCTTTACAACGTATGACTATCTTGGTACATGAAATGTTGATTGTTACATTTCTCAATGTTTGATTGGTGAATGATTTTTCCCATGTAGCTGTTTTAAATGCATTTAGTTAAATTTCAAGAAAATGTTACTTTTATATGTCATGCAGTGAGAGAGAGCATAGTCGTTTTCTATTTTTGTGAATTTATTTCCAAAAAAAATCCTGTTTGTTTTCCGAATAAACTCTATTTTTTAATGATTTCTATTTGGCCATTCATCTGATGCTAAAGTCCATGAAATCAGATGTTGAGTAAAATGGTTTTTGCTGACATCGAGTCACATCTTTTAGACTCAGGAACAGTAATTTTAACTGGGATTTTCTCCCCAGAATTTTTTTGGTTATGGTGGGGCATAGTTATTAAAGGCGCTAGGCGCCAAAAAGCGATAAACCGTGGCCTGGCTTAAAGCGCTAGGCGCCAGGCGAAGCGTGGCCTAACAGACGTTAGTTACTCGTCGAGGAAAAATAAAATTTAAATATTTAGATATGAATATTTTTTCCTTAAATAGACAAACTATATAGCTAAGAAGATGCTCATGTTGTAATATTTGTTCATTTCTAATATAAATATTTACTACACGAGATTTTTGATAAAAATGAATCTCACTCAATATTAAACAATTATAGAAAAAAAAAAAAGAAACAATAAATTAAATATTCTTGATTGAATTAGGGTTCAATTTATTCTTATAATATTCTTACTCAATTCTCAAAATATATTTTGTTTTACATTAATTCTTATAATTATTAATGCCTAATTAATAATGAATATGACGTGTTAAAACTCTAATATATAAATATAGGAATTATGCTTATTTAAAATTGGCTTTGAGCTTATTGAAAATAGGATTTGGGCTTATTATTTTTTAAGTAATTTAATCTTAATCCCATTAACACTCTTCATTTCCATCAAGCCATCGCCCACGGCTTAAGCCCCATACACCTAGGCGCTGAATAAGCGCGGCCTGATGTATGTGTGGGGCCTCACACACATCAGAGGCGACAAACTCTGGCCTGGCTTGGCTTCTCGCTTAGGCGAGCCAGGCGATGGCTTTTTATAACCATGTGGTGGGGTGAATGTTTGTTAACTAGATGACTCTGAGTTGACTAGAATTTTATAATCAAGTAAAAACAGTTTGTTGTCTTCTAAGATCCAAAATATTTTTTTATCCTGTGTTGATTATAAAGACCGACTAATTTGCAGGATGGTTTGCAAAGGATCCTAGTGTACTTCGTCGTGTTGGGCATGTGCTATTGCAGGTTCCATATACTGCACAACGCAATCCCAGGAATGTTGTGATATCTGATGATCTTTTCCAGTTGTCAAAAGTTCCTTCAATCTGGGTGACTCAGGCGGTGATAAAATCCATTGAGAAGCTCTATGGACGTATGCTTTTTTACTTTCATGTATATGAACTAATTTTGGGGGGGAGTGTGCTTTATTTTGGGTCATTATATTCTGGATCTTTATAAAGCTCCAATTTTCAGGACAAGTTTTGAGGCATGAAAATATAGGTGATTATTTGGCTTTGAAGATTCCTAGCTTAAAATCATTCCATGTGAAACAATCAAACGGCGAGGGAAAATCTTCTCCGATAAGACTTCTTGCAAATGTATTGCAGATATTTAAAAGGTTAGATTGAAGTAACCTCAACTTACCATGCTCTATTTAATTTGTTACGTTTGGAAATACTCATTTCTTCTAAAAAATTTTCAGGTGGGCCCTTTTTAGCAGAGTGTATATTTTTCTTCTCTTCTCTTATTTTATTTTTTGAAGGCATGCATTTCTGACGAAATTCCTTTTCCTAGCTATCGGAGTTGATCCACGCCTTAACATAAATTTGAATTCATTAAAAACTCTTCCATTGTGAAATGATTGTATTTTCGGGCTTTCCTATAAACTCTTTTTGCATCAAGGCTGACATTTTCTTTATTAAAGTTTAATGTGCAATATTCCAATAAACTATGATGCCTCGAATTACTTGACTTCAGTTGGTTGTCGTTAATATATACAACTTAATTGATCTCATTGTATACCGAGCTCAAGGATGTGAATGCATTACTATTGGTTGATGTGGATGTTAAAATGCTATGGAAAGAACAATTGAAATAATTTATCAATAGTCAGATGTCTTATGCAATTTTGAATAATGTTTTGGTTTGCTATTTAATTTCAGTTACGAGTTCAAACGAAATCATAATGAATGGATCAGTTCAGTAAAGCCTACTA
The DNA here is from genome assembly GCA_907163345.1 of Haberlea rhodopensis. Lineage (NCBI taxonomy): Eukaryota > Viridiplantae > Streptophyta > Magnoliopsida > Lamiales > Gesneriaceae > Haberlea > Haberlea rhodopensis. Next base: position 2,946,929 of record CAJQUN010000059.1, read on the forward strand.
TAGATCCGGTTATCTCCGCACACATGGCTGCTGAAGTGTTGGGGTCGGTTGATACAGAAATTGAAAAATGTCAAATGATCAAGAGTGAATTACGTGCAGCTATAAATGCTCTTTTAAAGGTATACATGCTTCCCGTATGACTTTTATCAATGCTGCCTTAATCTTGCTAACCCTGACTCGTGTGCTGTAGAAAGTATTTCTTTATGCTATCTTTTGATTTTGGTTTTCTGAGGTTGCCAATCACCATCTATTTTCCTGCATCGCTTTCCTAATTTCCTCTGAACCATAGACAACCATAATGCTTGCAGGATCTTTTATGAATAAAGTAGTAACAAACGTACGAATGTATGTTCAAGTTTCTACAAATATTAGTGGTTTTTTTTAGAACAAAAAGCACCTTGGAAGCTTATTGATCGATCAGAACTGATGCAAAGGATGGTATCTGTGGAAGGACCAAAGTGCTCAAGCAAGACTGAAATGTAATAGCCTACTGGCTCCAGTTGTAATGACAAGAATTTACTACAATATCAACGACTCATGTGAAAAGTGTAGAAGCATTCTGCAATGTTTAGTTTCTAGATATATTGGCCTCAATTATTTTGATACTCCAGAATATGATGTTGATGCTACTGTTTTTTTAATCTTGTATCCGCACATTTGGGCTCAACAGGATGATGGGATATTGGTGATTCCTACTACAATTGATCCTCCTACAAAACTAGGCGCAAAAGAAATCATGTTAGAGGACTACTTGATCCGGACATCTACTCTTTCAAGTTTAGCTAGTATATCGGGCTGCTGCCAGGTTGAAGTTCAAATACCTCTTTCTCACACACATACTAGTTGCACATCATTTTTCCTCGCTAATAATTTTTTCCTTTTTCAAGGTTTCAATACCGCTGGGAGTTTATGAAAAAAGCCCAGTTTCTATATCGCTCTTGGCCAGGCATGGGGGTGATAGATTTCTGTTGGACACCCTGCAGACCTTGTATACATCTTTACTAGAGCAAGGTGATATTGCCAGAAATTCTAAATCATCTAGTGTTGTGACCCAGGAAGCATCAGCGGAGATGGCAAAAGAAAAGGTAAATTATAATGAAGCCTTTTTCTGCAGTGTTTCATAGTCTTTACCTTACACGCAACAAAGAAGAATCTGATCATCTTTAAGAGCGATTTTTTGTGAAGTGGGGTAAGTTGTACCCTGCAATTCTCCATGTGTTCGTCTATTTTTAATCTGCAATGGTTGTCCATGACATTCACTAAGCACAATTTTTACTGTCTTATTTGCTATTATAGGAGTTGCTCATCTTTTTTTCTGTCGAGCTTTCCGTAATGCTAAAATGATACTAATTCTTGCATTTATTTCTCTATTGACCTGTTCTATATGGTTTTATTTTCTTTAATCCTGTATCTGTACTGTCCCCTCCAGATTGACCTTATCCTTAAGGTCTACTTGAAGGAAATACAGTTGGTTTTTTTGAATTCCTGGTGACAGTAGTTTCATCTCTACCGTCCCACTTGATCTGGCCTTCGCAAATGAGTGTGCCATCATGAGTTGTGTTCCTTCGCCTTAAATGAATTATTGTTGCAGATCATTTTGGTCATCAGAAAAGGATGATTGTAGTTTGTAAGTTTCCGGCCTCCTAAAGACACCATACCTGGAACACAAAATGAACACAGTCATAGCTGTTAAATATGTAAGGTGCACTGAAGCGTACATCTGTCATTTAACCTACACGCAAAATACAATGTTAGACGGGCACCACCTTATATATGAAAATTTGCGCTATGGCTTAATATTCCATATTCTAAATATATGAAGAAAATTTTGTCGCCTATAATACAAAATTTACTTTACAAACTATTAAGCAATACACAGCGAATTATTGTTAGTGTACAAGTAAAATATGAATGGCCTCTACATTGAATTTAAATTTTGATTTCACAATCCCTGCATTTATCACCCTCTAAGGTGCACACTTCGCGGATAACGCACAAAGTTCACTGATACGGGCTTTGGCTCGAGTCTAGATGTTGAGGTTGTGCCTTGCTGTGTGCTGCACCTAGGGGCACCCCATGCACTGTCTATCCTTCTGCTCAGGTTTCTTACCCCCGTCATTCATATTGTTCTTGCTTGTCAAAGTTGGTTTAGAATTTCCTCTATCTTTCTCTCCTTTTAACGTCTGTAGATTCAGCGGTGAAATGTAGTGGAAGCTGCCACCTATATATCTGGTTTATGTTATTTTTATAGTCTTAGTATCATTTTAGGGCAATCAAGCATTCAAAGATAAGCAGTGGCAGAGGGCCATCGGATTTTATTCAGAAGCCATCAAACTCAACAGTAGTAATGCGACATACTACAGTAACCGGGCTGCTGCTTATTTGGAGTTTGGAAGGTGGTCAAAATTTTAAAGCTTCTTCTCTTATTTTATCTGCTTGGATATTTTACTTAAGCATTCATTTTTTATTTAACAGCTATATCCAAGCTGAAGAAGATTGTACTCGAGCGATTGATCTTGATAAGAAGGTTCCTCTCCTCTCCCTCTCTTGATGTAATATCATTGTAGATGCATACTACAACATATTCCTGCTCTTTGGAATGATAGAATTTGTCTTGCTCTAAAAATATTTCGTTCTCCTTAGGGTTATTGCATTTGACAAAATTTTCTGCTGCCCAAGTTACGTGCAGCTTTAGTAACAGTTATCCAAAAAAGTTGAAGATCATCACTGGATGCAGCTCTGATCTAGTTCTTCCTTTCTCTACCCTTTGGAGTTTTTTTTTTTTTGCCCATTTTCTTTATGGCTTCAAAGTTAGCAAACAAAGGTCGTTTTGGTGGAAATGCAAATTATTGTTTCTTATGCATGTGCTCTGATGCCGTTTGGAAATTCTTTAAACAGAAAATTCATGTATATCAACCTAGAATTTTTTGATGAGATGACAAATTTAATTTTATCCCCCAATAAATAATAAGCCTTTATTGTTGTAATAGCTAATAAGCCTTTACCGGAATCCGATGGTGCATGCAAGCCTGATTTTTTTGAAGATCAAGGTCTAGTTGTTGGGAATTAGCTTATAACGTGTAGGTAGAAACATCATCTTTTGGTTAACTATTTACAAGCCTTTGTTTGCTTTTTGTTTCCTTGTGAACATTTATCCTTCTAATTTATCATCTGCTCCTTGAGTGCTTAATAGTTTTGCATTTTATTTGGATAAAAGAAAACATGGAATGTGCCTCAATACATTCCTTGGCATGCATGCAGAATGTAAAGGCTTTTTTAAGGAGGGGAACTGCACGAGAAATGTTGGGTTATTATAAGGAATCAATGGAAGGTTAGTCCGCTTCCTTCTGTCAGCTTTAAATGTTGTATGAATTCTGTCTGGATGTCACAAAAGTTCAGTTGAGTTCAGTTTTTAAGATTCAGTAATTTATTTCTCCAAAATTTGAATGATAATGATTGTTAGGTACCTATGCACAGTGGAACCAGCTGAATGGAAACAATTAAGTAGATTTTAATGCTGAATCAAATATTTTGGTTCAAAACCCCATACCAGTAAAGTTGATTTGGATGTTGGTTTATGTGATTAGCAGCCATAAAAAAATTAGCCATTAACGAACAGCGGAAGCAAGCTGCGATTTGACCAAGTTTCTCGATCAATCTCTCTTTGCTAGTATTTTCTTGTAATGATTTTCCTCCATATTTTACTTGGACGGTACAGATTTCAGATATGTACTTGTGCTCGAGCCAAATAACAAAAGAGCAGCTCAGACTTTGGACAGGCTGAAGAAGTTTTTTGTGTAGGTTATCCAAAAATCTAGAAGAGACACAGTATCCAAGAATAGTTCACATTCCTGTTTCGACTTTTTGTCTGAGCTGTTGCAGCAGTTCCTCCTTGGTGCCAGTTTCAGTACACAAATACCAATCGTTCACAAATTGGAGGCCTTGAAGGTAATCTGCGTTGCCTTTTTACAAAGAGGGGCTTAACGAGAAATTCTTGGGCAGCGGTAGCAAAATTCTCAATTGTTGTAGACTTGTAGTGTTAAAAACCATTGTTCTTTTTGGCCTACACTGGTTGTAGTAAGAAACACGAAATGGAATTAAATATTACCTTCTTAAGAATTAAAACAGCACCAACACTTGTGTTCTTTGCAAACTCTCGCTCACGAAAGACCTGGGGTTGAACAGTATTAACCAACATAGCCCATAGGATTCTAAAGTTCAAAGACAACTGAATCAGTAGGTTAACCAACCCAGACAATGCTTTTATTATTACCTAGTGACAATTTACCTTATGTGACATAAATAATAGACACTTTACCCTATCGTGCTTTGTAAATATGCATTTTACCATCATGTGAATCGATAGATAGGTAGTTTATACTCCTGCGATTTGTAAATGATTTGTAAATAAGCAGTTTACTCCATCGTGGTTTTCAAAATTGGCATTTTACCCCATGTGGTTGCAAAAATAGAATACATGAACTTATTTACAAACTACAAGGAGGTAAAATGTCTATTTTCATAAATCATTGGGGTAGACCGCCTATTTTGAAAACGATATGAGGTAAACTGCCTATTTTTATACCACGAGAGTATAATTTGCATATTTGGAAAAAAAGAATAGGGGTTCGTTGCCAATAACTCTTATTACCATGAGCATCACTTTAAGACCTCTAATACTGCTCGGTGAGCTTGCTGATCACAGATACAACCTACTCAAACAAAAGCCACATGTTAAATATGTCAATTTTCTACACATTATGGATACACAGTCCCATATTGTGCATACAATCAAGTTATAGCGCTTAAACAAGAACATTATAACCTAGAAAAGAGTTTCACCTTATCTTTTTTCATTATCATATCAATCCAACTTTAACTTTTTGAGAAACAGATATTATCATTCTTGGACTTCTGGTTGGAATATGGTAGCTTCCCTTCACTTGACTCTTATCTGAAGAAAAATAGTGGCTGAATAAATTTTCATTTGCATAATCACTAATGAAACCATTTGATGTCTTGTTAACCTTTCCCGCGTCCAGTTGTTTCTTGATTGAGCTAATAGGGCATACGACCCCCAAAATTCACCTCCCAGTACACGAAGTAAACAAGCTCATTAAATTTCTGTTCTCTCAAACAATTGTGTCAAATAAAACGGATGAGTTAAAATTGCTTTTATGCTAGATGAAATGATCCAAGTTTAATTTGAATATATATGGTCTATTTTTATATGGATCTCGTATATACAAATCAAAATATGGACCAATATAGAGTGAGTTAATACCCTGTCCAACCATCTTACAAATTATCCTCTATATTTTACTTTATAGGGCCTGCACGTGAAGTCTTATTACAAAGTTCTACACATCAATCCCTAAGTTTTTCGTCAATTTCCACAGGTCATTGGCCAATTGCTATGGGTCATTGACCAATTGCAAGGATCATCGGCAAATTGTCACGAGCCATGAGCGTCGAGCCAAAGGGCATGAGCCATAGACCAATTGACACGTACACATTTCCTAATTAAAACCTTAAAAATGTGAAACAAAACATGGTAAGGTGCACGTACACCAATAAATGGACAAGCCATGCGGTAAAAGACAGCGTCATTCACGTCGTACCAACAAACCTACGCGCCCTCAGAAAAAAATCATATTAATATTAATATAAAAAAGAGTAAATAAAGGAAAAACACCGCCTATATAAATGCGTCAAAAGCAAAATTCAGTTTCCCATTTTTGTCTTTGGTTTTCTGAAGACAATTATCAAAGAATCACTTCTCTGTTTTGTTTTTTTCTAGATGCTAGCCATATATTCTCCATCATCACCATAGAGAATTTCTCCAGAAGATTCCTCCACAAATTCTCCAAACAACGCGATTCAGGTATCTAGATCATTGCTATCTAATCAAGAGCTTTGCCCATCGATCATGTCGACTGTAAATTTCATTTTTTGGTGATTTTAGGCTGACCAATCAACATATTTCCGTGGAATAGAATCGTTGTGATATATGCATTATTATTTATTATTTGTGGGATGAAATCATGAATTTAAGATTACATTCCTGTCGTGGAACCGTGGAAATTTCGTCGATCATGTGTCCTATGTTTTGTATTATGCTCGAAGTTTAATACTGTGAAATTAAATTTGCAACAAAGATGAAATTTTGTCGGAAAGATCGTTTTTTTAAGGGTCCCACGTCTCATTTGGCATTGTGTAATAATAATAATTTTCTAATTTTGTGCAGGGAGAGGATTGGGTGTTTTTTTTATTTTTTATTTGGTAAAAAGGTTGGACGTTTTGGACAGAAAATATTTTCTTATTATTATTATATTAATCTGCACATTGGGAAAGGACTAACATAAATTATAAGAAATGGATTCGCCCAATTCGAAAAACAATTCAGAAAGATCTGCAAAATCTCTGATGGATAATTTGTTGGGGCTGCTTAGAATTCGGGTGAAAAGAGGTATCAATCTTGCTGTTCGAGATGTCCGAAGCAGTGATCCTTACGTTGTTGTGAAGATGGGCAGACAGGTTCTTTTGTTCAAACTTTTCTTTACTGAGCATATGTGTAAATATCTGGATTTAAGATTGCTTTTTGTTGTCTTTTTTTTTTCTTGTGGATTTTAATCCCTTTGCTCATTTTTTTTTTTTTTTTTTTTTATCTCATTATCTGTTTGGTAAAGCTGGATATCTCCTTCTTCTTTTATGTAATTTTTAGCATTTGGTTTGTGTTTTTGACTTTTTGTGTTCTGTGCTTGTATATGTTTGAAGTTTTATTCAATTATTTAAGCTGCCCTTTTGTTTCATCTTGATTGTTATGAAGTTGGGTGGGTTGATTTTTATATTTTTATTTTTTGCGCTTTTACACTGACAGAAGGTGCGATTTATGGATGTTTCATTCAATTGGATGTATTCTCAACTCAGATTGTTGCTAGTGTTTCAAGCCATCCCATTTTGAACTCAATACACAACTTGGACAACAATTAACACATGTTTGTGTTTGTCAAATTTGATGGGTTTGATTATGTAAGCAATGATGTATTAATTTTTGTTTTCTTCCATAATCTCCACTTATAAATACCCACTCATTCTTCATTCTAAAATCATCCAAAAAACACAAATCTTTTCATTTTCTACAAATAAAAGTGTCGAGGTAAAATTGAGATTGAGTGATAGAATTTCTTAAGGAGATCGTTTACTTTGAAGGAATATGATTAGTGGAGAGAAAGTACGCATTAAAATCAGAGTGTCCGGAGTGAAATACTTTGTATTCTCAATTCTCTTGTCTTATTTGTTATCAATAAAGAAGTAATCTCATCGATGGTTTTTGAGTGGACATAACCCAACATTGGGGTGAACCACTATAAATCTTGGTGTTCATCTTGTTCAATTGTTGATTATGTGCTTGTGATATCCACTGCGTTGTTACCTCAATTATATGTTGATTTCCCTGATACCCCAACAACTGGTATCAGATCACCCCAACAACTGGTATCAGATCCATCTTCTCAAATACTATAGAAAGTTCTCGTATGCTCTGTGGTTGCAGCTTAGTCTGAACTTCTACATCGGAAAAGGCTTTCTAGACAGTATTAGATAAGTAATTTCTTTTGTGTTCAGGCTTTAACTATTAATTCATTGGTAGTAGACACAAAAGATGGAGGTATGTACAGTAAGATGATTAGCCTTAACGGCTCGAATTATCAACTTTGGAAGAGTAAGATGAAAGATCTCTTGTTTGTCACCAAGATGCACCTACCGGTGTTCAGCGAAACTAAACCAGAAGAGAATTCAGATGCCTAATGGAACTTTGAGCAAGAGCAGGTCTGCGGGTACATCCGACAATTTGTCGATGACAACGTGTATAAACATTTCTGTAACGAGACTCATGCTCGTACACTTTTGATGAAGTTGGAGACACTATATGCCTCCAAAAATGGCAACAACAAACTCTTCTATCTGAGCAAGCTAGTCCATGTAGCGGAAACATTCAACAAGTTTCTAACTTGGTCGAACGGCAAACATATATAAAACTTAAATGTATTCGAACAGATAATGACAGAGATAAATTAGATTCTTTGACGAGATATGTAAAAAGAATGGAATCCGGCACCAAATGACACCGTCAAAAACACCACAGCTCAATGGATTAGCTTAAAGGATGAACAGAACCTTGACAGAAAGAGTCAGGGAATGCTATCACATGCAAAACTGTCTAAGGACTTTTGGGGTGAGGCCGTGGTTGCAGCTGCATATGTGCTAAACCGCTCACCATGTGTTCCTATCAATTATGATGTTCTGGATCAGGTGTGGCAAGGAAAAGAAGTTTCCTATGATCATTTGCGGGTATTTGGATGTGTTGCTTACGTTAATATGCCGAAGGATTAAAGACAGAAGTTGGATGCCAAAACGAGAAAGTGCATATTTATAGGTTATGGCGAGGATCAACTTGGTTACAAGTTTTACAATATAGATCTCAAAAAGCCTATAAGAGTCGTGATGCCGTACTTCAGAATAATGAATTCTTGGAGAATGCTAGAGAGGAGAATTGTGGATCAAGAAAATCTTGAATGGTGGCCTTCAACAGTAAATCCACAACTGGTTGAAGATGAAGAAGTGCAGAACGATCATGAGGAAGTTCCACCTGATGATGAGGTCCTTGTTCACAATGAACCACTAGCAGAAGGTTCTCATATCACACATTCTGCACGAGTAGTGCGACCCTCAACCAGATACTCCCTGAATGAGTATATCCTGCTTACTAACGGGGGAAAACCAGATAGTTTCGATGAAGCTATGACATGTGAACACAGGGATCAGTGGATGGAGGCCATGCAAGATGAAATACAATCCTTGCATGATAATGATACATTTGAGCTGGTGAAGTTGCCGAAAGGCAAGAAAGCTTTGGAAAATAAATGGGTGTTCATGTTGAAGCATGAAAAGCACATAGTCAACCAAGATTCAAAGCTAGGATCGTCGTCAATGGTTTCAGTCAGAAACAATGAGTCGATTTTGAAGAGATTTTCTCATCTATGGTGAAGATGACATCCATCCGATTGTGCTGGGGTAAGTAGCAGAGCTCGATCTGGAGGTAGAACAAATGGATGTCAAGATCGGTTTCCTTCATGGAGATTTGGAGGAGGAAATTTACATGGAGCAATGGGAGGGTTTTCCAGAGAAAGGGAAAGAGGACCTCGTGTGTAGACTAAAAAAGAGTCTGGACGGTCTCAAACAAGCATCGAGGCAATGATGATATGTTGATTGTTGGCAAAGATGCTTCTGAAATCAAGGCCTAAAGAAGCAACTAAGCAAGACCTTTGCAATGAAGGACTTGGGCCAGCAAAAAGAATATTGGTATGCAAATTCAGCGAGACAAGTATGCCAAGAAAACCTGATTGTCGCAGGAAAAGTATATTGAGCATGTACTTCAGAGATTCAACATGGACCAGGCAAAAGCGATTGGATGTCCTCTTGCCAACCACTTCAAGTTGAATTCACATCAAAATCCTTCCATAGAGGATGATGAAGAAGAGAGGATAAATCTTTTATATGCTCCATTAGTTGGAAGTTTGATGTATGCCATGGTATATACTCAGTCAGATTTAACTCACTCCGTAGGTGTAGTGAGTAGATTTCTTTCAAAACCAGGGAAAGAGCATTGGGCTGCAGTAAAATTAGGGGTGTAAACGAACCGAATCTAGCCGAATATGCATAAAAATTTAAGGTTCGAATTCGGCTCGAAATTGTTATATTCGAGCTCGAGTTCGATTCGAAGTTCGAATAGTTTAAAAACCTTGGCTCGAGTACGACTCGAATTAGAGTTCGAGTTCGAGTTCGGCTCGAAAATAATCGAACATGTTCGCAAGCTATTCGAACTATTGCTCGAAAATAAATACTCGAAAGGTTCGAAATATATTTATTTAATATAATATATTATATTAATAAATTAATAAAATATTAAAGTTCACGAGCGGCTTGCTCGAACAAAGTAATTTAAGATCGAGTTCGGCTCGAAAAAAAGTTCGAACATGTTCGAGTTCGGTTCGAATTCAAGATTTTCGAATACAAATCAAATATTTTTCGAGCCGGCTCGACACCCCGAAGTAAAATGAATATTAAGATATCTTCGGGGCACTTCTAAGCACAAACTGAGTTTTGGAGGATCAAGACTTGAGCTAGTAGGCTACACGGATGCAGACATGGCTGGAGATGCTGATTCTCGAAAGTCAACATCAGGGTACCTAGTTACATTTGCAGGGGGCTGTGTCGTGGCAGTCAAAATTGCAAAAGTGTGTAGCAATGTCAACCACTGAAGCAGAGTAAACCACTGAAGCAGAGTAAGCAGAGTTTATTGCAGCACTGAGGCATGTAAGGAGTTGCTATGGATGAAAGAGTTTTTAGGAGAATTAAATTTTGTGCAAGATCAATACAAGATGTTGGAAAAAATCCTTCAATGCATTCAAGGTCAAAGCATATTGATGTTCGTTATTCAGGATGTAATGGAGAAAAAATTGTTAAAGCTCGAGAAGATCCACACTGATAAAAATGGATATGATATGTTAACCTAGACATTGCCGAAATGGAAGTTGGAATGCTATAGAGCAGTTGCAGATTTAATCGAATTCACAAAATGAGCTTGACTGTGAGAATTGCTAGTATTCAAGCCATCCAATTTTGAATTCAATACACAACTTGGACAACAATTAACACATGTTTGTGTTTAGTCAAATTTGATGTAAGCAATGAGGTATTAATTTTTATTTTCTTCCCTAATCTCCACCTATAAATACCCACTCATTCTTCATTCTAAAATCATCTCAAAAACACAAATATTTTCTTTTCCTACAAATAAAAATGTTGAGATTAAAATGAGATTGAGTGATAGAATTTCTTCAGGAGATTTTATTATCCTTGGAAGGAATATGATTAGTGGAGAGAAAGTAAACATTATAATCAGAGTGTTCTGAGTGAAATACGTTGTATTCTCAATTCTCTTGTCATCTTTGTTATCAATGAAGAAGTAATCTCCTCGATGGTTTTTGAGTGGACGTAGCCCAACATTGGGGTGAACCACTATAAATCTTGGTGTTCATCTTGTTCAATTGTTGATTATGTGCTTGTGATATCCGATGTGTTGTTACCTCAATTATATGTTGATTTCTCTGATACCCCAACAATTGTGACATATTTAAGGCTACTCATCCGAAAAGTTAATTTCCATGTTTAAAAATCATTGACAGACTATCCATATGGTAATGAAACAAATAGTTTTATAGACTGAATTTGTGGAAAAAATGTGTTATTCCCACAATTTATCTGATAACCGAATTTTAATCAGATTACAAGTATGATCCAAAATAAAAAAAAAACTATAATGTAAACTTACAACAGTAGTATGTAAATACTGTTCGAAATCTGCACAACAGGAAACTGGAACAGAACGAGGCCACAGCAAGACGTGTGCCCGCAAACTCAAATTTGCCCACATAGAAGCTTCTGGCCTCCTGGACAAGAGAGTTCCAAGGTACAACGTCCAATCGCCTCTGTTCGGAATGAAGCAGAAATCCGAGCATACTCACTTGAACACTAGTAGTATATAGTACTCTCAAATGTATGAAATATATGAGTGAACAATTTCCGGGGTGCTTGAAAACAGAAGGTAGTGCAGCTTATATAGCTGCTGCTGCAGACCTCCCAAATGTCCTCCTTAATCACAGAGTTGAGCCTTCCAATTAAATCAGATTAATTCAATTTAAATCTCACATTTAAATCAGACTAATTCAGTCAGAAATATGAAAAGACACTTCTTCCTAGAAAATCGAGTAGTAAAAAGATAGGGCTGCCTTCGCGGCGAGCGGAGCGGAGCGGAAGGACGGACGGCGTGCGTGGGGCACCCTTCTTTTCTACATTACTCCACTCCAATTATTTGTTTTTCAATATAAACAAACCTCAAAGGTTTCATAAAACCAATGTGGGATTTCTAGCAATTTCAATTCACTTATCATTGACCCCAAACCTTGGGCTTGGGCTTTCACCTACAATCCCCACATGAATGCTAATGCGAAGAAATTACACAATGCACCAAAATGCAGATATGAGAGTACTTCGAGAATTTACTGTATCAGAATACGTGGTTTTTAACCTTGAACCTTCCTTAGTGAAATATCATCGCATATACTTGTCAACCAGTGGACGTAGTGTCTTGAACTGTTCGACGTTTTATGTATACCAAGACAACAATACTCACGCAGATTTATCTTTACACTATTATTGGTTCTTTCGTTGTTGTCCATTTTGGCCCTGGACTGCTTTGGATGTTTCATCGAATGCCCTAGAGATTTAGCCCTTGGGTCATCTCATAGAAGCGGCCCCTTCACATTCGATATAGGCGATTTCTCCTAAAGAGTATCCTGTCATACCCCACTTTAATATCTCAAGATAGAAGAATCATTAAGAGCATAAGCTTAACCTTCCCAAAATACAGGTTTATCACTCTTTCATCACAGGAATAGGTAAGGAACTCAATTTCCCGAGTGCTTTGTTCGATCCCCCCACAATTCGGTTTTCTCATTGAACTTGCAAATTGGACTTTACAATTCAGGTTGGGTTGTCATCATGGTTGGAAATCAATTTCACGGGCTTCAACCCCATTCCCCTCGATGAAATCTCTACTCGATCTCTCGTTAGACTTTTCGTAAATGGGTCTGCAATGTTTTCTTTAGACTTCACATAATCTAGAGAAATAACACCGGTTTTCAGTAGATTTCTCACGAATTTATGTCTCCGACGTATGTCTAGATTTCTCATTATACACGTTTTGTGCTCTTCCCATAGCTGACTGACTATCACAGTGTGCACGCTAATGTGGCACAGGTTTTGACCACATTGGAATGTCCTCCAAGAAACTCCGAAGCCAATCAGCTTCTTCTGCTGCAAGATCTAAAGCTATGAACTCAAATTCCATAGTTGATCTAGCAATGCATGTATGTTTGCATGATTTTCATGAAACAACTGCACCTCCAATTATAAAGATATATCCAGTCGTGGACTTTATATTCTTGGAGTCCGATATCCAATTTGCATCCGAGTACCCTTTAATTACTGCTGGATATCTCGTATAATGTAGTCCGTAATTAGTAGTGTATCTTAGATATCTAAGAACTCGAACTACTGCATTCCAGTGCTCATACTGGGATTACTCGTATATCTGCCCAATCTGTTGACTGAGTTAGCTATATCAGGTCTAGTGCAGTCCATGAGGTACATGAGACTATGTATGACCCTAGAGTACTCAAGTTGTCGTACACCTTCTCCACGATTCTTGCAAAGATTTGACACCACCTCCATAGGTGTTCTCGCGATGGTATTATTTCCCTTGTCAAACTTGTCAAGTATCTTCTCAGCATAATGACTCTGGGAGAGAGAATATCCATCTGCATGTTTGGTGATCTTCATCCCAAGAATCACATATGCAAGACCTAGGTCTTTCATCTCAAAGTTTCGCGACAACATTTTCTTGGTAGTTTTGATGTTATTGTTATTACCAACAATTAGCATGTCATCCTCGTAGAGACATACTATCACATAGTTTGTATTATCTCCCTTCACGTAGACACGTTTATCGCATTGGTTTGTTTTAAATCCATTTGAAAGCATGGCGCTATCAAATTTTTCGTGCCATTGTTTAGGTGCTTGTTTTAATGCATATAAGGATTTCACAAGTCTACACATCTTCGTTTCTTTACCTAGAACTACAAACCCTTCAGGTTGGTCCATGTAAACCTCCTCTTCTAACTCTCCATTTAGAAAAACTATTTTTACATCAATTTGATGGATCTCTAGGTTATATAATGCAGCAAATGCAATTATTAACCTTATCGACGTTTTCCTGGATACAGGAGCGTATGTGTCGAAATAATCAACATCTTCAGTTTTTTTGTAGCCTTTGACTACAAGTCTAGCTTTGTACTTATCTACCGTACCATCAGCTTTCATCTTCCTCTTGAAGATCCACTTGTGGCCTAGCGGTTTACAACCTGCAGGAAGATCCACTAGTTCCCAATTATGATTATGTAAGATAGATTCTATCTCACTGTTTGCCGCTTCTTTCCAAAGATCAGAGTCTTGAGAGGACATTGCTTCCTTGAAAGTAGACGGATCCTTTTCCAACAAATATGTTCGGAAATCCAGCCAAAATACTTCTCTTTTCTAGCTCTTTTGCTTCGTCTAGGTGATTATACGTTCTCTTTAGAATCTATATCCCCCACATTCTCTCAACATTGGTTTCAGTCACTGTCTGAGTTTCGTGTGGAAAGATTTCCTCAAAGAATGATCATCCCTAGCCTCAATGATAGTATTTACATGCATTTCTGCATTATCTGATTTGTGTACCAGAAATCGATAGGCACTACTATCTTGCGCATATCCGATAGATACACAATCCACTGTCTTAGGTCCTATCCTAGTCCGTTTAGGAGGAGGAATTGGTATATTTGCTAGACAGCCCCAAACCCTTAAAATCTTGTAGCTAGGTGTGCGATCTTTCCACAATTCATAAGGCGTTTTATCCAACTTTGTATGTAGTACTTTGTTTAGCACATGGTTGGCGGAAAGCAAAGCTTCTCCCCACAAATTCGGAGGTAAGTTGGAACTTATAAGCATTTCATTCATCATTTCTTTAAGCGTTCAATTCTTTTTTTCAGCAATACAATTTTGCTCGGGAGAATAAGGAGCAGTGGTTTGATGAATAATGCCACTCTCGGCACATATTTGTGCAAATGGTGACTCATATTCACCGCCTCGATCACTTCGAAGAATTTTAGTCTTTTTATCAATTTTATTCTCAACTTCATTCTTGTAATGAATGAACATATCAATTGCTTCGTCTTTACTTCTCATTAAGTAGACATAACAATATCTTGTACAATTATCGATAAAGGTTATGAAATAATTTTTACCGCCTCTAGATTGTACATACTTTAGATCGCATACATCTGTATGGATCAAGTTTAACGGTTCGGTGTTTCGCTCAATCGAGCGGAATGAAGACTTGGTTAATTTGGCCTCTACACAAGTCTCTCACTTGTGTTTATGATGTTAAATTTAGGTAATAAATTAAGAGACATTAGCCTTTGTAAGGACTTATAATTCACATGTCCTAATCTATCATGCCACAAATGTAAAGACTCACAAGAATAATCAAATTTCGGATCTTTGGCACGTGGAGCACCCTGGTTCTCTTTGCCGGAAGTCATCTTTAGCACAACCGTCCCTTTGCCTTCAACTTTTGATATTGCTGAATTTCCCATGCAGCAGTGCTCATCATTTACCGGTTGATAGAACTTAAACATCCATTTGTTGGCGCAAATGTGGCAAGTAGCCCCAGTGCCCATCCACTATTCCTTGGAGTTCCCTCCAACAAAGTTCACATCGACACCATAGCAGTCAGATGCATGTCATCCATGTCGGAGCTCAGGTTGTCCTCGGCAATGTGAGCATGAGCAGGCCTCTTGCATTTGCCTTTGTAAGGGACTATCTTCCTTCTACCCTCATTGTTTTGACGTTGAGTGCAGTCATTGGCCTTATGATTAGGCTTACCACACACGTAACAGTCACCGGTGAACCTCATTGTCTGAGTATCTCCCTTGGGTTCAAAAGTCCGCTTGCGTTATTCCCATGGGAGCTGCCCCCAACTTCAACCACGTTGGCCTTGGAAATCATTCCAAATGATTTCTTGCCAACTTTTCGGTTGTCTTGCTCGATGCGCAGCCTCCTGATAAGATCCTCGAGACTCATCATTTTTCGCTTGTGCTTTAGGTAGCTCTTGAAGTCCTTCCAAGATGGCGGTAATTTTTCAATCATCATCGCCACTTGGAGAGCATCATTTATCCCATACCTTCGGCAGCAAGTTCATGATATATCAGCTTCAGCTCTTCGCATTGCTCAATAACGCTCTTGCCATCTACCATTCGATAGTCATGGAATCGGCCGGCTACAAATTTTTTTGCACCTGCGTCGTCAACTTTGTACTCCATTTCTAATGATTCCTAAATATCCTTCGCAGTTTCTTTGGGGAAATACACTTTTCAGTGCATCGTCCAGAGAATTCAGTACATAGTTACGACAGAGGTAGTCGGCGCTCAGCCATGATTCGACTATTACAGCAGATTGAAGATCCTCTTTGTCCTCCACTGGTTTCTCCTCTTTGAGAAACCTAGTCAAGTTCAAGGTGGTCAAGAAGAACATCATCTTCTGCTGCCAACGCTTAAAGTTGGAACCTTTGAACTTTTTCGGTTTCTCAAATTGAGAGAGTGGCATTGGGGTTTCTCAGAACTGGCATAACGACCTCAGCGCCGCTAGCTTTCGTCACTGGAATCTCAGTATTCTCAGCAACTCGGTTTGGAATCAGGTCAGACATAAGCTAAAAACAGAATGCAAACGACACAACACAAACAATATCAAACTTGTTTTAAAACGAACAATATAAATCTGTGATAGTGCACAAACAATGATTGTTTGAAAATTCGACAATTATATTTTTTTTTTCTTCGAAAAAATTGATTATGTTCCAAAACAGAAACAAAACGGGATTTGAGTTTACGATTGTTATTCCCACAATTTATCTGATAACCAAATTTTATTCAGATTACAATTATGATCCAAAATAAAAAAATATACTGTAAACTTACAGCGATAGTATGTAAATAATGTTCGAAATCTGCACAACAGGAAACTGGAACGGACGAGGCCACAACAAGCCGTGTGCCCCTAAACTCAAATTTGCCCGCCTACAAGCTTCTTTCCTCTTGAACAAGAGAGTTCCAAGGTACAACGTCCAATCGCTGTTCGGAATGAAGCAGAAATCCGAGCAGACTCACTTGAACACTAGTAGTGTGTAGTACTACTCTCAAATGTATGAAATATATGAGTGAACAATTTTCGGGATGCTTGAAAACTGAAGCTGGTGCAGCTTATATAGCTGCTGCTGCAGACCTCCCAAAGGTCAAAAAATTCAATGCAAAGTCTCCACCTTAATCACAGATTTAAGCCTTCCACTTAAATCAGATTAATTCAATTTAATTCTCACATTTAAATCAGACTAATTCAGTCTTAATCATGATGTGAAAAGTCAGGAATAAGAAAAGACACTTCTTCCTAGAAAATCGAGTAGTAAAAATATAGGGCTGCCTTCACGGCAGCACGCGCGAGGCGATGCGATACGAGCGGAGCGGACGGACGGACGGCGTGTGTGGGGCGCCCTTCTTTTCTACATTACTACACTCCAATGATTTATTTCTCAATATAAACAAACCTCAAAGGTTTCATATAACCAATGTGGGATTTCTAGCAATTTCAATTAACTTATCATTGACCCCAAACCTTGGGCGGCTTGGGCTTTCACCTACAATATGCAGTAATACTTGTGAAGCTTATGGTTTTCCTTGCCAGCGGAGGGCCGTTTCTTGGTGTCCTTAGTAGTTTAGACAAATTATGCAACTTAGTACCCGGTAACCAGAATGTTGAATTATTGTGCATGTCCTTTCTTTCAGTTTTTGCATTTCTAGTTTTTGGAATGATTATTTTAACAGAGATACAATGCAGAAGTTGAAGACACGTGTTATCAGAAAGGATGTTAATCCAGAATGGAATGAGGATTTGACGCTTTCTGTTTCGGATCCTAGTATTCCAATTACACTGGTGAGGCTCGTCTATTATTACCTATTTGGCCTATATTTTAGAAGCATGCTTCATAGCTGGTTCCAATTATGTCACTGATATCACTGGTTCGGGCTCGACTTCGAGAAGTGTTTATGTCTTCTGTTTCCTATTTGATAGAGTCTTCAAATCAGCAAAGTCTGAACAAGTCATTATACATTAATTTGCCAGAGATAGTCTGGTCTCCCCCATGGGCTGTACTTAGATGTTGCCAAAGTTCGACATGCTGGTCTTCCTTTTGAAAATTTGTTTTCGTGGTCTTAAAGCACCAGAAGAGCGACAATCCTGGCGAAGTTTTACCTTATCCATAGCCAGGGATGAATGCTAGATTTCTTACTTTGGAGGAGCAATTTACTTTATTTGGGGACAGAAATTTGGATTCATAGAAAAATTGCACATAAAATTAGAAGTGTGCAATATGTTGTTAGTTATTCATATTGCGTATTTATTTTAGTCTTTTTGATATTGTTTCTCAGAATTTATCACAACTATTTTTCAATGCATGTACGTTTTTTCAGACTGTGTATGACCACGACACATTTAGCCTGGATGACAAAATGGGAGACGCAGAATTTGATATTCGACCTTACATACAAGCCTTAAAGATGAATCTCGGGGGGATTCCCAGTGGCACCATAATCACAAAGATACAACCATCCAGGTCAAATTGCCTCGTGGAAGAGAGTTCCGTGATCTGGAAAGAGGGGAAAGTAGTGCAAGATTTGTGCCTGAGATTGAAAAACGTAGAGTGTGGTGAAGTCGAACTTCAACTCCAATGGATTGACCTTCCTGGCTCTAAAGGTTTATAATTATAGACTTCATGTTTATTGTTGTTTGAACCATTCAGTGCCGTCTTGTTAACTGGGATATTAGCTTTCTCTGTGCTTATGTTTTGTGTTCTCACTGTTCTGTAATGGGATTTTTTCTGTAGTTCGAATCTGATAAGTTCATCCCTTGGATTCTATGCAATTTTTGTGTAAGGTTTATGGGTTAGCATATGGGAATATGATAACTTATGGTTTATGTTAATACAAATACAAATCTGAAGATTCTTTAATAGTTCATTTGTGGTATGCAACCCATTTAAGTTCGAGATCAAATAGTGATGTTTTGGACATTATGTAACTGCAAACGATTTTTTTTTTTTTTTTTTTTTTGTGGGTTGTGTGGGGGGGTTGGGGGATGGGTTTGATTTTAAAGAAAGGCTTTTTGGTAACGAACCCTTGTGGTTTTCTAAATGGGCAGTTTACACTCATGTGGTTTGAAAATAGACAGTTTACCTCTTGTAATTTGCCCTCTGTGGTTTGAAAATAGACAACTTACCCTTCTTTGGTTTGTGCAAAACACCGTCTCCGTGTGCGGGGTAGTGTGATATGTTTGCAAACCGCAAGATGGTAATATGTTTATTCATAATATCATTGGGCTAAAATGTCTATTCACGATGCCACTGACATTAATAAAAGCTATGAGACCATAGGTTGAAATCGCCGGCATCTATATTAAAGGAATTGATATGATCGTAAAAACAAAAGCTTATATTGTGGAGAGTTTAAGTAATATAGAATGAAATCTATATTTTTTTTCAAAAAAATTATTTATTTGTATTCGAAGTGCTTTTGTCCAATATTGTAAGGAATGTTAATGGTAATCCGAGCCAAAAGTAAATACAAGAAGAAAGTTGAAAGAAAGAATGGAAGAAGCTTGAAAAAGCTTCTTGTATACAACCAAAGTTCACCTTTTTCAATGCTTTAGACAAGCCATAAAGCAACTTATTCTCAAATTCTCATGCACTCACACACAAAAAATCTCTTTCATATCGAAACACAGCTCAAACAAAGAGTAAAGAACAAAGTTAAGGAAATATAATCAGTAATCTGTAATCCCAGCCCCTTAGCTTTCTTTGCAACTCTCTTAAGTTGCAATATTCTGCATCTGAAACTCTTCTTTTTCAACTTCATATTTGATTTAATTTTTCACGTCGATTTCTTTCTTGTTTTTTCTTGATCTAGGATTTTCAGAAGCCTACCAAAATGATAACTTTATCCGACTTCTATCATGTTATGACCGCGGGTGGTGCCACTCTACGTGGCCATGATGTTAGCCTATGGTTCAGTGAAATGGTGGAAAATTTTCACACCAGACCAGTGTTCCGGCATCAACCGTTTCGTGGCTCTATTTGCAGTCCCTCTCCTCTCTTTTCACTTCATTGCTACTAATGATCCTTATGCTATGAATCTAAGGTTCATTGCTGCAGACGTGGTTCAAAAACTCATTGTTCTTGCAGTTTTGATTCTGTGGAATAAAGTTAGCAAAAGGGGTTGTTTGGAATGGACAATAACACTTTTCTCTCTTTCGACTCTTCCAAATACTCTAGTTATGGGCATCCCTTTGTTGAAGGGAATGTACGGGGAGTTTTCGGGTGGCCTAATGGTGCAAATTGTGGTGCTTCAGTGTATTATTTGGTATACTCTGATGCTATTCATGTTTGAGTACAGAGGAGCCAAGATTTTGATTTCGAAGCAGTTTCCACACACTGCTGCCTCAATTGTATCAATCCATGTTGAATCTGATGTTACATCATTCGATGGAATGCATGTTTTGGAAACCGAATCACAAGTTCAAGAAGATGGGAAACTGCATGTTACTGTTAGGAAGTCAAATGCTTCGAGATCGGATATCTACTCGAGAAAATCCATGGGAATTTCTAGTAATACTCCAAGGCCTTCAAATATGACAAATGCAGAGATTTACTCCCTGCAATCTTCAAGAAACCCCACACCAAGAGGGTCAAGCTTTGATCACACGGATTTTTACTCTGCGATGGGAGGTGGTGGCAGAAACTCAAACTTCTGTGCAAATGATGTTTATGGCTTTTCGAATTCACGAGCGACGACTCTTAGGCCCTCAAGTTCTGAGGAGGAAACTGGAAATAATGCAAACAAATCAAGATTTTACCAAGGAAGCAATAGTCAAGCACATATTTCACTCTCAGATTCCAAAGAAAATTCAGCTAAAAAGCCAAATGGACAACAAGAATGTGGAAAAGATATACACATGTTTGTTTGGAGTTCAAGTGGTTCTCCTGTTTCGGATGTGTTCGGGGGACATGATTATGGATCAATGGATCGACTTGCTGATGCTAAAGAAGTTGAATGCACCGTTTCTCCAATCAAAGGTACAATCCTTTTTCGATTCCCTTCATTATTCATGTCAAATTATCATTGTATTTCGATTCATTCTTCAATTGTATTACACGAAGACTATCACTTGGGAAGTGATGGTATCAACTTTGAAAATATAGGAAATGAAGGGGAGAACGAAGGTGAAAAAAAGGTGAAAATCGACCCTCCTACAAATGTAATGACAAGGCTTATTTTGATGATGGTTTGGAGAAAACTCATCAGAAATCCCAACACTTATTCAAGCTTAGTTGGATTAACATGGTCTCTAATTTCATTCAGGTACGAAACTTTCATAAATTTTCTCCATCATTTTTGGGATTATCTTAATATTTACATAAGTAAGATCATTGTCTTAATTCATTGACTTCTTGAAAAAAAAAATTATGCTTTTTAGGTGGCATATTGAAATGCCCGTAATCATATCGAGATCCATTTCTATACTGTCTGATGCAGGACTTGGAATGGCCATGTTTAGCCTTGGTGAGTAGGTCTAATCATGATGATAAACTTTTACTTCAAATTATAGCCACCAAATTACAAGTAAAAACCAGTGAGATCATATGATAACATGGGCTCCACAGGTTTATTTATGGCATTGCAACCTAGGATTGTAGCATGTGGGAACTCTGTGGCAACTTTGGCAATGGCTGTGAGATTTCTTACAGGACCAGCTGTCATGGCTGCTGCTTCCTTCGTTGTTGGCCTTCGCGGTGTTCTCTTGCGCATCGCCATTGTTCAGGTCATTCCTTTATTCTAAACTTTCTTTACTCTTAATAATACATATATATTTCGTGAAAGATAATATATATACACACACACATGCGTGTGTGCTCGCCCCCGCCCCCGTGTGTGATCAAAGCTCAGCACAGTTCGAGCTCGAATGATCTTTTATAAGCAGTCTCAACTCTCAACACCTACTGCTCATCTTGGAAGAGAGCAATTTTTCAATTTTTAGTTCTAAGATAGACTTATTATTTATTAATGAATAAACAATATTCTTCGAATAAATAGGCTGCTCTACCTCAAGGAATTGTGCCCTTTGTTTTTGCCAAAGAATACAACATACATCCTGATATTCTCAGTACCGCGTAAGTACATAAAATTATAAATAATACTACATTTTTTTGTTTAATCTATTAAGTATATTTTTTCTAAATCATATTATTAATTAAATTTATTTGATTGTATCCTTAAATTGCAGTGTTATATTTGGTATGTTAATCGCGTTACCAATAACGTTGGTATACTACATTTTGTTGGGGCTTTGAAGTTGGAACATTTCAGATGGCCAAAACCTAGGGGAGGAAGGTGTGTCGTTATAATTCTCGATTTATCGAGAGACGAGATGAGATGATGGAGAGATTTAAGTTTTTTTTTTTTTTAAAATGAGATTTATGTATTTTTGGTGGTTAAGATAGTTGGAATTTATAAAAAATATTATGTAAGATTTTTTTTAAAAATAATAGCAAAGTACAACAGAAAACTAGTCGAAACCACCAAAAACAATACAACCAAGCGCAAACAACCATAAATACACGAGCCAACAGGGGACATTGATTAAGGTAACAAGAGTCACAACGACAGTAAACGTGCTGGACAATGATATGACGTAGACTATCGGATCCAAGTCAGGTCCCCTCAAAACATATAGGTGATGAAATCGGACATGGGGACTGCAAAGGTACAAAGAGAGGAATATGGGAGCCGAAAATTGATAAAAAGCAACAAAAGCGAACACTTCCTAATCCAAATCCCACACCGAAAACCAGCGTCCGAAAAATATCACTCGATGACGCACGAAACCGAGAATTCCAGTAGGCATGGCCAAACGTCGCCGCGACTGTGAAATAGAAACCAAAGAACCACCCCAAAGAGGCAACGGAGAATCCACCCTAACAGAACGCCAGCACACAATATGGCCAACAACAGGAAAAAAGTGATAGTATGCAGTTGGCTATAACCAAACCACCACGCAAAACAATGTAGCTACAAGAAGGCCTTCGATAGCAAAATAGGCTCCATACATAGAGAACACCCAAACAACAAGGACCAATACAACTAAAGCATATAGATCGAAAAGAAAACAAGAGTTTGGACAGCTCACGAATAGACATCCGTAAGTAACTGAGTGCTCGGGGTTTCCCCAATTCCCGGGTGTTCGGCCCCAGGATAGTCACAACGAGCGGTGGGGTTGCTGCGCAACCACCGCCATGGAAGGGAAGAAAGATACCAAAGATGCGAGAACTAGCATCGGGAAGAGGAAGGATGCATAGAACTCCATCTCCCCCAAATGTCGTCGGAACACCAAGAACTGGAGATAGTCGTCTTCGGTAGCACCACAGTGTAAACCGTCTATTTACAAACTATAGGGGGTAAAGTGCTTATTAACGATATCACAGTGGCGTAAATCGCCAATGTCTCATGTTTTTGTGATGCTCAACGCACTTCAAGGAGTAGAATTTCTTTACAAGGAATGGAATTTAAGAGGTTCTACATGTGATGTCCCTCATATTTTATGCCAATATTCGGTCTTCAAACCACCAAATTCGTAATAAAGAATTATTCCTTAATATAAAATATAGGGCAAATAGCATTTAGCATCGTGTGAGAATCCAAAAAAGCACATATTCCTTAATATAAAATTAATAATATTTTTGAAACACCATGTTTATAAAAATCGGACATAAAAGTCCTTTGATTTTATATAAAGTGGGGAAAATCATGCTGAGAATTTCTCCGGGTGTAGCATGGAAAGGCCTAAAATCATATAAAATCGTAAGAATTGATGCAAGGACTCGAGAGAGTGTCCGACGAGGTGTGAGGATGACTTATGGCGTGTTTGTGGTTGCATATTCAAAGCACTTGTATGTTACTTTTGTTTACAGTTGGAAAAATTACTTTTAAGCAAAATCATTTAGTGTTTTGCTATTAAAATAAAAAATAACTTAATAAATTCAATTAATTACAATTACAACCGCTCAGCTTAAAGCAGCCAAAAGCATCTCCTGACTTGCTTTTATGTTTTTGTTTTTACAGAGAAGCAAAATCAGAAACAAGGAAATCAAATACCCAAAATCTGTTTTTTTTTTTTTCTGTACACACTTAGTTGAGTTTAAATAAATAAATAAATATAATTTATTTTATTTTATTCATAAAACAGATTTCGGATCCAGGTATAGGGCGTACAATCGGGCCTATTGGGACTCAACCTTTTTAGTTGTTAGTTTATACATAGATGGACTGGGCTTCTTCAAAAGCTGGTCCGGGTCCGGTGAGTTGAAAGGTTTGGGTCTCGGAAGAGTTCGGATCCAAAATCAACGATGGATCCTATCATTATGAACGAGGGGATTTTGTCCAAGTGTCAAATAGATTATCTAAACAGTATAAAACCTAATTAATTTAAAGGTCCCCTCAAGATTTCTTGCCTTTTGCCTTCTTCCAAAGGTCATGATTAAATGTTTAAAATCGTATCATCCCTCTTTTATTGCATGCTTTCACATTTTAATCTTGGATTGTGTGACCATGGAATATGTGGATCTTGGTTCTTGAAGCTAGCAAATGGAAGGTTAATATAATATATACTAATGATCATATGCACGTATTGCGTGTTCATTTATTATTGTAAATTGTTGCACGTTTGTACAATCTTTTATATTTTAATTATTTTTTTGCATGGTAATACCAACCGAACATTCGGGAATATTTGATGCTACTTTCAGGGGTAATGTTATGGAGGGTATCCATCACATGTTGAGAATATTTTAAATAAAATATTTTTAATTTATGATAAGATCTACCCCTTAGAAAAATGTATATATATATATATATATGAAATAAAAAAATCATGAGATTTAGTGAAGTTGCCTGAGTTAATGGTTTTTGTCTTAACTATCTCATGGGGTAGATCTATCATACATTGGAGATATCTCAATAGAGAATATCCAAATATATAGTAGATTTACCCCATAAAATGATGTCTCATTGGATAACCAAGCCAAGACCGAGTTAATGATACCAATAGATTGTACAATCGTCATCTGACTTCACATGCAAGTGGAATGACCGAATGAAGTGTTATATCACATAATTGGTTTTTTTTTCCACGTAAAAACATATAATTTCATTTAACCAAATTGGATTGCATTTAGAAAATCTAAATTGTCCCAAAAATGAGAATTAATGATAATTTACTCCACATTATATTGATAATATGTATTTTACCATAAGTGATTTTTAAATATATATTTTACTTTCATGTGGTATCCCACATAAGTACTTTACCCTCCGTGATTTGTAAAGACATTTCACCTAATGTATTATTCAACAAATGTATTTTATCACCTATTGTTTGTAAAATATAACATACACAGAGAATGTGTCTGTGTTTTTGCACCTATTCACAATTTATAAGGGTAAACTGTCTATTTTCACAAACAACATTGGTAAACTGCTTATTTTTAAACTATATTTGGGTAAACCGTCTATTTTGAAAATCACAAAGAGGTAAATTATATATTTTCAAATAATGACGTAATCCATCTAGTTAAAAAATCACATGGAGTTTGGTGTCAAAACCCCCAAAATGAAGACGAGAGCTTGTGATAATACGTACAGCTCGATTAGTTGTGTCCACAAGCCTGGGAAATTAAGTTCAATTACTATAATTATTTTAGGAAAATTATCAAAAAATCTTATAATTTGGTTTTAATTTAACCGTTGTTTGAATAATTACAATGAATTATAACACGTTGCATCCTTTTGACTCGATTTTGTGTTTTTATTGAAAATTTATCGTTGCATTTCATCACCGCATTACATATTCAAACTTAGAGCCACTCAAACTAGTTATTGCAATTTTTAAAAAAATCAAAAATTAATATTGGGGGTGTCAAAATTTCATTTTTCGTAATCGTTAACTAGTGAATTTCGATACTAAAAATATTATTTTTGTTTTTTTAAAATTTGGAATAACAGCTTATATAAATATAAGTTTGAGTATGTTAGGTGATCTTGTGTAATTTCCCCAATTTTTTATGACAACATAATCTTGACCATCAAACTTAAATAAGCGGAGTTAATTATGAGATTGACACGTTAATTGAATTGGCAGATTCATACGAGTGATTGTTGTAGAACTTACACCTTCCAATTATTATAATATATTTTGGCGATATATCCCATCTCTCTAATATGTGGCAATTAGTCTTTTTATATTGTGTTTGGCTTCATAGATTTAGATTCGATTAAGATATTTAAAAGTGAATTTCAAACTTACTGTTTGGATGGATAAATTTCAATTGAACTAAAGGATTTTATTTAAGAATAAATTTGAAACTTGGATTTGAAATACATATATCAAATCCATCACAGCTACCATAATATTTATATAAATTAGCAAAGTTGTATATTTGAAATACACTCGATATAAATTAATCCAAATAACTAAATGGATTTGAAATCTATGGTTTCAAATCACTCAATCAAAATATACCCTCGGTTTTTTGGGATTTCATGTTCATTAAAATAATAAAGTACATTGGATTTGAAATATCCATCTATCCAAACATTTTGTTTTCTAGATGAGAAATTTTTTACACTTATAAATATCATATGATATGTAAGATTATGCTTGTTTGTAATGACACATAAACATATATTTATAGAGTTTCTCTATTTATTTTTACTTCATATATATTTATATAATTAAATATATTATTATTAACTTGGAAGGATGGTAAAAAATATTTTTGACACACCAAATATATAAGTTCAAGTGTAACCATTTACCTCAATAATAAAGGCAACCAAAAAAAAAAAGAAAAGGTCATGTTATAAACAATTATATATGGGCATGCCAGGTGTTACATGTAGACAGATGTTGGATGTTCGTGAGGAAGCATATTAGAATACCTGAGTTCAACTTTGATATGTTGATGAGTCCCAGTAATTGTTAGAGTACTTTTTAATTTCATTTTCAATTACCGGTGTATGCCCCGAATATCTGTATTTTAAGTATTCTATTACTAGTTGATTATATACTTGCTTATGTGATAAGCAACATGTTGAATTGAGAAACTTGAATTAAATATTTTCAGTATCATTATATATGTATCACCTAAAAGCGAAAATTTTTTAGGGTCATTTGACCAGATATTTGAAACTAATTTTTTTCTGTTTACGCAAATTAATCATTATATGTTAATTAAACACCACATTAAGATCGTGCCCTTACATTATGGTTGTTTCGAATATTAATAAGTGTCATTAATATAATAGACTGTATTTATTGATGATTCCCATTACTAAAAATGATATAACTTATTTTATTTTATAATATATTCGATGAATGAAATCATCATTTGTAAAAAAAATTCATAATTGCATTATTTTAACGAAGAATATAATATATTTCGTACACGTATTATTGATCTTTTTGAATATAAAATCATTTAGAGCTACAACATATATCCTTCTTTTGCTTTCTAAAACATGTCATAAATTATGTCGATGTGACCACTTTTATATGTATACTAGTTAATTTGGCACCACGCCTTGCGTGGTGCCAGTGAGCTTATAATCTGGTATATATGTCCAATAAAGCGTCGACACAAGTATAACAGACAGTTCTAGAGAATAAAAAGATAGTTCATAAGCATTGAACATACAAAATCGTACGTGTATAAAATCAAATAGGTTGGAGTAAACAAAAGTCTTCCCCAACAACACAACATAGCAAGAGTTGTCATATGATATCTTTGTAGGGCCCAATAGACTCTCTAAACAAAAGTCATCTACGAAACAGTAGTAGATGACATCAGATATCACAATAAAAGTAAATCTCAATGAACTCCAAAAAAACAATCAAAAGTTGTTCGCAAGAGTTTTCAAAATGACGATGGTTCATTTCATAATGCAGATATGTGTTCGGTTTCTCATAGCAGTAGCGAGCATCTCATAAGAGGAATTATAGTTTATATTCATTGCTGTAGTTGCATCGTTATTTTAGGATATTGCTCTTATATTACTTGCTATGACCTCATGATTAATTATTCATCTTACTTTTATAATTATTTATACTTTCTGACAAAATGAATGTAAATGTGACATCCCAAATTATTATCAAACAAGTAATATATAATTATCATAATTTAATATTTTCTAATTTTGTTGATATAATCTCCTTGTACAATAAGGGAAATTTTGATGCCAAACATCATAATAAAGGTAAACGAGAACAATCACATATTAGCAACGGGTTGTAGGTAAGCCAAAACTCCAAATGTATACATACAAGCAAAACTGACGACCTGTAATCTACCAAAACTGCATTATGTCGAATATTTTATAAAAAAATATTATTAAAGTTTGCCACAACAAAAATTTATTTTTAACTCTTTTTTTTTAAATAAGTTCACATAAAAAAGTATTATTAAAGTTTGCCACGACAAAAATCTATTTTAAACTATCTATTTTTTTTAATTCATACTTGACAAAATCAACAAGGCTTTTTCTAAATAAAAAAAAAAGAAAACATTTTAAATTTTAAAAATTGAGATAAGAGGGATGCACTATTGGGTCAAGGATTTTGATATAATCTCCTTATACATTAAGGGAATATTTGAACAAAGGTAATACCATATATCAACAATAGATTGTAGGTAAGCAAAAAATCAAAATGTACATAAACAAGCAAAATCGACGACCTGCAATCTATCAGAAATTTATCATGCCGAATATTTTATAAAAAATACAAAAATAAGTGAAAAACTAAAAGAAAAAGGAAATAAAATAATTTTTAAAAATAAAAAAGCGACTGCCGAATATCACAGGAACAATAACCTATTGAACAAATAATAAATAACAAAAAAAAAGTAAATAACCAAAAAAATGGAAAAAAGGGAAGGGCAATAACCTATTGAACAAAATTATAAAAAAAAACAAAATAACAAAAAAAAAGGAAAAAGGGGCAATTGGAACAGTAACCTCTTCCCCACTTATATATATGGTATAATAATTATCATAATTTAATATTTCTAATTTTGTTGATATAATCTCCTTGTACAATAAGGGAAATTTTGATGCCAAACATCATAACAAAGGTAACCGAGAACAATCACATATTAGCAACGGGTCGTAGGTAAGCCAAAACTCAAAATGTATACAAAACAAGCAAAATTGACGACCTGTAATCTACCAAAATTCATTATGTCGAATATTTTATAAAAAATTATTATTAAAGTTTGCCACAACGAAAACTTATTTTTAACTCTTTTTTTTTTTTAAAATAAGTTCACATAAAAAAGTATTATTAAAGTTTGCCACGACAAAAATCTATTTTAAACTATCTATTTTTTTTTTAGTTCATACTTGACAAAATCAACAAGGCTTTTTCTAAAAAAAAAAAAAAAAGAAAACATTTTAAATTTTAAAAATTGAGATAAGAGTGATGCACTATTGGGTCAAGGTTTTGATATAATCTCCTTATATATTAAGAGAATATTTGAACAAAGGCAATACCATATATCAACAATAGATTGTAGGTAAGCAAAAAATCAAAATGTACATAAACAAGCAAAATCGACGACCTGCAATCTATCAGAAATTTATCATGCCGAATATTTTAAAAAAATACAAAAAAAAATGAAAAACTAAAAGAAAAAGGAAATAAAATAATTTTAAAAAATAAAAATGCGACGGCCGAATATCACAGGAACAATAACCTATTGAACAAATAATAAATAACAAAAAAAATGGAAAAAAGGGAAGGGCAATAACCTATTGAACAAAATTATAAATAACAAAAAAGAAAAGAAAATAACAAAAAAAAAGAAAAAAAAGGCTAAAAGGGAAGAGGTTACTGTTCATTGGAACAGTAATCTCTTCCCCACTTATATATATGGAATAATTTAACTTTTTAATTTAAAATACTAATAATTCTTTTTAAAAAAAATGAATATATGATATTTTAGATATTATTAAAACTATTAAATATTTCAACGTAATTAATTAAAAAAACAAAATAGTGATGCTAGTACAACACGCTTTGTATTTGTCTGGTTAGATAAAATTTTGATAGTAATTAGCAACTAATAGACAAAAGAAACATTTTAATAATATATAATTAATAAGAAAAATTACAAATGTCTCTTGTAGATTAGTTTTATAACGATTTTTGACATCTAGTTTGAACAATAATGAATATATCATATTCAACATAAATATATTATGAATTCATATCCTCTAATTTATCCCTCGACATTACTACGTTTCTTATTATTTTGATATAAAAATACATTGCAAGAATTCACTGCTGATATTAGGGGTGTAAAAAAAAAAACCGCATAACCCAACCCACCCGTCCAACCCACACTCATCCAAAAAAAAGTGATACATTTGAAAAACTAAGTAACCCATATTTATGTGGGTCGGTAGTAGATTGTTGCACTTCCACCTGCCTACCCACTCAACCCGCCCTCATCTTTATATATTAGAGATTTCTTTAATTATAAAATTAAATATTTTAGATGTTGAAGTTGCAAATTATACTTTCAAATCATCAATATTTCAGTTTGTTAGTTTCTTATGTATTATTTAGATTATAACTTGTACTTATCTTTTTAATATAAATTATTCCGTTATTCCGTCGATTAAAAAAAGTATTGATTCACTGAGAAACAGTAGTTTTAAGTTCTTTCATTACGACTCTTTGTAATAACAAAAAATAGTTTTTTATTTGGGGAACTTGATCTTATATTAAGAAGATTTTTTTTTTATTTTTGAATTGTTGTTTTCCTTGTACAAATAAATATTTAAACTTAGTGATATCTCAATTTGATGGTGGGAGATTTTGATACTTTAATTTATTATATTTCTATTTCGTATTGTGAGATAACATTTTCAGTTTCAGTTTTAGTATATGATTGGAGTATATAAATATAATTTTGAGGATGATGGTGTAATACCTTTGATATTCAAGGATTTTATCATTATGCTTCATATAATATTTTTTGTTCACATGATTTTAAATTTTTATTATTTTATATTACTATGTTATTTTATTTAATTTTAGTTATATTTTGTTATCATCAACAATAAATACCTTAGTTTAAGAACTTGTAAAAATGCACTAATTGTAATTGATTTCTATTTGATCTGCTAACCACCCGCACCCACCCGCATCCGCCCGCACGCTTTTTTTATATTTGTTGTGCAGTTACGGTTTGACAATTTAGCAATCCGCACATAGTGGATTATATGATTTTTTTTCATGTCTACCCACCCACATACACCTCTACCTTGTTAAATTAAAATATATATATATATATATATATATATATATATATGGAATAGTAAGGAATCTTCAGTGGTCCCTCGTGGGATTGCTCCATTATTGGTTCCACCAGATTCATGATTCGCCCCACCCCCTAAAAGGCTAAACTCACCGTCCCCTCCCCGCTTCACCATCTATAATTAGACTATTGGAACAGAGTAGTCGACCACCATTGCCTCGCAGTACACCTCTTTTTTTGTTCACAAGCTTTTTATTTTTGGAACTTTTCCCTACAAATAGATATAATTAAAACTTACAGCAAATGCAGCAAAAGGGGAGGTATAATACCCGAAGATCCAGGACATTTTCAAGATCTAGAATCGCCATTGAGGGTTTTTAATCTTGGTTATATTTCGATCTAAGCCCGCTTACACTACCGTATATCATCTTTCTTCGAGAGGCATTTCTCCAAAAAAACAGTTTCTTTCCCGTTCCTTATATTCAGTGATCGATCGTACTTTCACCATGGCAGCCATTCAAGGTTCACGAAATCCAAGATTTATAGATTTTCAATAAAATAAATTTTGTAAACGCTGGTTAAGAATAAATGTCTCTGTTTTCTTACTCGTTTTCTAATTATTATATAACAGAGCAAGAGCGTGAGGTTCAAAAGAGTTACTGGATTGAACATTCAGCGGACTTGACTATGGAGTCGATGATGCTTGATTCTAAAGCGTCTGATCTGGATAAAGAAGAGAGGCCCGAGGTACTATATATACGGGATGAACACGAATTATTTTGTTCAAAGATTTGATTTTTATTTATGGGTTTTGTGATGTAGCTTAAAAGATGTGACCTTTTTCTTTTTATCGGAATAAGGTTTCGATTTAGCCGCTCGTTTCTAAGTGGTTTTACATCAAAATCAGAGGACTTTTTTTCTAGTACACTCGTAATACTGGATTTAGTTAAGATCTGATTGATGCGAGAGGTCTTAAGATCTTTCTTTTTTTTCACACATAAGCACATAGCTTTAAGGACTTTTAGATGATGACATTAGTTGCATCCACAGTTCACACAATCACACCTAAACAGTTGTTTTATAACAACGTTTCTTTCTTCTCATTTTCTTTTCTTTTCCCTTTTTTTTAAAGGATTCTAATATTGTTTTCTGCTCATCTTATGAATTGAATACAAATGAACTAAGGAACTTCACTGCTTGGTCCAAGAATGGATGTTTTTTTGTACAAATAGCTATTTTTTTTTATGGTTGTGTTGTTTAACGAAAAATGAAAAACTGAAGCTGGTCACGGGAGCTGTATTTTTGCTTCTAGGAACGTATTTCCTTTGGAATAAGTAGATTTGCTCAAAGGAAGACAGAAATATTATGGAAACACTGTCAAATGCAAAATATATCAAATTCATTCCAACTGAAAATTTTATTACAGCCTGTGTTCCTTTTTAATCATTCCAGTCTAGTTTTTCGAAGAAAATGAGTGCTGTAATTAGTATTATGGCTTCTATCGTTTTACCCTTGTGTGGCCGTATTATTTCTGGACTGACTTCATAAATTGCCTTTTTTTTTATTTTATAATACGTACTTAGTTTTTTTGAGCATGATGGTCATACTAAATATTTGTTTCTGCTATTATTTCTTATAAATCTGGACAGGTGCTGTCTCTGCTCCCACCATTTGAAGGAAAGTCAGTTCTGGAACTGGGAGCTGGAATTGGCCGATTCACCGGTGAATTAGCTAAAAGGGCTGGCGAACTTGTGGCTGTCGACTTCATCGAAAGTGCAATAAATAAGGTACCGTGAAATGTATGTTTTTTATGGTTGTAATTAATCTGATATGTGAATAATACCTTTGATTTCTCTTTTGCAGAATGAAAAATCAACGGGCATCACAAAAATGTCAAGTTTATGTGTGCTGATGTGACATCCCCGGATTTGAACTTTCCAGAAGGATCTTTAGACCTGATATTCACGAATTGGCTGTTGATGTATCTCTCAGATAAAGAGGTAAAAGTCTGACTCTTCTTTTCGGTAGAATTTAATCTCTTGGCCTCTTCTTTTAAGGCCACATGATCTTCGTTTTCTCTATTTTTAGAGGCTAATTGATGGCTCAGGAAGAGAAATTTATCGTTTTTTAGGTTGAGGATCTTGCTGAGAGAATGACCAAATGGTTAAAAGTAGGTGGCCACCTATTTTTCAGAGAATCATGTTTCCATCAATCTGGAGACCACAAGCGAAAGAATAACCCGACTCACTACCGTGAACCACGATTTTACACTAAGGTTGCCTTCTAAAGCATAACCCTTTTTGCTACATTGAAGTAATTTGCCAAATGCATATCCTGAGTTAAACGCCACGCCCATTCTTACAAAGCTTATGTTACAAATTCTAATATAAGAATAATACGTGCTTGTTACTGATTATTGGATAACCAAGTATGTTGATTTGTTTCCACAATTTGGAATTTGCAGCTGTTTAAAGAATGTCAGATATCTGACAATTCTGGAAACTCATTTGAACTTGATCTTATTGGTTTCAAATGCATTGGAGCATATGTAAGAAACAAAAAGAATCAGAATCAGGTAATGTCCACTTGCATACTGGAAAAAAAGGATGAAAAGGACGCCAAATTTATTTATAACTAATGGACTCTATTGGTATTTTCTAGATTTGCTGGGTTTGGCAAAAGGTTACCTCAGACAATGACAAGGGATTCCAGAAGTTTTTGGATACTGTCCAATATAAATCCAGCGGCATATTGCGTTATGAGCGTGTCTTTGGACCCGGATTTGTTAGCACGGGAGGCATTGGTATGCCATCTAATATTTACAAACTCTTACTACACAATTTTAAGCTTAATCACGAGTATTTGTCTGACTTTCTGGCTAAATTTCAATTTATATCCGTCGCCCTTCTTGGAATTACTTACATTCCTTTCCTGCAGATACAACTAGAGAGTTTGTTGATAAACTTAATCTTCAGCCTGGCCAGAAAGTCCTTGATGTGGGATGTGGCATTGGAGGAGGCGATTTCTACATGGCTGACAAGTATGATGTTCATGTTGTTGGCATTGATCTGTCCATCAACATGATTTCTTTTGCTTTTGAACGCGCCATTGGTCTCAATTGTGCCGTCGAATTCGAGGTTGCTGACTGTACCAAGAAAGATTACCCTGATGGTACTTTTGATGTTATCTACAGTCGCGACACAATACTACATATCCAAGTTAGTTTCCAAATTCTCACGAGCTAGTTCTTTCGATTTATCTATGTTACTATGTACTATTTATGTCTTTAACTTTTTCTTTGTTTCCCTTTATCATGTGTTTTACATGTACCCTTTTAGTTGCATTGACCATCCTTCGTCCTTGGAAAAAAAATTTGCATTGTCAACTGTCAGCATCTTAGGAGCGTTGTATGATTTTCCATAATAGTTCACAAACCAAAGATGGAGATTTCGGTTTCCTGTTTTTAGTTTCTAAAAGGACTTGGAAATAAAAAGTATCTTATAATTGGTTAATATGCACATTAAGGATTTCTTTTCAGGATAAACCTGCACTATTCAGATCATTCTACAAATGGTTGAAGCCAGGAGGCAAAGTCCTGATAAGCGACTACTGTAGAAATGCTGGAACCGCATCTGCTGAATTCTCAGAATATATCAAGCAACGGGGATATGATCTACATGACATCAATACATATGGCCAGGTTTTCTTTAGCGATGAATTATCCACCATCGGCATTGATGCATACCATTATATATTAACCATGCTTCTGTGCTTGCAGATGCTTAGAGATGCAGGCTTTGACAAAGTCGTTGGTGAGGATCGTACCGATCAGGTGCTTTATCATCAAGTTCCTTCTTAAACTTATTTCCAGTGAATTTGTGAATAACTTTGTTGGTTTATTGATTTCCAGTTCATAAAAGTTCTGGAGAAGGAACTGAATGCTGTCGAGAAGGATAAGGAAACATTCATACGCGACTTCTCAGAAGTACATTCTTCTTATTCATTGATTCTGGATGTGACTCTTTCTTGTATATTCTCTCCATCAATGCCATTAAAACCGATCCTTTTGATTGTCTGTTACATTATTATCTGTAGGAAGACTATAATGATATAGTTGGAGGCTGGAAGGCAAAACTTTTGAGGAGTACGTCTGGGGAGCAGAGGTGGGGCTTGTTTATCGCCAAGAAAAATTAACACCGATCTTTTAAGTCTACAGTGTCTCGAAGTTGTTCCAAGATTTCTGTATTTTAAGTTCTCTACGTCACTATTTTTCAATAAAATTGGTCGTATATCGTTGCTCCAATCAACGACTTTTCTAACTTTTATGTATGAAGATCAATTGTGCTGTTCTTGAATCTTGGTGTGTGCAACTGTGTGTTTCACAACAATGTGATTGTCAATTTAGATTTCTATTTTTGTTCATGGGAATTTGAATTATAGCATTTAGAGAAGGGATATTCACCTATTTTACCTTTTGATTTGGTAGAAAAAAGTGTCGGTATCTACTATTGCAACTGTACATATACAAGTAGGCATTAGCCTGTGTACATTAACACTAATTTCAACTTCCCATTGCAACTGCACACTCACGACACTGCTACTAAACTATACACCAAGTTCTCGAAGGGGATCGAGTTTTACTTCTTAAATATATCCATAACGTTGTTACGGTAGTTCGCCATAACTGGAGAAGGAGACATTGTTTTCTGGACATTTGTACAGTGGGATATCGTCACTATTTTACTGGCTTGTTTGCATTGCCCCTTCGGATTCGCCACCTTCGGCTCCAAGCATTTGCACCATTAAGCTTCCGCCTGTAAGAAACACACAAGCTTGAAAATTCTCGTTTCTTTGAGCTGTAAGAGTTGATGCTTGAGGCTGTTTATGAACACCAACAAAAATATTTACCCAACACAAGGGCAGCACCGATCCATCCGGCAACTTCCCACCTTTCGCCAAGCAGAAACCATGCAAATCCGGCACCCCACACAGGCTCCAAACCATAGATAACTGCTGTTTCTGTTGCTGATACCTCACGCATTGCAGAGATCTGTTCAAAATATATAGCCAACCTTTTCAGAATCACGAATTAACAGCACAAACTCATGCCCTTTTCGGATGAATCATATAGTTTTACGATTTCATCGACTAAAAGGTTACCAAATAAATTGTAAGTACAACTGAAACAATTGAAAAGATCGGGTTTTCTGTGCAGTTAATACCTCTCCCCATAAGCCAATCCCAGTTGAGAAAACACCAGTATAAAGTGCCGGTAGCCATGGAAATCCAAATATCAATCAGAAAACAAATCCCACGTCCACGATATCCCTTCACTATCTTGAATATGATCAAAATTTACTGCAATCAGGCACCATATTGTGGATAGAACAGCTACAACACCAACCTAAAGCGAAAAATGCACAGATCGTAAATTCCTACTACCATGCACTAACTGAACATACGAACTAAACAGAGCAAGTTCAAGCCTGATATTGCTCAAGAAAATCAACAGACCTCATAACCAAGAAGTGCTAAAAACTTCTCTTTTCTTACTGTCCTCGATATATGCTCTGTGCGGAGCGTATGAATTCCAAAGAATATAGCACTTAAAATGTTGAAAAGATCCCCAATCTGGAGAAAAAAAAACAGGCACGAAATGAATCTAGAAACTATAAAGTATATCCATTGTGAGAAAACGAAATGGTTCTTACATTCGGAGGTGATCCACAGCATTCAAGCATGAAAATCCCAAGAACAGACATGAAGATTCCGAACCATGTCCGAGCCGGTACAATTACTCCAAAGACACTTTCAAGAAGTGGAATTACAATAACCTGTCCGAATTTGCAACTGCTAGACTTAATTCCTTATTATTCACCGACATAATATTTATCAGAAAATCATGCATTTCAATAGCTTTTGCAGTATATGAAGTATCTAAAGAAGATTTCTTGAAAGAGTAGCTTACTGTGAACAAGGAAATAAACGAAGCACGGCCTGCATCAGAAGTAAGCAATCCAAGAGCTTCACTCAGATATCCTAAACTAACCCATAAACCCAACTCTAATCCTGAATTACGGGTCTGAATATCGTTCCTGGCTTGGAAAATGGAAGGTAAAAATGGGATGGTTGATATAATAAATCGGACGGCTGAGAAATAAGCTGGATCAGTGAAAGATTCAGCATCTTTTATGATGCTTATATCACTTGCTGCAATACGAATGACAAAAGGGAAAAAAAAATCAAAATTTGTGATAGATTGTGATTAATGGGTCTCAAATAAGCACAAAAAACAATTGTTCAATGGTTTAATTGGACCATCATACCATAAATGATGGTGATGATATTCAGCAAAATTATGCTTCTGAATTTCTTGGTTCCAAAAACCGATTTCCTCCAAAAACATCTCCTTTCGTTTCTCGAATAAGGTTTCTCATCCATGGCTGAAACAAGGCTATTATTTTCAGCAAATTCTTGATGAAATCTACCATTTTTCAATGTCTTTTCTGTCAAATTGCCTCTGATAGTAATCGAAGAAACACTCACACCACTACTTTCAGATGAAACGATGGTAAGGTGGGTGATTTTTTGATTGCCACAAGAATGAAAGTGGCATTGAATTGTGGGCAAAGCAGCAGAATTTGCATGCGTTTTCCAAGTCAAAAATGGAGTCATCTTTTAATCTGGGTTCTTTGCGTCCAAATTTATGCCAATTATTTATATGTGATTTGAAGAACAAAGCTGGCTGTCTTCGGTGGACTGATGATCATTGTTGAGTTCTGTAGATATCGAGCACGTTGGAATCGACACGATTATTTCATTGATTCGTTCTTAATTAAGACCACATAAAAGAATAGAAAAGGACTGATTCTTGATATATAATTTGGATATGATTTCAAATGAGATATTGAACATTTTCGTGTGAATTGATTAATTTACTTTTTCTTATGATATTTTTTTAGGGTCTTTTTGAGTATGTTCGAATACGAACTTGTTTTTTTTCAATTTTTTATTATATTGAATGTGATATTAGTAAAATATATATATATATATTGGTATGTATTAGGATATACTTAAAAATAAAGATATAGAATAAAAAGTCACAACTTTTTAACTCCTACTTTATTTTCTTCTAATATCAAGCATTTTATGACCCCTGTTTTCAAAATTGGATCAGACATAAAATAGGTGCATTTACTGATTGATTACAAGTTTGATCAATCGAAATATCGATTCAACCGATATATAATATCAGTATGATGTAATATCCATATTTTTTAGCATATATCCATATTTAATTTATATAAAAGATATAGATATTTTATTTGTCATAGTTTCATATAAAATCATAAAAAAATATTTCAGAAAATTTAAAATAATTCACATCTTTTATAATTCACTAAAAACTAAATATATATATTTATAATATATCATACACATATTCTAGGTTATATCGATTTATTGATAAGACACAAAATATGAGGGCCGATCCTAATCATATGTTTAGTTGTCACACAATAATGATTATATTGTCAACGCCAGAAGATTAGTTTTAAAATTACAAAAACTTGACCCTAAATTTTTTTCGATAATATTACATATATCAATTTACTTTTTAATCAATACAGAAAAGATAAGTAATACCATTTTCTCATCCATCACAAGTTTACATAATTTATTAAATAAGTACTAATCAAATTCTCAGATCCTTCATGCTTAAAAATAGATTTACTCGGAGCATACCTCGGTGCAAAATCTTATTTAAAATCTTTTAAACATAACTGAGACGCAGTACTCGATAAAATAACCCGAACTCTGTCTCATGGAGCTCTGGTACTCCTTGATGCTTCCTCTCGAGCATACCAGGATGTCCACCTATACTCCTTGTCATGCCCACACAACAAAGACATGACAGTCCCACAACGGGGGTTAGAACCTCAGTACGAGAAACATGTAAAATCACAATAGTATAACAAAGTATCGTGCGACGCTTGACGTGCATGAATGCAATGCATGTACGGGCAATTTCAAAGTGTCGATATGTCCGGAATCAAATGAAGGATCATCAACAATATCAAGCTCGAGCAGAGGTTGGCGACACACACACTGCGATGTGCTGTTAGCAGCATCCCTCATGTCTAGGTCCGGCGACAACGCACGTAACTACAGTTTCTACCTAAACTATCTGTTATCGTCGTGCCCAGCGTCCTATGACACTATAGATCTCATCATGATCAAATGGTATCAAAGGAGTAGTAAGAACAATATGTTCTGCCAATGTCCATGCATCTCAATGTATCATGTAATCTTATATGATGTAGCTCCATATATCATGTAATCGCATATCATGCAGTTCAATATTTCATATAATCATATACATAAACTGCAGTTTAACATGTCATATAATCACATATGAACCATATAATGACAAATAAATAATTCACTGGGAACATCACAAGTCTTTGACAGACATCAGGATAGAACCATTTTTCTACGTACCTCGGACTAATGCTATATCTATCAAGCACTCCTCGAATCAACCTTGAGATATATTAACCTGTTCATTTACACCTCAATTATATCATCAAAGTGTTCCATTATTTCACAATATCAAGTTTATAATCAAACATTGACCTTTAGCAAATTTCTTAAAATTTCAGCTTACATGCTCATAGTAATTGGTTCATAACTTTTCAAATACTTACACAAATTACTTGGGTCCAATTTATCTTGAAAGCTAACTCAAAATGTGACATTTCATAAGTTTAACACTTCCCCAAATTCGCTCATTTACCTAAAGGTAAATTGAGTCTAAACATTACTTATGGTAGAACAGGGAAATTCTAAATTCCACTTTGACCACTTTTCATAAAAACTTCATAACTAATTCATACAACCTCCAAATGACCTGATTCTAGTAGGAGAGTTTAGATAACTCAAAAGTCTACAATTCATATTTTATGAGTTTTAAACTACTTCTTTTGTCTTGATGTACATTTTATCAAAACTTCTCAGCTTAAAAACTCGAAGGTACCCTGTTTTCAGATTTGACATCCTTTTGTAAAACTAGCATAACTTTTGCATACTAATTTCAAATTAGCTGAATTTACTATCAAATCGAACGTAATTCAAAGATCTACAACTTTTCTATTTACCTAAACTTCAAATTCGGAACATATTTTTCTCATAATTTTGAAGAACACACTGCACGTGACATGCATGCACATGCACACTCGATTTGTGCAGAGTGTAGTAAAATCATCATAACTTTCTCATTTTAACTCCAATTTATCTAATTCTGGTGGCCAATTAAAGATAAAGTACTACAACTTTTATTAGGAATACCGTTTAAAATTCGAAGCTTAGGTCTACTGAAATTGCGAAACAATATGTTGCATGCACAAAACCACCACTCAACTCAACCCAAGCTGCAACACAAGGTTAACCTCTCCAATTTGCTCCGAAATTTAATTTTCTTGGTGAATCCTACTTCCCTAAGCTTGTAGTGCACAAAACCTCCATTGCATGTTGATTATTGTGACTTAAAAACTCAGATTTTGGTGAGTTCTAGGCTGCCATTTTTGAAAAGAGGGAAGAAGAAGAAGACAAAGGGGAGATCCACAAAAAAAAAAACAATCATTTCCCTTAAAATATTAAGTGGGTGATGACTCCTATGGTGGAGCAAGGAATGTTTAAATACTTATGCAATACAAGAGATCCAAATGTCTCTCATGTGATGTCCAAAGCCAACTAGGTGACTTTTAAGTCTTGCATAATGTTTCAAAGTATCCATCAAACCCCCCAAATGTCAAGTACTTGAGTATGATTTTAGTGCTCTAATCCACCACGTAAAATATATCTTGAATGTATAATTATTTAAATATATATAATCGAATATATGTATATCTATACATATTAATGTACTTATCCCAATCTAATACAAGGCGTCGTAATCTGGAACACCTTAACTCGTAGTCTAAACCTTTAATTATCCGGGTTTGCTTAATCATGATTAATTAGCAACGTAAAAACTTTTATTATATAATGATTTCAATAACAATAAATTATATATACTATATTTTTGTTTTAAAATTTTGGCTTATAATTTTTTTAGAGGAAAAAGGGAAATAATAATAACTAATAAACATATGTATTTATAAAACAAGGAAGAATGAATAGAATAATGCTCTAAGCAAAGAATTGATCTTTCCTGAAGTGTCGGCAGAACAAAAGTGTATCCATGGTAACAAAATCATATAAAAAAAATTAAAAAAGAAAAACTGTAGTTCGCCTGTCGACCAGTTTTTGAAAGTTGAACCCGGTTCTCACTAATTTTTTAGCATTATGGTTTTAGTTGGTTAACCATACCTGACATTGCACCATACACTGATCATCAGCTGAACGGCCGGTCCGATCCCAATTTTGAAAACATTGGTTATGAGATCTCAAACTTTTGATTGAGAGAATATTCAATTTAGAATATGTTGGTTGTTTTTTCTAAATTTACAGATTGAATTGAATCAGTTTAAACAATCGCTGATTGAATATAAATTATACTGAAATATATTATACTTACAGTAACCAATAAATCAAAATACCAAAAATAGTAGACTTACACCAGTAGTGATAAATTGAAGAAAGACTTTAACAACAAGAATCTGGAAAGATTATGGACGAGGCCACAGCAAGCCGTGTGCCCGTAAACTCAAAATTGCCCGCCTTAGCTTATGGCCTCCTGGACAAGTGAGTTCCAAGGTACAACGTCCAATCAACCTCTGTTTGGATTGAAGCAGAACTCCGAGCAGACTACTTCGCACACTAGTAGTGTGCAGTACTCTCAAAGAAGAATGTTACGTGTATGTATGCAGATTTTCGGAATGATGAAAACATAGGGCAGGAGCAGCTTATATAGCTGAGCATCAGACCACTCTAAAGGTCTCCGAAATTAAGTGTAATGTTTAGTTGGGTAGATGAAAAGTTTCAACATTT
This sequence comes from Haberlea rhodopensis, assembly GCA_907163345.1. NCBI lineage: Eukaryota > Viridiplantae > Streptophyta > Magnoliopsida > Lamiales > Gesneriaceae > Haberlea > Haberlea rhodopensis. The sequence continues at coordinate 2,989,113 of CAJQUN010000059.1, forward strand.
TACATCAGATTAATACGGATTTAAGTCCCACACTTAAATCTGAAATCAATTATGCAGGTAGGTGAAAAGTCTCAAACGTAATACTCAGCAGAATACGAAAAGTCAGGTATATGAAGAGTCATTTCAGAAATCTGAGTAGTAAAAAGATAGGGCTACCTTCGCGGCAGCGACACGTGCGACGCGGCGAGGCAAGGCGAGGCGAGGCAAGGCGAGAAGAGCCGAGCCGAGCCGAGCCGAGCGGACGGACGGACGACGCGCGAGGACACCCATCTTTTCTACTTAACTACACTCTATTGATTTGTTCTCATTATAAACAAACCATAAGTGTCTCAACTTTTCAATGTGGTTTCTTTAGCCTAATTGACTATTCATAATTAACTTACCATAATTTTGTTCTCATTAACAAAATTAAACATAATTATTGGGCTTTTATCTATTAAACCCAACAATTATTATTATTAATCCAACAATCCCTCACATGAATACAATATGGAAAAAATTACACAATGCACCTAGATGAATATTTGAGAGTACTTTGAGAATCCACTGCATCAGAATAGATGGTGCTTAACCTTGAACCTTCCTTAGTAAAGTATTATCGGATATACTTGTCAAATATGTTGCACGGATATGGATACGCGGATACGTGGATACGCAGATACGGGTACGATTGCACGAGATTTTTGAAATTTATAGGATACGATACGTCTGGATAGGATAATATATATATATATATATATATATATATATATATAATTGATAATATCTGTAAGAAATCAAGTTTCAAGTATATAATTAACATTAAACACATTAGAAATCAGAATAAAGTTGCCAACTCACCAAATTCACGACAAATGGTAGAATATTAATCCAGGACATCTAAAAATTTCAAGCATATAATCGACATTAAACATATTCTGGTGGTTAGAAAATAGGGATTAAGTTAAATAATTTAATTTTAATAACAGTTTCAACCTATTTTTAAAAAAATTCTGAAAGTTCACGTATCTAATCCGTGTCGGGTACGGTCACCGGCGTATCTTGACCGTATCCAAAACGTATCCGAAATAAAAACTTAATTTTTGTTATCAGATACGCCACATGGCGTATCTTATACGTATCGGTGTCGTATCCGCTCGTATCAGTATCCCATAAATATCCGATACTTGACCGTGAAAGTTTTTGGAGTATCGGTCAACATAGCTTGTCAACCAGTGGACTTGATGCCTTGAACTGTTCGACGTTTTATGTATAACAAGACAACAATACTCTCGCAGCTTCATCTCCACACCATTATTGGTTCTTTCGTTGTTGTCCATTTTGGCTCTGGACTGCCTTGGATGTTTCATCGAATTCTCTAGAGATTTAGCCATCGGGTCATCTCATAGAAACGGTCCCTTCACATTCGATATAGGCGATTTCTCCTAAGGAGTATCATGTCATACCCCACTTTAATATCTCGAGATATAAGAATCATTAAGAGCATAAGCCCAGCCTTCCAAATACAGGTTTATCACTCTTTCATAACAGGAATAAGTAGGAACTCAATTTCCCGAGTGTTTTGTTCGACCCCCCCCCCCCCCCCACAATTCGGTTTTCCCATTGAACCTACAAATTGGACTTTACAATTCAGGTTGGGTTGCCATCATGGTTGTAAATCAATTTCATGGGTTCAACCCCATTCCCCACGATGACATCTCTACTCGGTCTCTCGTTAGACCTTTCGTAAATGAGTCCGCAATGTTTTCTTTAGACTTCACATAATCTAGAGAAATAACACCGATTTTCAGTAGATTTCTCACGGATTTATGTCTCCGACGTATGTGTCTAGATTTCCCATTATACACATTGTTTTGTGCTCTTCCTATAGCTGACTGACTATCACACTGCACGCTAATGGGTGGCAAAGGTTTTGACCACATTGGAATGTCCTCCAAGAAACTCCGAAGCTTCTGCTGCAAGATCTAAAGCTATGAACTCAGATTCCATAGTTGATCTAGTAATGCACATTTGTTTGCATGACATCCATCAAACAGTTGCACCTCAAATTATAAAGGTATACCTACTCGTGGACTTTATATTCTTGGAGTCCGATATCCAATTCGCATCTGAGTACCCTTTAATTACTGCCGGATATCTCGTATAATGTAGTCCGTAATTAGTAGTGTATCAACTCGAACTACTGCTTTCCAGTGCTCATAACAGGGATTACTCGCATATATGCTCAATCTGTTGACTGAGTTAGCTATATTAGGTCTAGTGCAGTCAATGAGGTACATGAGACTACCTATGACCCTAGAGTACTCAAGTTGTCGTACACTAGGGGTGCTTAATGGGCCGGGTCAATCCGGACCCGGCCCAAAACCGGACCGGACGGAACCGGAACTGGACTAACAGGTTCTGAACCGGTCCGGAATCGGTTTGAGACCGGACCGGATCAGTTCTACCGTTCCGGATCCGGTATCTTACCGGTTTCGGATTGAACCGGAACCGGATCCGTTTTTTAAAAAAAAGAAAATTTTTTTTTCCGATAAAATCCCTTCGTTTTTTACTTTTTTTAAAAAAAATAATAATAATAAAGAAATTCGGTTCTGGGTTGGAACCGGTTGGACCGAAACCGGATCCAATCCGGTTCCTTATCGGATCCGGAACCGGCCGGTTCCGGACTGGACCGATCCGTTAAGCACCCCTATCGTACACCTTCTCCACGATTCTTGCAAAGATTTGACACCACCTCCATAGGTGTTCTCGCGATGGTATTATTTCCCTTGTCAAACTTGTCAAGTATCTTCTCAACATAATGACTCTGGGAGAGAGAATAGGCTCTGCATGTTTCGTGATTTTCATCCCAAGAATCACATCTGCATGACCTAGGTCTTTCATCTCAAAATTTCGTGACAATATTTTCTTGGTAATTTTTAAGTTATTGTTATTACCAACAATTATAATGTCATCTACGTAAAGACATATTGTCACATAGTTTGTATTGTCTCTTTTCACGTAGACACATTTATAGCATTGGTTTATTTTAAACCCATTTGAAAGCATGACGCTATCAAATTTTTCGTGTCATTGTTTAGGTGCTTGTTTTAATCCATATAAGGATTTCACAAGTCTATACACCTTTGTTCTTTACCTGGAACTACAAACCCTTCAGGTTGGTCCATGTAAACATCATCTTCTAACTCTCCATTTACAGAAGCCGTGTTTACATCCATTTGATGGATCTCTAGGTTATATAATGCAGCAAATGCAATTATTAACCTTATCGACGTTTTCCTGGATACATGAGCGTATGTGTCGAAATAATCAACACCCTCAGTTTGTCTATAACCTTTGACTACAAGTCTAGCCTTGTACTTATCTACCGTACCATCAGGCTTCATCTTCCTCTTGAAGATCGACTTGTGGCCTAGTGGTTTACAACCTGCAGGAAGATCCAAGAGTTCCAAAGTATGATTATGTAAGATAGATTCTATCTCACTGTTCACCGCTTCTTTCCAAAGATCAGAGTCTTGAGATGGCATTGCTTCATTGAAAGTAGCCGGATCCTTTTTCTAACCGGTATGTTAGGAAATCCGAGCCAAAAGACTTCTCTTTTCTCGCTCTTTTGCTTCGTCTAGGAGATTCTACATTCTCCTGAGATTCTCTATCCCCCACATTTCTCTCAACATTGGTTTCAGGCACTGTCGTAGTTTTGTGGGGAAAGATTTCCTTAAAGAATGAAGCATCCTAGACTCAATGATAGTATTTACATGCATTTCTGCATTATCTGACTTGTGTACCAGAAATCGAAGCACTACTATCTTGCGCATATCCGATAAATAAACAATCCACTGTCTTAGGTCCTATCCTAGTTCGTTTAGGAGAAGGAATTGATACCTTTGCTAGACAGCCCCAAACCCTTAAAAACTTGTAGCTAGGTGCACGACCTTTCCACAATTCATAAGGCATTTTATCCAACCTTTTATGTGGTACTCTGTTTAGCACATAGTTGGCGGAAAGTATAGCTTCTCTCCACAAGTTCTGAGGTAAGTCAAAACTTATAAGCATTGCATTCATCATTTTCTTAAGCATTATATTCTTCCTTTCAGCAATATCATTTTGCTCGGGAGAATAAGGTGCAGTGGTTTGATGAATAATGCCACTCTCAGCACATATTTGTGTAAATGGTGACTCATATTCACCGTCTCGGTCACTTCGAAGAATTTTTTTATCAAGTTGATTCTCAACTTCATTCTTGTAGTGAATGAACATGTCAATTGTGTGATGACCAGAAATTATGGATGTTAATCCCGGAGTGTTAAAAAACCCGTAAAGTTGCTTTACGTGGCAATTTGGAGTTTAATCGAGGTGTTGGGCCTTCTGGGCTCATTTATTTGGGTGGTTGGGATTGTTGGATCCCGATGTTGAGATTGTATTCTCATTACGGTGTAAAACCTAAGAGTTGGGTTGTTGAAGTGTTTCGGAATCTCGGGTGCTTTGTGTGGGCACCGATAGAGGGTTTTGGAGTTAGAGAGAGAATTTTTGGAAACAGATGATTTTTAACGAATCATGATGTATTTGTGGGACTATTAGTATTTCGGGGTATTTTTGCTATAAATACCAGTTGAACCCGAGATTTTAATTATCGGAGCCATTTTTCCCCACATTTTCCCGTCACTCTCTCTCTCCCCCGCGTACGCCATTCCCGATCTGTTTCGACCCCCGCCACTTCAAGCGCCGCGCCCGCCGCCGTCCGGCCGCCGTTCGGCGCGTCCGACCCGCCGCCGGCTTTGTCTCGTCCAGGTGCTCCTTCCCGTACCATCAATTCGAAGTTTGGTCGCGATTTGAGCTCGGATTTCTGCAGAAAGCGCTAGGGTTCGAAACTGGATTTTGTCCGATTTTGGGGCTCGATTTTGGTACGATTTTGGGGCTTTCTTTTAGGTGTTTTTGGGGCGTTTTTATGGTGTTGTTGGGTCGATCATTTCAGACTTTAAATTTCAAAAAAAATTGTTGCTTATGGTTCGAATTTGGATGCTGTTTGCGTGGGGTTTTTGCTCGAAATTTGGGGTTTTGGCTTGGGGATGATGATTCATGTTGTTGATTGATTAATTCATGTTTTAGATGAATTATGGTGATTATTTGGGTTTGATTTGTGTTGTTAGGGTTCGAAATTTAGGGGTGGTTCTTGAGCAATTTTCGATATTGTCTCATTCGATTTCCCTCCCTGTATATGCCCTGCCCCGGGTCTTTTAAATGGTAAATTGTCGTGGGTTGACAATATTTTGAGGGTTATGGGTGTGCTTGAGCATGGGTTGCATGTTCGTAAATAATTGTGAATTATTTATCGTGTTAGCACATCGTTCCTCGGGGCATGGAACTCGAACAAGGTTTAGCTCGGACTTCGGAGATTTAAGGTACGTATTGACGTACGAGCATAGCCCTATAATATAATTGCAATTGTTGAGTGCTTGGTACACTGTATTGCAATGAATGTGTGTGAATTGCATGGTTTATTGTGGAAATGCATGACACATGATATTAGTAATAAACGGAGATTGAAATGCATGGTTTATTGTACTTTCTTCAAATGCTTATATATGCATTGTGAATTGCATGGTGCCGATTTTGGAGCGAGCAGTGATTTGGATGTTGTCGCCTGTGAGCGAACATCGATTATGACGCCACTGCCATCGAGCATGCGTGGAATTGGAATGCCACTATTGTAGAGTGAGCAATGAAATGGAGATATGAAACCATAAGTGAGGAACACGGATTGTTTATAATCATTGTTTTAATGATTTGATGTTATTATTTATGACATTGGTATATGGCTCATAGAATTGTTAATCAATGTAATGATTAACTGGCATTTGGGAATCTGATGGTTTCAGTGTTTTGAGAACAGGGACAGTACATGAAACCCCGGATGAGGATGATGCCATCCAGGGAGTATATTTTGTATTTCATAGCATTTACATTGTTGTAAATTATGAATTATATTGTTATGGTTACTGGATTGGGATATTGGTATGCTCACCCCGTGTGGGGACTGTCTCTGTTGGGGCAGGTGAACAGGTACATCGATGGCTTTGGAGTTGAGCTCGAGCTGTTGATTGGATGTACTCCCAGGATCGTGGTACCAGGGCTTGATGGAGCACGGTATCGTATAGAGTACATATATACACCTGAGGATTATATACATATTCATGATGCTCGCATGTGAGCACGATTATACTTGTATATGGGTTGTATATAAAGGCATGAGCCTTTCTCTCTTTCATTCTATGTTGCATGCAATTAAGGGTAGAATTGCTAATGATATGAGAGTCGATGGTGTATTATGTGGGGGTTGAAACCCACTTTTGTCGTCTTGTGTGTGGTGTCTTCCCTGGCTGGGAATTTGCTTGGTATTGCTGCATTCTGATGAGTATTATGTTTTCCCTGGCCGGGAATTATTTTATGTGTTGTGCTTTTATTTCGGGATAGCTCAATTTATGGGGAGACTCTGCCCAAATTTTTATAAAAGTCCACAATGTAAAAAGTGGCAAAATGGGGTTGATAATGGGCAACTCTATGAGTCTATATGTTAGTAGAGATGATCTTATAACGTTGAATATTAAAGGAATTTTGTAAGCATCATCTGAGTTTCCCGATTGGTTTGTATAGAAGCATGTGCCACACATAGTGGTTAATACACTAATCAAGGGTTAAGGGCTAGGGGTCCTTACAAATTGCTTCGTCTTTACTTCTCATTAAGCACACATAACAATATCTTGTACAATCATCGATAAAGGTTATGAAATAATTTTTACCGCCTCTAGATTGTACATACTTTAGATCGCATACATCCGTATGGATCAAGTTTAACGGTTCGGTCTTTGCTCAATTGAGTGGAATGAAGACTTGGTTAATTTGGCCTCTACACAAGTCTCACACTTGTGTTTATGATTGATGTTAATTTTGGTAATAGATTACGAGACATTAGCCTTTGTAAGGACTTATAATTCACATGTCCTAATCTACCTTGCCACAAATGTAACGACTCACAAGAATAATCAAACTTCAAAGTTTTATTAGCCACATTGGCAACAATCATTACATTAATTTTGCTTGTGCTAGCCTCATTGGCTGCATTTACATCAATCTAAACATCTATACTAGACTTAGCCTTAGGAGCTAAAGTCATTACAGTCATCTTGAAGAGGTTATTAGCCAAGTAGCATTTGCCCACAAACATACCACCCTTGGACAGAATGACTTTGTCGGATTCAAACACGAGCCGAAAGCCTTCCTTATTCAGTACTGCTCCCGAGATGAGATTCTTTCGGATCTCTAGCACGTGGATCACCTCAGTAAGAGTCAGCTTTTTTCCAGGAGTCATTTTTAGCACAACCGTGACTTTGCCTTCAACTTTTGAGACTGCTGAATTTCCCATGTAGCAGTGCTCATCGTTGACTAGTTGATAGGTCTTAAATATCCATTTGTTGGCGCATATATGGCGAGTAGGCCCAGTGTCCACTCACCATTCCTTGGAATTCCCACCAACAAGGTTCACCTCCGACACCACAGCAGTCAGATGCATGTCATCCATGTTTGAGCTCAAGTTGTCCTCAGCAATATGGGCATGTGCAGGCCTCTTGCCTTTGCCTCTGGTTGGGACTGCCTTCCTTTTACCCTCATTGATTTGGCGTTGTGTGCAGTCCTTGGCCTTATGGTTAGGTTTACTGCACACATAATAGTCACTGGTGAACCTCCTGTTCTGAGTATATCCATTTGAATCAAAACTGTGTTTGCTCTTATTCCCGCGGGAGTTGTCCCCAACTTCATCCACGTTAGCCTTGGAATCATTCCAAATGATTTATTGTCATTTTTTCGGTTGTCTTGCTCGATGCGCAACCTCCTGATAAGATCCTCTAGACTCATCATCTTTCTCTTGTGCTTTAGGTAGCTCTTGAAATCCTTCCAAGATGGCGGTAATTTGCAATCATCATCGCCACTTGGAGAACATCATTTAGCCCCATACCTTCAGCAGTAAGTTCATGATATATCAGCTGCAGCTCTTCGCATTGCTCAACAATGCTCTTTCCATCTACCATTCGATAGTCATGGAATCGACCGGCTACAAATTTCTTTGCACCTGCGTCGTCAACTTTGTACTTCATTTCTAACGATTCCCAAAGATCATTCGCAGTTTCTTTGGGGGAATACACATTGAAAAGTGCATCGTCAAGAAAATTCAGTACATAGTTACGACAGAGGTAGTCGGCACTCGGCCACGATTCGACTATTACGGCAGATTAAGGATCCTCTTTGTCCTCCACTCATTTCTCATCTTTAAGAAACCTGGTCAAGTTCAATGTGGTCAAGAAGAACATCATCTTCTGTTGCCAACGTTTAAAGTTGGAACCTTTGAACTTTTCTGGTTTCTCAAATTGAGAGAACGACATTGGGTTTCTCAGAACTGGCATAACGACCTCAGCTCCGCTAGCTTTCACCACTGGAGTCTCAGTATTCTTAGCATTTCGGTTTGGAATCTGGCCAGCCATAAGCTAAAACAGAGCAAAAAAACACAGCACAAATAATATCAAAGTAGTTTTGAAAACAACTTTATAAATCTTTTGATAGTGTACAAACAGTGATTAATTGAAAATTCAACAATTTTTGTATTTAACAAATAAGGATTCTTCCAACTGATTCAGTTCCAAAAAATTGAAGAACAGAAATAAAAAATAAAAAGATTTGGGTTTACGATGTTGGTTGTTTTTATCTAAATTTACATATTGAATTGAATCAGTTTAAACAATCACTGATTGAAAATAAATTATATTGAAATATATTATATTTACAGCAACCAATAAATCGAAATACAAAAAATAGTAGACTTACAGTAGTAGCGATAAATTGAAGAAAGACTTTAACATCAATAATCTGGAAAGATTATGGAATATGCCATAGCAAAACAGGTGTCCGTAAACTCAAATTTGCATGCCTTAGCTTCTGGCCTCCTGGATAAGTGTGTTCCAATGTACAACGCACAATCAATCTATTGAAGCAGAACTCCGAGCAGACTACTTCGAACACTAGTAACGTGTAATACTCTCAAAGCATAATGTTATTTGTATGTATGCAGATTTTTGGAATGATGAAAGCATAGGGCTGTAGCAGCTTATATAGCTGAGCAGCATACCACTCCAAAGGTCTCCGAATTAAGTGTAATGTTTAGTGAGGTAGATGGAAAGTCTCAACACTTAACATCAGATTAATACGGATTTAAGTCTCACACTTAAATATGAAATCAATTCTGCAGGTAGGTGAAAAGTCTCAAACTTAATACTAAGCAGAATATGAAAAGTCGGGTAGATGAATAGTCATTTCAGAAATACGAGTAGTAAAAAGATAGGCTGCCTTCGCGGCAGCGACACGCGCGACGCGGCGAGGCAAGGCCAGGCGAGGCTAGGCCAGACGAGCGGAGCGGACGGATGGACGGTGCACGAGGGACACCCATCTTTTCTACTTAACTACACTCTATTAATTTGTTTCTCATTATAAACAAACTATAAGTGTCTCAATTTTTCAATGTGGAATTTCTTTAGCCTAATTGACTATTCATAATTAACTTACCATAATTTTATTCTCATTAACAAAATTAAACATAATTATTGGGTTTTTATCTATTAAACCCAACAATTATTATTATTAATCCAATAGAATATTCAAGATTAAGGATGGGCACACATCAGGACACTACTTTTTGGAGTAGCTTAATTTTTTCTCAAAGACAATGACCATTATGAACCCAATTTATATTCATGGATAAATTCAATATAATTTACCTAAAATAGTTGGTATGTTAGTTTATGTATTTATATTAAAAATATATAGTACTTTAATATTGAATTGATCTATAAATAAGCTTTGAACTTGGTGAATACAACTATTTCCCGTCAAAGGCATGTGACATGTTGTAGATTGATGAGACATGATTAAATTGGTTCAATTCTGAGTCATTTGATTCTTCTTATTTTTGGAATATTTTTATAGAACATTTTTAAGAATTTATTATATAATTTGGTATTTGCTTTAAACATATTTATGAAATAAATATAAATTATATCAATGCATTGGCTGATAATTGAGAAGAAAAACGTAAACTCACGAGACTTCATATAATCAATAAATAATAAATTATACTACTCACGAAGCAATTGTATTTTGAGTAGTCTCTCAATATTTTATTAATATTTAATTCAAAAAATAACCCTTCAAATAAAAAAATAAATAATTTCTTTTAATAAAAAAAAAAGACAAAGTAAACTATATTAAAAAAGTAAAAACATAAATAATCAAATAAATTAAGATAAAGAATTACTTAATATATAATGTTTTATACCAATATTTATTATATATGAAAAATAATGTAAAATACACAGTTACACACTACACTAGGTGGATACAAGTGGAAATATTGTTGCTGTCCCTATGGGCACTGCCCTCAGGAGCAGCATCCATCATTTATGTGGAATCTTTTTTTATCTTTTTTAAAAAAATTCCAAATAAATGGTGATGATGCACCTGAGGACACTATCCTTAAGTGCATCGTCAAACAAACCGGATACAAGTACAGCGTCTCCTTTATCTTCAACCGCACGTGATTCTCCCAAAGAAAATTCGCTCTTTCTAGACTGGTGACGAGTCAGATTTCAAAGGAAGAGAACAAAACCCAATTTACAACTCAGTTCAATCTCAAAGATTCTTTGGGATTCGGCTACTCGAAGAATTCTTCATGGGAACCGTTATCGACTCCCATTTCTTGGCTCTCACTGCCATTGTCACCGTGCGACAATCACTGGCCCTTCAATAAAGAACTCACTATTTTCCTGTTTTACATTCATATATATTCTGTTTTTGTGTTGGTTCTGCTCAAAGGTAGTTGATTTTCTTGTTTTTTTTTTTTCAGTTGGGTTATCAGCTCTTCTTCTTCGTAGTCACAGCCCTTCTCAAAATCGATAAAGTCACTGACTTTGCAGGTATTTTCATCCATCTTTCAAGCATAATGATTTTTGTTTGCTGTATGACATGATTTTGTCGATTTCATAGTACAACAAAAATATAAAGTATTCTTTTGAAGTAGTGAGGATAAGTTTTGAAAACTAACATTGTTTTATAATTTATTTCGTCACCTGTAAGATAATATATCTAGATAATACTAAATATGCCTCCTATTATAATATATTTTGATCTTGACGTTAAAACTTCTTTCGGCTTTTTCTTATAGGAGTAACTAAACAATCGCAGCTTAATAAAGTAATTTGTTAAGCTTGTGTTCTGTTTCCAAATTGGCCTCACACTTGAAGACCGAGGCCTTGTTTGGAAATAGTCTCTGGAAGATATAGAATAGACTCAATAGAGTGAGGTGAATGTTTTGTATTTTTCCGGTGACAAAGATTTTTGATGTAACTATGTGAGAATTTGATACATATTAGTTTAAGATTGAAAAGTAATATGTTTTTAGCTAAAATACAATGTAATAAAATAGTATTTGAGATTGTTGAATTAAAAGTATTTATTATGTAGTGAATGTAAAATAAAAAAAAGGGCAAACCCATTGCACGAAGCTCACGCTACGCACGGGTCCAGGTTTGTTGTCAAATCTGAAAAGGATGGAAAATATGTTTTGAAAGAAAAGAATGGAAAATAAAATGACAATGTTTCGTCTATTTTGGAGATGGCAAAGGTGTTGGAAAAATGCTTGATGAATTTAAATTAAGCATCAGAAAAATCAAACCTCGGGAAGAAACGAGATCGGAAGAAGGCAAAGATCATTTGCCAAGATTCTGTCCGAGGCAATTGATCGCCTCAGGCAGTAGCGTAATGGAGATCGATCGCCTCTCAGTGGAGATCGATCGCCTCTCAGTGGAGATCGATCGCCTCGTGCAGTTTCTTCTGAATGCAGACTCGATTTTTCGTGGATGGTGCTTCCTAAAGGCATCATTTGATGGAAATAGATGGAAAACTATAATATAACACCCCATATGAGTTCAAAACATCAGATTTCGAAATTACAACACATCATATTGAGAATTAAAGCAAGATCAAAGCATCCTTGCAATTTTTCTGCATCTTGTTCATTCTTCCTTTGTGTAAGAGAGTTTTGCAACTTTTGTGGTTGTGAGGCTTGTGATTTTTAGTGCAACTATCACAAGTAAGGAGTTGTTGTATCTTGTGAGAAGATTGTCATATCCCGTGAGCACGGTGTGCGGGGCAAATTCTTCTTAAGGATAAAGTGCGACTATTTATTCTTGCCATCTACCACTACGATTCAACGATTCAAAGCAACGACATTTCCTGCGGATTTGAAGCATCCCAAGACAACAAAAGGGAAAACAAAAATAAACTGAACACGGGCCAAAAAATTTTGTTATTGGGCTGAGGATATTGGTGAATGTGACCAATTAGGAACTATGTGAAGTTTGATATTTGAAGAAAACAACACTCGTTATATGATGTTTTTTTTACTGTTTTGCAGAAATCTTTGGTATTATGTCTTTTAGTAGATTTTGTTTTTTATTTTTTTGTCACAGGTAGCACAAATTTTGTTATTATTGCAGTATTGACCTTGGTTGTGAAAGGATCATGGCACTTTCGCCAGGTGATCAAATCTGTTCAGAGTTAAAACTTTTCATTTCTATCACTTCTTCAACATTATTTTCTGAGGCGCAGAGAACTTAGAAGCATCCTAGTTATGGATCAAATGAAAATTGCTAGCCCTTCACTACTGAATCTTATTTAGAAAAGAACTATATATAATATATGCAATGTCATCAAATGTATATTAATTTTTTCTTGGCGTGGCTTGATTTTTGTTTAATTTTTTTCTCTTAGTGATTAAATTATTAAGCTCTACTTTCAGGTGGTTTTATCCTTGCTTGCAATCATCTGGGGACTTCGTCTTGCACTGTTTCTTCTTATGAGGTCGGCATCAGATAATTGTTCTCCTGACTATTTTGAGAACTTTTGTTTAATTGAAGATGCTTATATCTTGGTTTGAAAGAATGGTCTGCCTGAATGAAGGTCTTGCAAAGTTCAATACCATTAGCATGACACTAACTGCACATAAATTATTGAAGTTGACGTTTTTGTGCCACTTCCCATATTCTCATCCGGTCCCGGACCAGGAATTTTAATTTCTTGTAACTTTTTACCTTCAAACATAATTCAGCACTGTGCTTTTTATTCGTCTTAGGATACTTCGGTGGGGAGAAGATCGACGCTTGGATGAAATGCGCACTAATTTGGGAAAATTGGCAGTTCTTTGGATTATCCAGGTTCCATGGCTTGTTTAAATATGAAAATACTGCCTAATGGTAACCTCTTCCCCCATCAATCTCCTAAGTTGCTCTTTTGCAGGTTGTCTGGGTATGGACTGTGAGTTTGCCTGTAACAATTGTTAATGCAATCGATCAAAATCCTTCAGTTCAAGCCCCGGACATAATAGGGTGGATCATGTGGTTTATAGGCATTTTTGTTGAAGCAACAGCCGACCAACAAAAGTTGTCATTCAAAAACGCTCAAGAGAACAGGGGAAGATGGTGCAATGTTGGGCTTTGGAAATACTCCCGTCACCCAAACTATTTTGGCGAGGTCGATTTTAGAAGCGTTTCTGTTGATTCAATCCAATAAAATGAAATATGGAAGCAATATTTGCTGTTAATTTTCTAGGATTTCTCTTGGAACCTTTAAATTGTATGCATTATGTGCTCAGATACTTCTCTGGTGGGGTATTTTTGTGGCTGCAACACCAGTACTAAGAGATGCTGAATGGCTTGTCATATTTGGCCCAATATTTCTTACCTTACTGCTCCTATTTCTCAGTGGCATACCACTTCTTGAGGTAGCTAATTTAGTATGCTTTCCTTTTATCAACTGTTATGGCACGTTTCAACATGCGTTTGTACTGAAAGCTTTCGTCAACAGGACTCATCGGACAGAAAGTACGGAAATGTATCTGCATACAAACACTACAAAAGAACCACGAGGTTGGTATTCTCGTTTCTTACCGTTTCTTCCTGTAAAATTTAGTGAAGAAAGAGATAATCATCAAGTCGTTTTTTTCGCAGTCCTCTCATTTTGTTTCCCCCTGCATTGTATGGCAACCTGCCATCGTGGTTCAAAGCAACATTTCTATTTGAGTTTCCTCTCTATAGACGCAGCCTTCCCCAAGAAAGCTGGTAAGACGAATTTTTAAGTTTTTTAAGACGAATTAAATATGATACCCTACACTGCATGCATTTACCATTTTCCATCCACCTTAACTTAAATCCACCTTTTGCAATTTCTCATTATGAATTAACAAGAATGCAATAGCTCACTATCTGTTTGAGGTATCAGACTGCTACCAATACCATCATCATAGTTGAATTCAAATACTGGTATTAAAGTCATGGATATTTATCATTTGAAGTTTCCACTGGTCCTATATGTCCCATATAAATAAAACTAGTATATCGACTCTGTTATCGGTAGCATTCAAATGACGATATTTTCTGGTATATTCTCATTCTGGCACTAGACTAATTCGAAATCTTTGCACTTGAGGAGAATAACCATGTTCTATACAGGGAAGATAACCATGCAAGGAAAAGAAGACAGCAAGGGAGCAATACAGGGAAGATAAGTTAAGTATCTACACTGGCTTGTTCGCTCTGCTCTGTCGATGTTCGTCTCGTGACTACTGCTTATAATGTTCATGTTTGCCTGGAAAGATTTAGCTCATTTCTGTCACCTCCTACGATCCATTTTTTATCGGTCCTTGTATGTATGTTAATATACTTAGAATAATCGAAGTGTTTTTAATACCATTTGTAGAACTGCATACTGATTTTCACTTTTATCTGTGTTTGGACGGTTCAGATTTTTGGCCATTCAATCCATCGTTTTGAGCTTAGTTATATATATATCTCAAAAGGAATGCATTCATAACTTTAAAGGAATCTCAAAATACGGCAACGAAAACTAATAATAATAAATAAAATAAAAAGTAACTATGGGATAAATGAATTTATTGAACCAGTGTTTTGAAAATCGGACCGGACCGGTCGGTTCAACCTGTTTAACCGGTGCTTGGTCTGGTCCGATTGACCTTCTAAAATCACCATGCTAAAAAATCGGTGGGAACCGGATTAAATCGGTTCAATCAGTGAGCCAGATCTGCAGTTGAACCGCCCGGTTCCTTCAAATTTCTTTCTTTTTTCAAAAAAAAGAATTTTTATTTTTCATAAAATTATAATCAATTTTTTAGAATAAATATATTATACATACTTTATTGTCATTGAAATAATTACAAAATAATATTTTATGTATGTCAAATCCATATAAGTTCATAAAGGTGTCTTGTATATTATATAAAAACATGTTTAGTTTCTCGTACATTATAAAAGATGTGAATCATTTCATGATTTGTTAAATATTTTTTTCTGATAAGTTTGTGATATTGTTTTTTGGGCATTTTTTATTGTTTTTTGATATGTTTTTTTTTATTTTTATGTTGGATATTTTGTTTGATCTGATTTTTGAAGTTTTACATGTTATGTTGTTATAATGATATTTTTTTTAATTGTAAACAACTTGAAACTATAGTAAATGCATGGTATATATATATATATATCTATATATTACAAATATTAAAATATATATTACATAATGCTGACATCATCACTGGTTGAACTAGTGGTTCAACAGATCAAACCTGTAATAGTAAGGGTACCGGTTTCATGTCCGATTTTGAAAACACTGATTAAACATATAAACAAGAGATTTTCATAAACTATTGTTTACTTTTGCAAATATTATTTGTTACATGCACGGGCGAATTTAAGACCATGGTTGTGGGCCTTGGGGCGGCTAACCTTACGTGTTATATATATATATATATATATATATATATATATATATATATGAGAGTTGGTGGTAATTTCACTAATTTGGTATTTATCTCTTGTAGTATCGTTAATAGACATTTTACTCCAATATGATTTGTAAAAATATATTTTACCCTCAATGGTTCGCACAATATAGCTCATCGCCCCTGTACAATTTTCAGAATTTTTTTGCTTTTAATAACTAAAATATCCTCATTCAAGAGGGATTGTTTTGCATATACTCACAAACCACATGGAGTGTGCTTCATATTTTCAAACTACAATGATGTAAGTTGCACATGATCAAAACCACACATATGTAAATTACAATTGACAGAAAACCACAGGGGGTAAATTCTCATAGTATAAGATTTTGTCAATTTTTTTCCTAATTTTAGGTGCAAACTATCATCTTTATGTTATTCAAAATAGACAGATTACCCTCTTATGTTATTAAAAATAGGAGAATTATCCCCTTATATTTTTATTTTGGTGTAGTTACCCTCTAAAGGGTGCAATTAACCTTTTAACATGTAATTAACATGTAATTTCAAAGTACAGACACAAATATAATATACGTAACACAATTCTTATATGAATGACGTGTTTTGTGTTTATTTTAAATCGTATGGAGCAAAATGCTTAATTTTAAATAACAAAGGAGCAAATATTCTTTTCAAAATCACATGGGATCGTGCCAAAACCCTTTATATAAAAATACTACAAATAGAGAAAGACCATCATCTCTACCGAATCTTCTGAATCAACCCTTCATTAATTTAAGCTCTTATTCGTCTATCAATCAATTGCGCATTCTTTACTTTTGTGGACCAAAAGTTATTAAGCACTTGGTGAGACGGACGAAAGATGGTCCAAAAATAGAGTTGCACCATTATTTATAAAAAAAATATAAAATAAATTGAGATTCTCCATTATTGATATAGCATATAAGCAGGAGTGGAGCCACGTTTTGCCGTCGCTTGCAAAAAAATACATTTTATCCATAAAAAATACAATTTGATCCTTAAAAATTACATTCGCCCCTTCCCTAAAGTTATTTCTTAACCCCTAATATTTTTTTTGTTCTCTATTTTTCATGTTAATATTTTTTTTCCTCTAAACAAAAATTCCGCGCCACTCAAAATTATTGTAAATATGTGTTTAGGAACATATACTAGCTAGTAATAATAACAAAGGGGCATGGAGGAAAGATAATGTAAGGAATGATACAGGCACGCGTACTAAGCACATGTGACCTTTAATCCAGCTTTGTATGACAGAGTTCGTGAATTTGATGTGATTAGCTCACAAACAACCCACTCAGTTACCATTAACAACTAGGGGTATGTTGCCGTGAGTAGGGGTGTAAACGAATCGAATATGTTCATGAACTTTTCGAGTCGGCTCGAATAATATTTGATTCGAATTCAAACGAATTCGAGCCGAACTCGAGCATGTTCGAACTTTTTTCGAGCCGAACTTGAGCCCAAATTACTTTGTACGATAATTTGCCAGCCGCTCGTAAACTTTAATATTTTATTAATATAATATAACATATACTAAATAAATATATTTCGAACCTTTCGAGTATTTATTTCGAGCAATAGTTCGAATAGCTCGCGAACATTTTCGAATCTTTTCGAGCCGAATTAGAGCCAAATTTTTAAATCTATTCAAACTTCAAATCGAACTCGAGCTCGAATATAACTATTTCGAGCCGAATTCGAACCTTAAAATTTTCTTCATATTTGGCTCGATTCGGTTCGATTATACCCCTAACCGTGAGGATCAATATCATGTGGGCATCACAACCCTCTATATGAAATATTCCATGTGGAAGACTGAATTGCCCGAGGGACATCAATGTAACTCTAGCTAACGACCCAGAAAGTTCCAAGAGACCATGAGAACTTTTTGAATAAAGGAAAACGAAAATTCATAAAGAAAATTTGAGGCTGGCTGCCTCTATATATATGTATGGCCTTGGGTTGAAACGTGAAAGGATTTGGTACAAAGGAGAGATTTTTAATTTTCGTACCTAAATTTATAATCCCTTAACAGTAGAGTCAATTTTGTTAGATAAATGGAGAGATTTTGCCATTTTGTATTAGTGGCCTTCATGCTTGCATTGGCTGTGCCTTCTTCTTCATCCACAACAAAGAGTTTTCAATTCAATGTAAGTTAACTTTTTTTTTTTAAGCATAGCCGGACAGCACGATCCATTTTTTTTAAGGCTTGGCCCGGTAGTCGCCTAGACGCTACTTGCAAAAGCCAACGGATCGTGCCTGCACGATCCACATGCCAAAATAGGTTGCACGACACCAATTGTTACTCTTGAAAAATGGACCATTTTAGGCCGTTTGTTTTGCCATCTTTAAACTTACACGTGAAATAACGTGTGAAAATATAGATTATCGAGTTATGTTTTCATAAACTCGAGTATTGAACGTTAATGATGCAAATTAGTGCACTCTCAATGTTACAGGTTGAATGGAAAACTGTGACAAGACTATGTAATAGAAAGCAAGTCTTGACAATCAATGGGAAATATCCAGGGCCGACTATTGCAGTGAATGAAGGGGATAATGTCCAAGTGAAGGTTACCAACAAAGTTGCCCCAAACACTACAATCCATTGGTAAGTAAACTTCCCATATATAAATAAAACTTACATAAGCCATTTATTTTATTTTATTTATGACCAATTAATAAATATTCCATCTCATTAATTTATTATAATTATAGCTATATATTCATCATTTTTCATTATTTCTTTTGCATGTCAACTAGTAATATTTTTACTTTGCGGCGGTCATGTCTATTCGTAACATCGGATGAGTTCAGCATAATATAAGGAAAATGGTCTTATGTTAGATCTAAATGTCAAATTTGATTCGAATATATATACTCTATTTTATATGGACCCCACATATCCAAATCAAATTTGATAACATCTCATTCCCGTAACATCATCATTGGGCCTTACTTATCCCAACATAAAAAAAAAATCCTTCTGTCATTTATAATTCAAATTAATAATTTGTTGCATGTACATATTCGTGTAAAGGGGTTATTGAGTTTAGGGTCCTAAAATTGGAGGCTAATTGTATGTTTATTTGATAATTAGTAATACTGGAACAATTAAATAATAAGATATTTTTACAAAATTAAAGGTCCAATTCATAAAAAAAAATTGATCGGTCACACGGAACTAGACACTTGGTCACGCGGAAAAATGACTAAAATTGCCAAAATAACAAAGATAGCGAACTAAGTATTTTACCAAAATCGTAAAGAGGGTCATAATTGATGTTAATCTGCATGAGTTAGAAAGAAGGGTTAAGTTTATGATCACCTTCACAGGCATGGGGTGAGGCAGCTAAGAACAGGATGGGCAGATGGACCAGCATACATAACACAGTGTCCCATCGGAGCAGGCAACACTTACACATATAATTTCACTGTCATCAATCAAAGAGGAACCCTTTGGTGGCATGCTCATTTCTCATGGCAACGTGCTTCTGTTCACGGCGCTTTCATCATTTACCCTGCACCACGCTTGTCTCTTCCCTTTTCGACTCCAATCCAACTCGATATCCCCATCATTTTTGGTAAAAGTAGTTCTTCATGTTCTTGATAATGATATATATGGATGTTTGTCTGTTAAAAATTATAGAAAAATGGGTTTCACAGTTCACATTGTTATAAATTTATATCTGTCGGGCAGGTGAATGGTGGAATGGAGATATTGATGCAGTTGAGAAGGAGATGATGTTATATGGTGGTGGCCCTAATTCTTCAGATGCCTACACAATCAATGGTTTACCAGGGCCCTTGTACCCTTGTTCAGACAAAGGTAAACATATCTCAATCATGAATTGCACTTGGATTATAAATCAAGTTTCATTTTTTTTGTTTTTAGATTATATTTTCGGATTTTTGGCAACGAACCCTATGTGATTTTTCAAATAGACAATTTACACCCCGTAGTTTCATAATAGTCATTTTTCCATCATGGGGTTTGAAAATTAGACACTTTACCCCTTGTGGTTTGTGAATATGTGTAAAACACTCAATCCATATATCGTTTGAGGGGCAGTGTGCTCTATTTTGCAAACCATAGTGGGATAAACTGCATATTTTCAAATCGCGGAGTGATAATCTGTCTATTTTAGAAACCACAAGGGTAAAATGCCTATTAACGACACAACATCAGATAAATTGTTACTGAATCTATATTTTCATTAACGTAATTTATATTTATTTTAAATTTCAGTAAGATACAAATCTAATTAAATACAAAAGATATTTATGTCAAGAAAACAAAATAAGTGGTATGAAATCTAGAGAGTTTCTATGTAGTATGGGTATTTTGGTAAATTGACATCAAGACACACTAAAGATAATAAGAAAAAATATATTGGGAGCCTAGCTATAGTTACACTAGATATTAACTAGTTTTTGTACATTAAATATGTTTTCTTTTTCAAAAATACATCCTAATTAACATTTCTGTTATCTATTGTTATCTTATACTACCTCTAAGAGTTATAAAATACTAACAATTTGTCATTGTTTCTTTTGTTTTTACCCTCGTTTGAAGTTGGAGTTTACTCTGTATTCGTTTAATTGTCTTAATCCTAAGGTATCGTGGGTGATCTGTTTGAGTTAGACTCCTCCTTGTATTGGTTGTTGTGGTTGCTTTTCGTTAATATATTGTATGTTTATGTTAAAAAAATTGATTTTATAGCATATTATTAAACAATTTTATAACATTATATTATTTTAGAAATACAAATAATCATTCACATCACTTGAGCGCTAGTCCATAATAAAGAGAACAGTATAAGTTTTGCCCTTTATATTTGTCTCTTTACAATTTTAATCTTTTATGTTGTCAAATTTCATTTATATTTGTCTGTTTACAATTTTAATCTTTTATATTGTCAAATTTCATTCTCAGTCTATTATCTTTGTTTTTTTTTGTGTGGTAATTTTAATCTTTTTTCACGTTGTGCTGATGTGCGGTTGACATAAAGTTGGCTTAGCACTGACATGTTCAATGTCACATAAGTCTTTTCATAGAAAAATGACTAAAATTGCAAAATAAAATACCAAAATTGCCACACAAAAAAAATACAGGACTAAGACTCAAACAAGATAAAGGACTAGAATCGCAGAGATAAACATAGAAGACGAAAAAGTATTTTTTCCCCTCTAATAAATTAGCATAAAATCTTTTAGTAAAAATATTTTTGAATCATATAATTTATTATATGTACACATTACACTATTATTTAATTATACATGACGCCACACCATTGTGAGTTCAAATTATCACCTAGATGTAGTTATTATAATAATAGATCAGTATAATATCATCGATCGCTTTTGCATGATGCAACAACAAATGGTAGGTAGCCTTGTAATCACCAAACTTGGTATTATAATAATAAAAGTGTAATTATTATTTAGAGGTAAATGATTATAGGAAAAAAAAAACAAATTGAGTACTTTGAGAATTGGGAATATTGTGGTGATATATTGGGAAGTGGTAGTTGGAATTGAGTTAGGAATTTACTATAACAAGTTCATTTGGTGATTTTATTGGAAACAAAAAAAATTTAATTTAAAATGGTCAAAATTAGTTTTTTTAAGAAATATTTCTAGTATGAGAAATTACAAAATTGTCTTGTAGAATATGAAAATTTGTAATAGTAATCCCATATTTTTAGAACTAAACAGATATAATTCCGAAAAAGTTATTTTTTAACAAAGTAGTCCCGTACAAATATTTTTAACAAATATAGATATTTTAACAAAAATGGTCTCCTATATTGTACTGACACTCCAAAAAATCACGATATACAGTGTCGGACACTTCACGAACACAGATGGGACATGGTGTCGGACAAACCACATTAATTTATTTTTTAAATGCAACATATGTCGGACACGAAATGACTTGGGAAATTGATTTTTTTATTAAAAATATATTTTAAAGATATTCTTTTAAAAAAGTACAATTTTTTTACTATAGAAAAATATTTAAAAAGTATTAATTTTATTATTTAGTTTTGTATAGTTTGAATGATATTTGTTGTACATTGAGTGGTATTTTTATAGTATAAAAAGAAAAAAATAGTAAACAATTATATTTTTATTTATTTATGTTGTTTGAGTGGTATTTGCTATTTGTTTTAATTAGTGAATAATGTGTCTACAGCTTTACATCATTTTTGATTTTATTATTCAAATATTTGAAGAATTTTAGTATATTAGAGCATAATGTATTTATAGAATATATATAAAAATAAAAAAATTATTGTTGTATTCGAGATTTATGGTGTCCTGTAATTTTTTAAGTGGCTTTCAACTTAATAATATTCAGTGTTGTGTAACAATGTCCATGCAGCATATATGATCTCAAAATCACATTATTTTTTTAATGGAAAAAGGATCTAAGAACTATTTTTGTAAAAAAATGCTTTTGTGGAACTACATTTATTTAGCCCTGAAAATTTGGACTACTATTGTAAATAGTTATGTTATATGAGAACATGTTTGTAATTTACATTTCTGATCTTTATATTTATTCTCACATATATATTACGTTGGAATTATGTATCACAGATACTTTCATACAGACAGTTGAACGAGGGAAAACCTACTTGCTAAGAATCATAAACGCAGCGTTAAACGATGAACTCTTCTTCGCCGTGGCGAATCACAGTTTAACGGTGGTGGAAATCGATGCTGTTTACACAAAACCATTCACCACGTCCGCTATAATGATCACTCCCGGCCAAACCACCACCGTATTGCTGACTGCCGATCAAATCCCCGATTCCTCCAGCGCATTTGTAATGGCTGCTAGACCTTATCTTACCTCAGTTTTCCCATTCGATAATTCAACCACAATTGGTTTCTTGAAATACAAAGCTAACTCTAATGTTGAAAATATGAAGCCTCCAGTAATTCCATCTTCTTATACTTTGCCTAGCAATCTCCCAGAGATGACAGATACCCTATTCGCCACGCAGTTTTCGGACAAACTCAGAAGCCTCGGATCATCTGTTTACCCTTGCAACGTGCCGAGAAAGATCGACAAACGCGTCGTCATGACTATTAGCTTGAATCTTCAAGAGTGTCCGGTTAATGAAACCTGTAAAGGGTATCTGAACAAGAAGTTCTACGCTTCAATGAACAACCAATCGTTTGTTCGTCCTTCGATGTCGATTCTTCAATCCCATTACAGCAAACTCAAGAATGGGATCTCTTCCGACTTCCCCGAAAGGCCACCCTAT